>PVKU01002483.1:57007-163287 GCA_004027475.1 Anoura caudifer | reverse complement strand
AAATGTAGAAGCCAAAGAATTTATATGTATGACCCACGGACATGAACTAAAGGAGGAGAATGTGGGTGGGAGGGGGTGTGCCAGGAGGAGAGAAATAAAGGGGAGAAAATGGGACAACTGTAATTGCATAATCAATAAAATGTATTTTAAAAAATACTTTCTATATTGAGCTACTGTTCAACAAAAACGAAGATATTCATTCAAAGATAATATAGCATAGTTTTGGGGGGAATGATGATTTCTTCTCTGGGAGTTGTTAAGGGTGGTCACAGATTCAAGAAGCTTCCAGACCCAGTTAGACATTTCTCTATCTGCCTTGGTTCACCCACTGCCCACCAACCACACGCACCCCAAGGCCTGCACTTCCCCTGGTGCAGGTGTAGACTCTTCACTTAGATGCCTGACCTTGGAGTTTCTCTTGAGAATAACTATCACTATGTGGATAGAAACTGCAATGCACAGACCACCCTGCAGACCTCATAACAGAACCTGAAGACCTTTCAGGAAGCACTTTCAAGCTGTGAAGGTGCCCCCTGTTGGGATCCTGGTACAGATGTCAGACTCCTTTCTGAGTTGACCCTGAACCCAAGACCTACCCAGCCAACTTAGCCATGCCGTCATTTCCACCAGACCCTCCTCCCCATCCCACAGACTCGGCTGCCCCTGTGTGTTGGGAGGCACTGCACCCCATCGGGGGGTTGACAGCCACACTTGCCCATAGCAATGCCTCAGTGTCCCTCCGAGTACCATGCTCTGGGGTCTCCCGAGGGAGCCCCTGCTGACCTTGCATTGTGAATAGCATCTCTACTCAAGGGTGTATTGTTTGGCAAGTGTCTTATCCTCTCAAAGAGAGCAGGCATGATACCCTATAGCTTGGGGAGCTCGGGACCCTTTCAGACAACAGGGGGTAAATGGAAAATGAAACCTCCCTGTGAAGGTATCAAATGGCCTCCTAGTAACACAGTGGGAGCCAACACAGAAAACCAGAATGTTTTCTCTGCATACAGGTGAGAACCCCCAACTGGCTCCTGGGGGGAAACAAGCCCACACCAGGCTTTGCCTTGGACAAGGTTTGCCATCTCTCTCAAGTTGACATCTGGAGATGGTCCCTCTAGTGACTTGCTCAGGAGGATGGTGGAACATGAATCAGCTCAGTATTCAGGCTTATGTGCTGTCAATCAACCTAAATATTATTCCTAACCTTCCACCCCACCAGGAGTGGGGCATTCAAGCCCCTCAGAAGGCAGGACAGCTGTCAGAAGGTCACCAGGCTTTGGGGTTAGTAGGCAATTCTCCACCAGCCTCACCTCAGGTTTGCCTCTAATGGGGGGCATCATCCTTGAGGGATGTCTCAATGCTTCTCCTGCAATGATCTTGGCCCTGGGCTCAGGATTCTGGAACCTCAGCCCTAAGTCTCCAGAGCCCAGCGCTGGGGTCGCTGTGGATCCTCTATGCACAGCACAGCTGGTCATCAGGCAGTGGGCCCCTCCCACACATAAGCCCCTGGATCTTTCTCATCCCCAGCTCCTCAGTGGCCCGTGCCAAAGGTCAGGGCTGGAGATGAGGGCAGAGGCCAGGAGCCTCCCCACCTCCTACCACGTCAGGCCTACTGAGGACCTCCTCCAAACATCACCCACTCTTCCAAGGGCACCAGCCTTCGCATTGTGGGGGTGCCAGAAGGAAAATAGAGAGAGCAAGAAACTGAAAACCTGTTTGAGAACCTGGCAAAGGAAGCAAACCCAAGTACAGGAGGCACAGAGCCCCAAGCAAGATAAATCCCAAAAGCCCCATACCAAGACTCATCATAATTAAAATGCTAAAGGTCAATGATAAAGAGGAAAATATTAAAAGCAGCAAGAGATAGACAGTTACTGACAAGGGAGCTCCCATAAGACTGTCAGTTGATTTCTCAACAGAAACTTTGCAGGCCACAAGGGACTGGCATAAAATATTCAAAGTGATGAAAAATGAGGACCTACAACCAGGATTACTCTATCCAGCAAAAGTATCATTTAGAACGAAGGAAAAATAAGGAAACTCCCAGACAAGAAAAAGCTAAAGGAGTTCATCACCACCAAAGTAGTATTGAAAGAAATACTAAAGGGTCTTCTGTAAGAAAAAGAAAGAAGATAAAAAAACATGAATTATAGAATGGCAATAAACACATGTCTAAGAACAATTACTTTAAATGCAAATGCGTTATATGTTCCAATCAAAAGACATATGGTGGCTGAGCGGGTAACGAAACAAGACTTGCCGTCTACAAGACACTCACTTCAGATTGAAACATGTGCACAGACGGAGAGTAAAGAGGTGGAAAAGGATATTTAATAAAAATAGAAACAAAAAGAAAGCTGAGGTAGCAATACTTATACCGGGCAAAGGAGACTCTAAAACAAAGGTTATAACAAGAAACAAAGAAGGACCCAGCTATTCCGCTTCTAAGAAACCCGAAACACTAAATCAAAAAGACACAAGCATCCGAATGTTCACGGCAGCATTATTTACAACAGCCAACACACGGAAGCAACTGACGTGTCCACCGACAGACGGACAAAGAAGTGGTGCGTCTATCCAATGGAATGTGACTCAGCCCTGAAAAGAAGGAAATCTGCAACAACATGGGGGACCTAGAGAACATTGCGCTGAGTGAACTAAGTCAGCCAGAGAAAGACAAATGCCAGATGATTCCACTTACATGTGGAATCTGAAAACAAATAAATGATCAAGAAGAACAGAAACAGACTCATAGACAAAGAACACCTTGATAGTCGCTAGAGGGGAGTGGAGTTGGGGGATGGGTGGAAAAGGGGGAGGGATTGAGAAGTACCAACTGGCAGTCACAGAGTGGTCATGGGGATGTAAAGCACAGCACAGGGAATACGGTCGGTAATATCGTAATAACTGTGTGTGGCGTCAGATGGGTACTAGGTAGATGGGGGGATCACTTCGTAAGGTGTGCAAATGTCTAATGACCATGCTGTCACTGTTATCCCCATTGTAAAGCAGAGGTCACCAGGGTTTCGGGCAGTCCGCTGCTACTCAAGGCCACAGGCTTCTGAGCAGAGGAGCTTGGAGCAAGTCACACTTTGAGAAGCCATCAGGGGCTGTCAGGCTCCTTGGCGATGATGATGTGATGCTGGAGAAGGGTGGGGAGAACAGCCCCCTGAACAGTGGTCTCGCTGTGCACACACAGAGACACTCATCTTCAAAGACTCTCACGTACTTTGTTTTAAGAAAATGGAACCAACTTGCTTCTGGGAAATTGAGCACAGTTAGACATTCCATTAACCCCAGTCCCCAATCCGTCACCGTCAAAGACACCGGAGAGACACAAGACTGGCCCACACTTACAGCCAAAAGATGTGATGTGACCCAAGGACCGCATGAAAGGTTCAACGCACATCACTTCAAGTTCATGGTCAAAAAAACGTGCTTGTGCTGGGGTTCGGGGTGGGGGGTTGTCTCCTAGCCTTACTGGTATCGGACCTTTCTAACAACACACGCAGACACACACACGCACACGCCCCAGATCCGGGTTCCAGGAGAGCGTGTCCAGCTCCAGGCCTGCCGGGCCACACGCACAGCTGAGTCCAAACCCAACATGCCCCCCCTCCCCGCACCAGCACCAGCCCTGCTGGGAAAGGAAGGCCTGAGGCCAGAAAATGCTAAACAGGAAGCTCTAATTAAAGAAATCTGACCTTTTGTTCCTCAAATAATTTAGGAGCAAAAATATCTGCTAATTCTTTTTCTAATTATATTTATGATATTTTTCCATTTGAAAAGGCATCAGCGAAGGAAAAGGAAACAGTAGTGAAAAGAAACATTTCCACTTTCAAAGGAAGCAGAATCTGTCTGGGAGGGACCCTGCCCAAACCGTCACTAGCCAACCGCACGCAGACTAAATGCCGGAGGAACCCAGTGTGTGTGCCAGATGGAGGGTGGGGGCCGAGACCTTCCGAAGGTCCCCAGTCCCTTTTGTGACCTCGGGAAACCAGCCCTAGAGGGAGGGGCTTGCAGCTCAAGGGAGCCCCGGACGGAGCAGCAAAGGGATGCTCCCCAGCCCAGGGGAGACCCTCCCACCATCCCACGTAGGAGCACACTGTGCGCGTGCGTGTGTGTGTGTGTGTGTGTGTGTGTGTAAATATTTCTGCTGCAGAGAAGAGACAGGTAGAGGATGGGGATGGAGTGAAAAAGATGCTTCCTTTTCCCTGCATGTCTCTCTGTGCCTTTTGAACTCGGGGCTTGAGAGCATTAGTTTGCGTGTGTGTGCCCTGCAGGTGAACGGTTGTCCTCTAGGAGAGTCTGGCACAACTTCCTGAACTCCAGCCACTACCCACCCTCGTTCAGAGCACACCCTGCCCTCCCTCCCCACCCACCCCAACACACACCTCACACCTCAACACACCTCATGTAACATTCACACACCATGCACACACCCTACACCCCACACAAAACACACACCCCACACGCCTCATGCACACGCATGTGTGCCCTTGTCGGGGAAGCATCTTCCTCCACACACCCCCGCCCGTGGGACACCTCCAGCACCTTCCTGAGCCCAGGTGCAGGGCAGGCTCGTAGGTGCCCCCAACCACAGCCAAGTCACTTCAGTTTGGAGCCCTATACCAAGCCTTCCAAATCTGCAGGATTCAGCGCCACCTAGAGGCTCCTCTGTTGCAGTGTTTGGCAATTCTGAAAAAATGGGGAACCCAGAGGGACTGGTGTCATGAAAGGGGAGAGCGCCCCAGGGGCCTGGGACGGTACAAGGACAGAGCCGCACTTCTTATCAGGACATGGGGCTGGGGCTGCCCAGTCCCGGGCTGGCCAGGCCCTCAGGGCGGCTGGCAGTGGCCAGCCCCTCCTGTGACTTGGCTATTCCACCTTTTATAGTCACAATTACTCCTCTTGGACACACGGACACACACACACACACACACACACACACTCACTCACTCACTCACTTCTTCTGTAGTTAGGAAAGCATTGGAAAAGATGCGAAACATCATGAGCCATCACAAAATGCAACCCAGAATCAGATACCCACCAGAATGCTCTCGTAGTGACCCTGAGTCCCAGTGAGCCTGGGGACCCTAGGGACTCTCGCACTGCTCACCGGTGTGAGCTGGCCAGTCCTTTGCGGAACTGCGCTGCTTCAGGCGACCGCGTGCGGCCCTCCGCACCACCGTCCACCCCCAGCATCCAGCCAACACCTGTGTGGACACAAAGGCTCGCTGCCCACCCCCAGGGGGTGAAATAAGGACCCAGAAGCCCTCAGCCCCCTCAGCTGCACCCTTCACCCTTGCAGGGGAAGGTCATGGCCTGTGGGCAGGCTTGGAGGAAGGTCACAGAGCCCAGGTGGCTTCCGGACACAGTGACATCACAGGTGTGGTCCCCTCCATCCTTCCCCCTCGCCAGCCGTACCTGCCAAGAAGCAGTGTCACCCAGACACACCTCAGGGGCCCCCCAGGGAGTCACTTGACAATGCCTGCAGACACTTTTAATTGGCACGGCTGGGGAAGGGGGCTACTGGCCCCTAGTGGGGGAAGGCCCGGCGTGCTGCTGACACCCCACAGTGCACAGGGCAGACCATGCCAGCAGGACTTCGGCCCAAATGTCAGTGACGAGGCTGAGAAACCTGGCCCTCAGCGCTCTGCTGGGCGCAGTGAGTTATCACTGCTGTGAAACGAAGCGGCGTTTTAGCTAAAAGCTCGGAGTCAGAAATCCTAAGGAGAGCCCTGTGACAAGGCAAGCGCATTCTGCCTGTGCCGAAAAGCACGAAGCAGCGTGAAGTAATGTCAAAGAACGAGATTATGTGCTTTCCAGGGCTTTGTGCACATTTTTGGGGTTTTTTTTATTTTATTGATTTATGGAAGTAACACAGGGTAATAAAATTATATAGGTTTCAGGGGACAAGCCTATACACATCATCTGTACATTGTACTGTGTGTTCACCACCCCAAGTCAAGTCTCCTTCCGTCGCCCCTCCTCCCGCCTTCACCCTCCTCTACCTCCCCCGACCCCTCTGCCTCTGGCACTCACCCTACTGCTCTCTGTCTATGAGGTGTGGGGGGCGGGTTGCTTAATCCCTTCACCTTCTCCACCAGCCCCGAACCCCCCTCCCCTCTGACAGCTGTCAGTTCGTTCTGTGTCTATGGGTCTGTCTCTATGTCGTTGGTTCATTAGATCCCAAATGGGGTGAGATCATACGGCACTTGTCTTTCTCCGACTGGCGTATGCCACTCAGCTGTGCCCACGTTTCCAACACGCCCTTAGCAACAGAGGAGGCGCTCGGTTCTCCAGCTGCTGCGCGGCTGCTTCCCCTTCATCCTGTGAGTGCGGCGGCGGGGGGGAGGCGCGTCCTTTCCTCCCCGAACGGTAATGTCTTGTTCAGTGTTCTTGCCTCATTGGGTAATTCACTTATTTTTTACTATGCACTTGATGATTTAAAGGTGAACATAGTCCAAATGAACTAGCCAAAATCTCACCTCGAATTTCTTAAGCACTTACTCACCACCGCGCAGAATTGCCGGACGCCGTGGGAGGCACAAAGGCGGTAGGACACGCGGACCCTGCAGAGGAGGGCCCTGCGTGTTCGCTGTCGGCCAGACGTCCTCCGGAAGGGGGCGCTCTCCGGCGCTGTAGGAACGCGATGTCTCTTTTGGCAGCATTTGCTTACAATTCGTATCACTGAAATGCAGCCCAACTGAATTCCAAAATTCACTCTGACTGTTCTGCTCTTGAGGAGTCAAATTTTATCCTTTGATAAAACACAGTTTTCTAGAAGAAACCAAAACCCAGCATCTCAAAACATCTCGGCAGAAACCAACAGGAGGAATGGGCGTGACCCCCGGGGGGCCGCCCCAGAGCCACGTCAGGAATCAGGGCGGGAGGGAATGCGATCTCCCATCCACGGAGCCAGGAGCCACCGGGGAAACTGACGTCCCCAGCAGCACCGAAGGGCTCGCGGTGAGCGAGCGAGCGGTCTCTCCCTCACCTGAGCACAGTCCCTCCCCAGTCCACAGTCGTGGACAGCTTTTGTGCGTCCTTTCACGAATTCTCCCTGCGTGCAGCTCACAAACACTCATTTCTTCAGGTTGCTTTTTAAAAAATTTTCTGTCGTGGTGAAACACACAGAAGATAAAATTTACCACCTGAACCGTTTCTAAGGGTGCAGTTGCGTAGTGTGGGGCGCATCCACATCCTCGCACAACCAGCCTCCCGCCCGCCCCCCGCGGAACGCCCTCCGTCTTGCAGAAGGGAACCTGTTCCCACTGAGCACCTGCTCCGGCCCTCCTGCCCTCCTGCCCCACACCCCGCTCTCTATCTCTGTGAACTGGACAACCCTAGAGGCCTTAGGTCAGTGAGTCACACAGCATTTGCCTTTTTGTGTGACTGGCGTATTTCACTGAGCATGACGTCCTCAAGGTGCGCCCACGTGGTAGCCTGTGTCAGGATTTCCTCCCTTCCTTCTCGAGAAGGAATAATATTCCATCGTGTGTATGGACCCCACTGTGCTAATCCTTTCGTCCGCTGGTGGGCATGGGGTCCTTCCACCCTTCAGCTGCAGTGAATCGTGCTGCTGTGAATGTGAATGAACAAATGTCTCTTTGAGACTCTGCTTTCGAGTCTCTGGAATCCCTGCATCATACAGTGATTGAATTTTCTGAGGAAGTGCCAAACTTTTCTACAGAGGCTGCACCACTTTCCATTCCCTCCGGCTGTGCTCAGGGGTGCCCGTGTCTCCGAGTCCTCGCCTGCACCGGCCATCTGAGCTGTTTTGATGATGGTCATCTTAACGGGTGGGCGGTGGGGTCTCATCATGGTTTGGGTTTGCATTTCCTGAATGACCTAACGATTAGTGATGCCGAGCATTCTTTCACGTGATTCTTGGCCATTCGTTTGTCTCCTGTGCATGTTCTGTGGGTTGGAACTTGGTCACGGGGCAACATCCAACCACACGGAAGGCTGGGAGACGCCAGGCAGTTCGCCTGTGCACTAGCTCTATTCTGCCTGACAACCTCACCACTAACCTTAAAACTCACCTTTTCTATCTTGCAGTTCCTGTGGGTCAGGAGCTTGGGCACAGCTTACCTGGGTCCTTTGCAAAACTTCAGGTAAGGGATTGGCCAGGGCTGCGGCCTCACCTGGGCTCAACTGGGGCAAGATCTGCTTCCACACTCACTCTGGTCGTTGGCAGAACTCGGGGCTTTGCTGTTGTAGAACTGAAGTTTTCACTTTCTTGTTTTTTTTTTTTAATTTATTGATTTTAAAGAGAGAGGAAGGGGGAAAAGAGAAAAAGAGAGATTTGTTGTTCCACTTATTTATGCATTCAGTGGTTAATTGTCATATGTGCCCTGACTGGGGATCGAACCTTTGATCTTGGCGTATGGGCATGATGCTCTAACCAACTGAGCTGGCCAGCCAGGGCAAAGGCTTACGTTTCCTGCTGGTGATCCACAGGAAGCTTCCCTCAGTTCCTCAAAGCCACTTCAGTTCCTTGTCATGGGGAATCTCCTTGAAGTCGACCAACAAGGGAGACCCCAGCAAAAGGAGGGCTACCATTTTATACACATAATCACACACACACCATCACATGTGTCCTGCTGTCTCTGCCATCTTCCATTGGTTGGAAGCAACTCACATGTCCTGCCAACGCTCCAGGGAAGGAGACCATCAGAGGGTGAGGACACAGGAGCCAGGGACGGTGGGTGCTGCCCAAGAGCGGGGTTGATGCCCCCTGGAACTCCATGACAACTGAAGAAAGGAAATCTCGGAGGACAACCCACTCTCAGCCTCAACCACAGTTATGTCGCAAGCATTTTTCTGAGTAATGCAAATTCCTAGGTTGAAGATTGGCCTCATATTTTAATTAGATGAGTTTTTTGCGGTTGGTATTTTAAATTTGTTTATGGTATTGTTGAATTTATGTGAAGTCAAATTTATCAATATTTTCCATTACAGCTTCTGAATATTGTGATTTACGCTATGTCATGAAAGATCATCTTCCTCCAAGAGGACGTAAAATTCCATCCACGTTTTCTCCTAAAATAACTCATTATTGTGGCCAAGCATTTTATCTGGGGGGAACTTTTTCTTCACTACCAGGGTAATTTGTCTGTATAAACTCTTTTGCTGCTGACTTGCTTTAAAAGCTATTTGTTCACAATTTTGCTAATCAGTGACTTTTTGAGGGAAAGAAGTGGATTTCAGCAAATTATTTTCACCCCTTAATATACAATTCTTAGTTTGGCTCTAAGATAAGCAATAAAATTTCACAGAAAGCTCTTTTCGGGTGCCAAATCAGCACCATTCGCGTGCGGGCAGTGAGGCCACGCGCTGCAGCTCCCCTCAGCCTTTCCTGTGCCCGACACGGCGCTCCGCAGCCTTGGAAGTCTGCCCTCCCTGCCCCTCCGTTGCTGTGTGTTTCCTTCCAAATAGAAAGCCACGGCTGTGTCAATGGGGTGCATTCACTCACAGCCACCTCCGCTCACACAGGGGCTCACTTGTTGGGAAATCGCAGAGAAACACACCCCTCTGTTCCTCGGCAAATATTTAGGGCACCCCCTCTCTGGGCAAAAAGTATCCTATGCGAAGTGAGTAGCTGCAGGCAAAAAAGAAAAGAAAACCCGCTTGAAACCACCACCAACGCAGGAACTCCACATCTTATCTCCACGGCGTCCACCCTGGTGGCAATACTGCAACACTCAGGCTGCCAAGGAGCATCAGGGCCTTCCAGCAGGGCCACCCAGGGCCCTGGCGGGTACCGTGGAGAGAAAGAGGGTGGAGGGAAGGGACCAAGGGCTCACGCATCTTTGCATCTGCAGCGTTTGCTGACTCATCCCCACCCGGTGTTTGGCCAAGCCCAGAACTGACGCCCTCGAGTGCTTGTGTGGTAGGAACAACCCTCTGTCCATCAACGCAGGTGTGGGAGGGACGGGACCCTGGCTGCTTCTCCACAGCTCCGCGGAATTCCCAGCAGTCAGAGCCGGGTCCCCTCCCCTTCCCCGAGAGGCGGCTAAGTCCTAGGGCACTCGCATAGGTCCCGGGTGTTTGAGAGGACCGGAGGGGTCACTTGTCCGTGCCTGCCCCTGCTGAGGTGACCTCATTCCCTTCGGTCCTGCGGAGTTTCCCTGCCTCCCATCCCAAGGCCCCCTTGGCCTGGTGCTCTCTGCGTGTGTCTCCCGTCCACCTGTCTCCCCGCTCAGCTCTGTGGTCTGAGCACAGCTCTCGCTGGCGCCCCCAAGGGCTGGACTTGGAAAAATCAAAATCGCAGTCCTGACTCCAGTTTGCTCTCTTTCCTCTGCCCCAGCCCAGCCCTGTGACAACCAACACCTATCTGAGTGACTGGTTGGAGGGTAGAGAGTCAAGTGTCAACTTCCTATCTCATCACGCTCGTCAGAGAGGCTCACACACCACAGGGATATTCAGGCTCAAGAAACACACCAGGCCCTAGATGGTGTGGCTCAATGAGTTGAGTGCTGGCCTGAGAACTGAAAGGTCACAGGTTCGATTCCTGGTCAGGGCATATTCCTGGGTTGTGGGCCAGGTCCCTGGTTGGGGGTGTTCGAGAGGCAAGTGATCAATGTTTCTCTCCCTCTCTTCCTCCCTCCCTTCACCTCCTTCTAAAAGTAAATAAATAAAATCTTTTAAAAAGAAAAAGAAACAACCAATTGGACCACCAACCAATCATAGTGCAGAAAACTGCTTTTCTAAAAAGGAAGCAATAAATCCTTCCTTAACATGTAAGGCCAAGTAAGCATCGATTTAGATAAATATGATTAAGGTAGCTTTCAGGAGACACTAAAAGCTTATTACTTTTAATTATAATATAAACTCAAAGCTATAACCACATTAATACTGGTTTAGACAAGAAAGCATTTTATTGTTCTCTCGCATAACAGTCCAGGCGTAAGGTCCACAGTAGCCAAGACTCTCTCACTATCTCATGGCTTCTCCTCCCCTAGGGGTGGCTTCAGCCCCCATATCCAAAATGGCTCAGCACCCTTTGGCCTCACACCAATGGGTAAAAGAAGAGAAAGGGAAGGGCCTATTCCTGCAGAGGGCACAATGCAAAAGGTACATTTACTGCTTCCCTCCACTTCCCCTGCCCACACCTAGCTGCAAGGGAAGCTGGGAAAGGTGGCCCTCATGTAGCCCAAAGTTGGCATCACTATTACAGTAGAAGATGAGACAAGTGGATATTAAAAGACATTTAGCAATCTTTGATGCTCTTGTATAATAAAACTACTGTTTAAAAATTCTACCCATCCTTCAATGCACACCCCTGAACTCATAGTGATTCTTTCCCCTTCCATACTTTATCTGCAGCATTCACAGGACAATTAACCTTCAATGGCCCCTCCCCCAACTGACCCCTGAATCTCCGTTACACCTCTAAGCACCTCCAGGGGAGGGAACACTGCTATTTCCTGCCATGAAAATGTCTGTTAGTGAGCTTTGTGGCCTACAGACACCTGCCAATACCTACCTGATGCCCTTCAACACACTCTCTCTCTCTCACACACACACACACACGCGCGCACACGCACAAGCACATCTCCCCTGCTGTGTTCTGAAGCAGCGGAGGGTAAGTCTCTCCCCAGAGCTGCGGTGAACCAGGATTGACCTTCTCCCTTTGCCGTCCAGAGGTGGCCACCTGACCCCACCTGACCAAGGAAGTATTAAATGGATGGTCCCTGTAGGGGTTTCTGGGAGCCCTTGTGCTCTCCCACGCAAAGGGGACGGCCTTGGGTGGCAGCACCCTCCCCTGTGCCGTCCCTGTCCCTCCTTCCGCTGCAGTCCTGACCGCCTCTGCTCCTGTGAGGGCACCACAAGGGAGGGGGCCTGGAGCCTGGCAGCCGCCCCACGGGGCTTCTTGATAAACGGGACTACGTAATCACTCAGTGCTGAAAGGACCCAGCTATCGAGCCATGAAAAAGCACACTTACTGCTTTTTACTAGGTGAAGGAACCAGCCTGAACAGGTTACATGCTGCAGGATTCTAACTCTGTGACATCCTGCAAAAGGCGAAACTGTGGACAGTGAAGGCACGGGCTGTCGCCAGGGGCTCGGGGAGGGGAAGGGTGGACGGACAGAGCACGAAGGGTGTTTAAGGCAGCGAAACGACTCTGTGTGGTGCGGTAAGGGTGGTCGCACGTCATCGTACATTTGTCCAACCCCACAGAGTGCACAGCACCCAGAGTGAACCCCAACGCCAACTATGGGCTCCGGGCGACAATGACATGTGACTGTAAGTTCATCGGTTGTAACAAGAACACCACTCGGCCCAGCGGCGGGGGGGGGGGGGGGGGGGGGGGCGTTGAGGTGGGGGAGGGCAGGGAGTGTACAGGAAATCTCTGCTCCTTCTGCGCAATTTCACTGTGAACCTAAACTGATCTAAAAAAGCAAGGGTCAATTAACTTAAAATATACATATTATACACAGGGCTGTTCATCCCTGTGTGTTTCCACCTCGGCAGTCAGGTGTTCCGAGCACTGTGACCAAAAGCATTTCCAGCGGACAGGCTCCACAGCCTGCCTTCTCCCAGGGCGGGATGGAGCCTGGCACCCCGCGGGGACGCCCTCGGGGTTTGTTAGACAGTGTTGAGCTGAAATCCTGCTGTGGCCTCGGCCGAAGAAGAGAGCCCTCAGCAGGCCAACTGGAAAGCAGCAGACGGAACACTGGGACCTGCCACCTCCCTCCTGTGTCAGGAGGGGCCTGGCTTCCGAGGCACAAGGCGCCAGGCACCAGCCTCCACAGAGACCTGCTTTGAGGGCTCCCAAGCGTGGCCGAGTGCAAGGGGACAGGCGGCCTGGAAGGAAGCCCCGTAGACACAGGCAATTTACTGCTCCAGAGAGGGCAGCCAGGGGCCCCGCCGCCTCAGAGGTGGCCACCGAGAGCACGCGGGGTCACATATGGAAACCATAGAGGGGAGAGGACCTGGGCGTCTGGAGACGTGGCCCAGTCGGGGGCTGCGCAATTAACCGAAGCAGGGGCCTCGTTAACGTGCCGTCCAAACTGCCTGCGCAGAGCTGGGGCTCCCGGAGCGGGCAAAACCCAGCCGCTGTTGGGTAAGACGCCTGGAAAAGGGACAGCAGGAAATCCGCACGCTTTGAGTTTCAGCCGATGTCACCCTGTAACAGGAGACGCGTTCGGACCGACGCTGAGGAGGATGTGACAGGGCCTGACACAGGGCCGGAATTTGGACCGGCTGTGGGTGGATAAGCGGAGACGGGTCGCCTGTGCTGGGAGAGCCCTCGGCGGTCCCAGCAACCACACACACCCCGAGGAAATGGAGGCAGCAGCAGAAACACGCAAAACAGCACGCTGAGGACTTTGCACGTCGGTGGGCTCCCCCGCTTCGATGTCCTCTTGAGAACAGAAGCTCCTGGATCTGAAGAACGTGAGTATCTCCGGGCTGAATGTTCCAGCACTGCCCACAAAGAACAGCATCTTCCGGGGCAAGGTCCCTTTTTTGTCGTAAGAACTAGCTCAAGTTGCATAAAACCTGCAAGAGAAAAGAAATCTTTGGAAATATTTCTTTAAACAGTCCACAGACATCTTTAGCAGCCTGATGCATATAGATTTCTTTGGTATGTTTTTAATTGCTTACGGGTCCTTGGACAAGGAAGAACAAAGAGTGTTATTGATGCAAGTAAGTCTTCAGACAGAGCAGGTTGTGAAGGAGAGTCACCTGCCCAGCAGAGAATCTTTGTGGGGCAACACTGCCCCCTTGTGACCAATGTTTGCTGAACTATTTCCGTAAAATCCTCTAGAAACAGACTCCTGGTTGTACAAGCTGCAGGGAGAGGCAACGGCCTTTAACGCTGTTGTACTCTGGTCCGGCAGGCGCGGCGCCACTTCTTCGTGAGGGGAGTTGGATTGAAGGACACTGTCGTCGCACGTGCGCCATGCAGGTGGCCGGGGGACTTCAGAAAATGCGGCCGCTGGTGTGGAAAGGGCCTCACTTCCATCCTGGCCATTTGTTGTTTGGGGTATTTTTTTTGAGCTTCCCCATGAATAAGTGAACTGCAAATACCTGAGGGAGGTAAAGTGTAAATTCCTTCCAGCCCACATAACTTTCCTCCTAGATTTTTTGCAGTAACAAGAGACGGCTGTTCAGAACACTTCGGGTGACTTTCAGGACTGCCTGCCGAGACTTTCCCTGTGGTCATTTCTCCCGTTTACGGTGTGTGAGCCTTGGCCCGGTCCCATACCACCCTTAATCCTCATATTCACCGGACAGTTACCTGGTCAGGTAACAGGTACTTACTACACACCTGCTGGACGCCGAGTGTCGCTAGGACCCCAAGCCTCACCGCCCAGCCGAGGCGTCCACCAGCCACAACCCCACAACCCCTGGGAGACGCAGAGCTGCAGCCCCCCTCCCCCGCCCCCCGACAAGACCCCCACAAGGTTTGCATTAGAGTTTGAGACCCTCTGGCCGGCTTCGGATGTGAGGGCCCTCAGCCTCACCGGGAGGGCGTGTTCAAACGCCGGGCCCACCCGAGTATCTGCCTCCGTGGGTCTGAGGTGAGCCCACACCTGGCATGTCAAACGAGTCCCGGGTGGCGCCGGTCTGGCGACCACGCTGGGCCCCAAACTGGGCTGCACGCCAGCATCACTGGGGGTCGTAAACGACACCGACACCTGCGTCCTGTCCCCAGAAACACCGCAGCGCGCGTGGCGTGCGGCTTGGGCACTGAGCGTGTGGAAATCTCCCAGGGCGGCTGGAAGAGGCAGCACAGCTGGGAACCGCCGCCCTCAGAGGTGAGAAGCGAGAAACCGGAAATCCTTTCTCGTGGAGTCTCACTGAGCTATGTGGTTATGTGACGAAAAGATGTCGATGCGTGGGAAGGACTCGCCAGGAGCCCGCACGCACCCTCCGTGAGAGAGAACACGGAAGGAGGCCCCGATGATGAAGGGCGGTGTGGTGTCTGTTCAGTGGGGCAGGAGAGAGGGGGCGGGGGGGGGCAGGGAGGAAGGGAGGAGGGAGGGGTTCGCTGGGCTTCCCGGAAGCCCCTGAGGTCCCGGAGTTCTGGGGCAGGGCGCAGGCTGCATCGGGGGTGCTTGCCTACCTCACGGCCACGTCCTGGGGTTGCGGTGACCCCGAGAAAAGTCAAAGCTGTGGTCCTCGGCTTTGTGAGGCGGCGGATGCCGCACAGGCCAGGGCGGCCAGCCCTCGGGTGTCCCTGCTGTGCTCCTGGAACCGGGGCGTAAGGGGCAAGGTTTCTTTTCCTGACCCAGAGCTGCAGCAAATAAACACGTAAATAAATAAATAAATGCCCAGGACTACGTCACTAAAAACATAAGATTTACCTGCAGTGCCAAGAGGGGGCACAAGGGCACTGGCCGAGGGACAGGACCATCAGACAGAAACGTCCGAGGGGGAGGTCGGATGGCCTGGCCCCACGCGCCATCCACGGTGGCCTCGTGGCTGGGCCGTCACGGGGAACACGTGGAAACGTCTATGAAAACGCTTGGTGACCGGAAGGGGTCAACACAGTGTTTCCTTGCTGCGCAATGGGCACCAGAGTAAAAATAGACACAAAATTCCCGTTCGGCCAATTTTAGCTGAGAACGGCGCCCTCTGACACTGCATACTTCCCTCATCGCCTTTCCCCTGCAGATCTAGAAGGGCTTTGGGGGACGTCGCTCGGTGCCGAAGCGTTTCCGGAAGGTGGTCCAGGAGGTTTCGTTCTGCACTGTTTTACTCGGCGGTGACCCCAGGCCCACGGTGTCCTGTAGTCTGTGTGAACTTCCCTAGGACAATCACGTTCGGAATGTTTGTGGGAAAACAACTGGGAAAGTTCTGCATTAAACCAGACGATGGGGCCACCCTTCCACGAACCCATTCAAATAGAAGTGAAGGGTATTGAAAAGCAACGAGCCCGTGGAAGCCAACAGGGGGGAGTCGCCGACAGAGCGTCAGGCTGAGACCTCTCCTCTCGTGGTGGCAGCAAAGCAGACCACCAAGCGTTCGCTCCGTAGCTGCTCCGGCCTCGGCCCCGCGAGTCCCATCGCCCTCCCTCGGTCGGCTAACAGGGGGCTGACGTAACAGGGGTCGGACTTGTTGCTCCCTGGAAGGGCAGAATCTGCACCCGTCCGGCTTTGCCCGGTGAACTCTCTGGCTTTGGGTGATGGCCACGCATGGCAGTGGAGGACCTAAGTCCTCACGAAGGCTCCAGGAGTCAAGGGTAGACTTTTCTAATAAAGTTAGATTGTAAATCCCTATGTACTAAAAAGATCTATAATGGGAGACACCCAGACAATCAATAAGGGCTCCAACACACTGAATGGACAAGGCGGTCGCCACGTAGAGCGACTGTGCACTTACTGTGTGGCCCACGCCACGGCGGGGCGTGCTTCCGATCTCCTCGCCCCAGCCGGGGGAGGGAGGTCAGAAAAGCCAGCGCCCACGCTCCCCTGGCAAGGCCTCCGCATCACAGCCTCATGGGAAACCCCAGTCAGGCGAGCTCCCCGTGACCACAAGTGGCACTCGGAGTCCCTGGGCCGAGGGGACACGCTTTCATCTAGAGGAACTGCAGTCCCAGCGTGTTTAATAAACGCCAGTACTTATGGAACACGTAACCTGTTTGTGTGACAGGTGACTCTGTCTCCAGCCGCACCTGCCTGGAAACACACGAAAATGCTCAAACTTCATTCACAACAAGGAGCCGCAGGAAAGCAGCATGGATGCCACAGAGCCCCCTGGTTCGAACCAGCTAGGAGAGGGCCCTGGGGGCTTCTGGGTAGAAAGTACCCCGGAGTGGGGAGGCAAACTCAGAGCCAGTGCATCACCCTCTCATCCCCCGGGTTCTGCCAGAGCCCAGGCATCCAAGAAGGCAGGGAGACCCTATCAGAAAAGGCCTTCGCACAAACTGACTCAACACAAGTTCACATCCTGACTTTGTCACTTACTAGCCGGTGACGGGCAAGCCACCTCTGACGTGCAGTCTCTCAATCGTAAAAGTGAAGGAGTCCTTGCCAGAGGGGACCATTAGGCCATTAAACGGCCATTAAACGTGTCTGAGACACCCAGAGCTAAGCTCAGACAAAGCAGATCTTTCCCTGCGGGCGGTGACGAGGCCAGCTCGCCTGGGCTGGATCCACTTGGTTCATGGGAAGGCGGACTAACACCCAGCACGGGCAGCCCCGCGAACTGGACCGACCAGCTCACCCCTGGGGCCTCCATGCGAAATGCTGGGCTCCTGGCTGCGGTAACAGAGTTAGGACAAATACTTGTTTTTACACTTTTAAAAAGCAAGCAATCCTGACTGCACACGAACCCAAGCCCTAGAAGAGCCCAGTTCGGATTCGTTGGTAATTATGTCGAAACCATTTTTTTATGCTCACTGAGGACATTATTTCATTGCTTCTAGAGAGAGAGGAACGGAGGGAGAGAGAAACATCGATGTGAGTGAGCAACACAGATCGGCTGCCTCCCCTACGCACCCCGACGGGATCGAATCCGAAAGCTAGGTCTGTGCCCTGGCTGGGGATCGAACCCACGGCTTCTTGGTGTCTGGGACAACATGCCAACCTACGGGGCCGGGGCCAAGGCCTCGGCACTTTCTGTTTCTCTCGTGATTGTTTCATGTTTCACATGCCGCACACGCACTCTCGCATGCACAAAACCTCAGCACCGTGACGCCGCCGCCTCTGTGCCCCTCAGCCCGCGGCCAGGGCTGCGTGGCAGCTCGGCGGTGCCGCACTGTGCCCACGCTCAAGGTTCAGGGCGGTCAGCGCGCCCGCCTCCTCCTTCCAGCTGAGCCTGCGTGGACCTCTGGGACCGGCCTGGCAGGGTGTGCTGCGGGGAGCTGGAGCGATAATGAGGTTTCACCTCTTTTCAGAGAAACCGGCGCCGCTGCAGAGCAGCAGGCTCCCCTGCGAGCCATGGAGTCATCGACGCGTCTGGCGCACCCGTCTGCAGGCTGGGCATGAGCAGGCCCTGGCGGAGCTGGTGAGGTCTCAGGGCGCACAGCACAGGCGGGGTCTCCACCCTCACGAACCTTCGGCAGGGTGGCGGGGCTGCTGGCAGCGAACAGGTAAACAAATGTTAAATTCGAGGTGGAGGTTGGAGTTGTGTGAAAAACACAGTAGGATGGGGTAGAGGATGACAGAGTGGGGAGGGGTCTCCCGGCTCGGGCGGCTGTGTTAGGGGTTAGGGGTAGGTTGAGGGGATGGGATTTGGACGTAGGACCTTTGGGAGGCGAGTAGGTGATCAGGGTGGGGCCCCATGACGGGATCGGCACCCTCAGAAGACGAGACAGGGCGTTCGCTTCCTCTCCCCACCAGGAGGGCACGAGAGAGGACAGCTGCCCAGCCAGAAAGAGTCTCACCAGGAACCGAGTCAGCGGGCTTCTTGACCTGACACGTCCCAGCCTGCAGCGCTGTAAGGACACATCTTTGTGGTTGAAGCCACTCAGTCTGCAGGGTCCTGCTGTAACCACCTGAGCACGAAGGCTGCCCCCCACACACACAACCTTCGGTCTCCAGAGACCTCAGGAGACCGCGCTGTCGCCCCAGAGGTGCCCGCCCAACAGGAGCATCTTTGCCTGGAGACCTCAACCAAGGAGCGTCGGTTCTCATTCCTGGTGGCAGCTCCAAGTCGCCGTGAATGAGTGAGCACTGGACCGTCATCGCTCCTGGGGGAGGCACGAACATACAGACACAGCTATCCAAACACGTCTCGCACCAGTTACAGTCTTCAATCCTGAAATCAACTCATCCAGGAAGGTTCTGCTTTCTTTATCTTACAGCAGAGAAAACGAGGCTCAGCCCTGTTAAGTGACTCGTCTGAGCCCGTCCCTCTACCAGGTGTCAGAGTTCCGATTCCAGCCAGTCCAAGCGGCCCCCGGGCCGGCGCTTCTCAGGCCCGGCTGCAGGCCCCTCCTGCAGGCCCCTCCTGTCTCCATCCTCCGGCCGCGTCTCTGTGAGGAGGGACAAGAAGGCAGAGCCTCTTTGAGCTCCACCTCAGCCGCAGACGTGCGTGTCAGCGAGTCAGGCTCACGCCACTCCGTGTGCGTCCACGCAAAGGACCAAAAAAGTGCGGAGAGTGTTCATTTGGGGCTTACAATTAGGTTTTAGCAAACGGGCAACTTTGCAAATACAGAATCCACAAATACTGAGAACAGAGGCTGCCCTTCCTGCTGCTGTCCCGTGAACAGTGTGGAGGACACCTGCGCGCCCAGGACCGGGCCTCTGCAGGTCGGACCCACGCGTCCATCGGGGGGGCTCCGCACTGACCACGGACTCCAGGGACACAGACACTGTGTTGCCCATCGCTGCCTCCCAGGCCCTTGGAAGTCAGTGAAGTCAGTACAAGCGGAGCGTGGCCAGAGGGAGGAGAGCGATCGGGTTCCCAGCGAGTCCTTTAAGGCTTCTCTCGATGAAGATGAAACAATAGGTTTGATGCGTGGACACAAATGCCCACTCTGAAGTGAGATCCCCACCAGACACGTTTGAAAACGAAACGGTGCGGGTCATTTTTATAATTTGCCGGTTTGGGGTTTTTCCTAACTGTAAAAGTAGTTCATGTTCAATGTTTTTAAAAAAAAAGGTTTTTTTTAGGTAAAAAGCAAAAAACTATCAAATCCCCACCACCTAAAAACGATTATGGCTAAAATGTAAGCACATACTCTGCCAGTGCCGGTCCGCCCACGGTTCTTGCGGTTTGACTGTGGTTTGTTTTCCGTGTGGGTCCCTGCGCCCCGCGCCCCTCCAGCCCCCGCTGCCGGGCGCCGCAGAGAGCGGCCTCCGAGACACCAAGAGCCAGTCCAGCTCGGGCTGCGCTCAGACAGACGGACGGAAATACAGGGCCAGTCCGAGCTGATCCTTCCGCCCCCAGAGATGACATTAGAGGGTACCGAGTGAGGAGGGGAGACGGAGAGCGCACACGTGTTGGCCTCCCTGCGCGCACCCACCCAAAAGCCAGGGCCAGGCCAGCATCTCAGGGCAGACAGACGGGCCTTCCCGAAGCGGCGCCCAGCCACGCGGCCCCGCCCAGAATTTGCACTGGTCATGTTTACAAGCAAATGCCAAAAGAAACAGGGGCCCCCGATGTGGGATCAGAAGACATCCCCCAACCCGCAGTGTCACGAAACGCCCTGAAACAGCCCACGCTGTCTCTGGACACCCAGCAGGCAGGACACTGTCCAATGCACTCCTGCCTGGCTGCGGGGGCCGCAAGAGGATAGAGAACACGGAGCCGGGACAAGGCCGCGTCCCAGGCACCAGCGAGTAAAGGCGGTCATGGGCCCTCCCAGCGGGGCACCTTCCCCAAGCCCCGCCCTGGCCAGCCCCGCCCCCCCCATGGAGACACACCCCAGGGAAAGGCCATCCCCGAACTGGCGGACATTTACTTTCTGTTGCTGGTGACACGTGGGCCCAAAAGAGAAATGACAATCCAATTACAGAAAAGCAAAGACCTCAGATAGCTGCTTGAGTCTGGGCGCTGGGATTGGCACCTGGTATTCACATATATGTAGATGTACATACACGCATGCGCCTGTGACAGGGAACAGGGTCGTGTGTGTGTGTGTGTGTGTGACCTTTATCCCTGTCAAAGACACCTCCCATGCACACGGCATGTTCTGGTGTTTCTCTCTGACTCCTACTCATGGAGAAACACGTGAAGACCCCGAACAGCTGTAGCCCAAATTCTGCTTCCAATGGTCAGGAACCGCCTGGCCTTTCCCCTGCTCTCCGTGCCGCGCTGGCTCCTGGCTCCTGGCTTCAGGGCCCAAACCCTTACGGCAGAGAATTCTTACCTGTGCAGAGTGCACGGCAGGCAGGTCCTCCAGGGCGACTCTTCATCCTGTCACCTTTACAGGCTCGTTTGCACCCGCCCATGAGTTCTCCGAAATCCGGGCTGAGCATCGCCTGCGCCCTCGGAGGTCTCCTTCAGTGGCGCTGTCTACACGGAGGGTCCGAGTCCAGGTGGATGGGTGGTCCCACGGGCCGCTGGGCTCTGTGGAGGTGCAGACACAGACAGATGGCCTCAGGTGAGCAGGAGGGCAGGGGGGCTGGCTGTCAGAGGTGGGTTTTGAAGAAAGGGGAGCTCAGGTGAGAAAGATCCGTGAGATGCAGAGCAGGCAGGAGCCCAAAGGGGGAACAGGTATTTGGGATTTGTCTGATGAGCAACGGGACTGGAGGAAGGGGTTGCAAGCTCACCTGCTGAGTGTCCTTTGAGGCCTGGGGAGAGGAAGTGGGCTGGGGGAAGCGGAGGCACCAGGACCGGTGGGAAGACTGAGGTGGCGATAAAATGAGCCTTCTGCTGTCCTGAGACCTGACCGTCTCCAACGAAGCTCGAGGCTCATCTCAGAAAAGGTGGCAGAGGCTTCAGGAGGAGCTGGACTGGTGAGCTGGAAGAGTGAGCGTGCATCCTACTCCCACGCAGAGGATTCCAGAAGGGCCCGGGGGCCCGGGGATGGCGTGGCAACATCAGGCAGCTTCAGGACTGAAAGGAGGTGGGGAATCCTGCAACCGTGGAGAATTACAGCATGTCCGCAAATGGAAATACAGAATTTTAGGGAGAAAAATGGGATGAAGATTCAGTCAGAACTTTAAGCGGATCATTAGTCCAAAAGCAGACATGCTTTTGCAGTTATAAATAACATTTAAAAGTTTTTAAACAGAACGGACTTCATCTCTTAAAAGGCCAAACACTCATGTGAACTTGCAGTAATAATTACATGTTTTTTTTACCCTTTTCTCTGGGCGCCTTTCAAGTTCCCTGCGGCTGTGAGGATTCAGATGGAAATCACTCCATTTCCTTTGAAATAAATACGCTTGGAGCTATTTTGGTATTGGTCATGTTTAATATTGGGTTTACAACATATAGACATGAATATATGAGCAATCTCACATTTTAATATTAGGAGATTGAGCAGGCGGCCAAGTTATTAACATGTGGTTTAAACCCAGCACCCCAGCCGTCAGAGAACATGCGGCGGAATTTCTGAGTCGTCGCCAGGCAAGCTCAGCAGTCTGGTGCCCACATGGCAGCCAAGACGAGGGTTGTTTGGTTATAAACATCAAAGGCCTGCATTTGACCCTGTGGAGACCCCTACTGCTCAGAGCACTCGTAGGACAAGACCACCGACCACCATGCGGAATGCGGTGTCCAGTTGTGAGAAGGACCGGAGGTGCCCAGAGCCTGGCCCGGGGACCCTGCGACAGGCCCGTGCCTCATGGACAGGACAGACCGGGCCTCTGGGGTCTCGGCCCAGGCCCAGCATCTCTTGAAGTTGGCAGCTTTCTGGAATCAGAGAGAGAAACCCAACCTCTTCTGAGGTGAGCCCCCAAACCAGCCTGCACTGCCAGGACTGAAGGCAGGGTTTGTGTTGGCTGAGCCGGCTGGCACCAAGAACGGGCCATGGGGCCTGCTGTCTGGCTGCGGCCTCGAAGCCGCGGGGAGCGTGCCCTGGGACGGCTGGCCCGGCATGTGGCTGCTGCTGGCAGGGCGTCACCAGGCTCAGGCGCAGGAGCTGGCATTCCCAGAAGACAGGCTTCCAAATACGGCTTCGCCATGTGAGCCCAGTTCTGAGGCCAGTGCTGCTATTTTGGGGGCATCTTCCCCTCACTAAACACCTGCGCAGATTTGCAGCCTGACACGCTTCTGAGCCAATGCCCGCACGGCCTCTAACTTCCTTCCCGGCAGCAGGACTGGCGTCTAGGACCTGGGCCCTGGCTCTCCCCGGCCTCCTGCCCACAGCTTTCAAATTGGCACCGGAGGAAACGTTCCTGACAGAGACTTTTGAATCCAGAGAAGGGAGTGAGCGCCAGGAGGGCCGGGCCCGGAGGTGGAGCAAGCACACCCTGCACAGACGCCTGTGACGGGGACACGTGGGCAGAGCTTGGAGACACCACAACTCAACGCCCCTGCCCGACGTGTCTGGCCTGGCCGCAGGCTGCTGCTCTGCCCGCAGGCCCCCTCGGGATGCTGAGCTGCTGCGGCCAGGTACCTGGTTCTCCTGGACCATTTCCCTGCCTGCGAGGCTGAGCACAGCCTCCGGTGGCCACCGGCTTTCCAGTCCTCTGGGTGGTTCCAGCTGTGAGGCCTGGAAGCTGGCACTCACCAGGGTCCTCCGATGTCGTTTGTAAGACGGGCGCTTCCTAGGCTGCATCAAGGATGGCAGGGCCGAAACTACTAAGTGATTGACGTTAGTGTGTTGTGTACCTTTGCTGTACGTCAAACTACCTTTTTACCAGTTGCATCCCAAACCTTGAATGATGTTAATTATATACCTGATTGTACTATGAAAGTTTGTTTCTACACTGTATGGGGCACTAAACATTAGAAATGAAACTATCGCTTCTTAAAAAATGATGTAAGTGACAAACACAGCCTTGTCCAGGCAACGTCTAGCACGCTGTGGAATTCCGGCGAAAGGGGACTAGACGCAGCGACCGTGGCAATGAGGACGAGGTGGGAGGGGGTTTACTCGGCTCATACTGTTTGTCCTTTTTCTAAGTGGGCAAAACCGGCACCCCTGGCTTTTTCAGTTACCTTTCACACAAGCACCTACACTGTACTGGCTTCTTGGGAAATCTTTCCCTTCCGCTATGTCTCGTGCACGCGTGGCAGGGAATCCGACGACACAGGTAGAGCAGCAGGGAACTCCAATCGCCTTCGTGGGGTGGCTGATCAAGAATGAAGAGCACGAAGGAAGAGCGGTTCTGCCCTGGGCTTTCACTGGAGACCAAGGATGATCTGCAGAGAAAGCGGAGATGACACTTCTGCGCAAGGCACGCGATGAGAAAGCGCCAGGCTGGCGAGGCTCTGCCCGCGGACAGAGGCCGGGCCCCACGGGGAACACGGCTCGCTCCCAGAGCAGAGGGCAGGTCTGGCTCTGCATGCCCCGTGGAATTCCAGGATCGGCAGACCGTGTCCTAGTCTTCGGCTTTCTCATGGAAATCGTTCTTACAGACGGCTTGTCCGTCTCACCACGGTGCACTCGTGTGTCGAGCACAACCTGTCTGTTCACTTTGCCAGCCTCTGTAGAAGATGCATCTAGATTACAAGCCCCTGCACTTCGAGTCTGATGGAACCGGGTAAGACTCTGGTGTCCTGGGACTGGTGTGTGCGTATTTTGCAGGGGTAGGAGAGCACGGTGACTGTGGTCAGGGGGCAGATGCAGGCAGATTGGTTGTGTTAACGGCCAGCCCGTTTGTCATGCCACCCCCATCCAAACCTTTTGGTGGTGCCCCCACCATGCTGCCTCTACACGTGACCGTATTGGGACTGCAGCAAACTTGATTCAAAGCTTGAAAAGGCACTTGCACACTTCCGTTCCCTCTTCTGCCCTCGGCAGCCAGGAGAAATGCCTGGGCAGGCCCGCTGAGCAAGCACAGTGACACGGGGAGGGCAGCCAGATCACGCCAGGCAAAGCCATCCCAGACCGGCCAGGCCACAGTCAGCTCCCAACAGAGACCTGACCGCAGGCTCAGGAGCGAGGACTGCTGCACATGGCGTGGACCGGCAGGGGCACCCCGCCGACCTACAGACTCACAAGGAATGAGGGTGGCTGCTTGAAGCCTCCAAGGTCCAGTGTGGGCATTAGGCACTGATGGCTGACGGCCGAGACAGGTCATTGTTTTGTTCTTACCTGCCTGGGTACTTCGCCCTTAAAATTCAATGTACCTACAGTTTTATGTCTTTTCATTTTCACAAACTGATGTCACCTCCAAGTTCTGCAAACACATTTCCAAATGGATACGTGCTTTTCTTCGCAACAAGGAAAACACCCCAATTCCTATCACCAGGACACACTCATACCATGCTCACACTTCACCACTGGAAGGAAGCCAAGGAGTCAGCCAACAGTGTCTCCCACCCCAACCCCCACCGCGACCAACCACAGTGAACTAAGATCCAGACCACGTGAGTAGGCAAGACGTACAGATCTATGTAAGCAATTCCATAACTAAGAGGGAAAAAGGACATGAAGCATTCATAAACTGTACCACTTCCAGAACTCATTTTCACGGACGCGCTTCAGTCTGTGGTTCGGTGAGGCAGCCGGGCAACCGCAGTGCGGACTCCGCCTCGGCCCGACAGGGCCCTCGCTGCGGCCGCACCCCGGGCGGTGCCGATGCCCCGGGCAGGTCCAGGGGAACACCCGGGGAAGGGGCTCGCGGGCAGGCACTACCGAAGCGCAGGTGCTGCTCTCCTTTCGTTTCAGCGGGAGAAACATGTAACCGTTACCTTATCGTGCACTTTTATCCACAAAGCAAATGAACTTCGGAGTCCTGACAGAAACCCTCCCTCTGCCAGGGTCTCCAGCAGGTTATCAACTTTCAGGAATCACAGAGAATTTCTACACCACATTAACTACACTCTGCCATGTTAGTACAACCTGCAGCTTCTGAAAAGTTGAACTGTATTACCTCAAAGTATTCAAATAGAACAATACTCCCACCTAGTGGATAGAGAAAACCGTCTGCTTATTTCAGCCATGAACAGCACCACACCATATCAAAGGAACTGTAACTACAGTGAATTTAAAATCAATTTATTCTGTTTTTAACACCCTCAAAATACCCCTGGAAGAAAGGAACCTCATGGAACAGTGCAGCTGCCCCCCAAGGAATGGCCAGGTGACACAGGTGACAATCTATCTGGAGTCACGTGTAAATGTTGCTCTGGATCTCGTCTGCCGTCACCAATTTCTTCAGTATCTCTGTGCTCTGGGGAGCGTTCTGAAAGGAGAGAGCGAAGTGTTAACACAGCGAGACTGAGGGTTCGGTGAGAAGCAACGTGCAGCCCCAGTCCCGACCCCAGGCAGCCGACGGCACAGGCGCTGTGGCTCGCCCCTCCTTCCCAACACACAGACACGCAGGTCACACATCTAAGCGCGTCCTCCCGTCGTCCAAACCCGGCTGAGGACTGGCCATCGAAAGCCCTTAGGCAGACACCATGCACCAGCCCGGCCCATCTCTCCCCGCGAGCGCTGACTTCCCTCTGCAGCCCAGTGCCTCGCTCATCACCCTTCTCAGGGCTCCCAGACTCGCCCACTCTGGGCTCCCACTGCTGCCCTCTGCACACAGCCACCCACTGGGATCCCCCATCTTTCAAATCCAGCTCAAGAGCCACTGTCCCAGAGGGACCTCTCCCCCTCGGCTGCCAGGCAACAGTGCCCTCTGCTGGCAGGACAGTCACCTGAGCCTCAGAAGGCCCCAACTGACCTACCACAGCACCAAACACCCCTCGCGTTACCGGGGACATCTACAAGACAGGTGCCGGATCACGTCCGACTGCCAGATTAGGAAGCTTCATTTTGAGGCAAAAGAATCTCTAAGAACTGCTTAGGTTTTAAACTGACAGCACACATTTATGGCTGTTACTACGTTTGTTCATTGTAATAACTCAGCTATTAAGTTAATGAGTTAAATAAAACCTTACCTTAACCAAATCTTTTAAGCTTCTAGAAGAAAGTACAGGCTTAAAGGCTTCAATTGTGATTAGGTCTAATTTCATCACATCGGTGTAACACAGGTACAGGATGGCAGGGAGTTTCCATACTTGACAGTAACTCAGAACTACGAATACGTAAGAAAAAAGGCTTCAGTTTTCTACTGCAGGATTTAAAATTAAACACCTGAAATGGAGGCCACTTTTAAAAAATAGCTGTCTCTGTTGCCTCTTTTAATCAAAGCATTTACTGCCATTTTGAATTAATTTTATGCATATTTTCTTTCAAAGCCAATTATTTCCTTAGGTATTTTCCTGATTTTGCAAACATTGGGCTTTTTAAATTTTATTTTCAATTTCAGTTTACATTCAATAGTATTTTGTATTAGTTTCAAGTGTGCAGAATAGGCCAATACTGTTTGTTCTGCATTCCTGCACACACTACTGAGGTACATCTTGAGGAGCTAAAGATTAAAATTTTCCTGACTACTATAACAAACAAAGTAAATTAAATGTAAATAAGATACAAAGCATAATACAAACTACTGAACTACTTCCTCTAATAAACTTAACATTTCAAGGGAAAAAACCCTTTTATTTATTAACAAGTAACTAATTATACACAGTAACATTCACTACTGAAAAGTAACAATCTGCTTCTGATGTGATGTTAGTAACAGAAACAAAAAATACTACCACCGAGATTCAATACTGAATCTACTGTTCTGACTATTAAAACACACCTCACCAACTCTTGCACATAAACATGCAATTTGTATCTCACGCTGGCTCACAGGAGCTACCAAAGACCGACAAGAAACAGAGCAACTCTGAAGGGCAGCAGTTAAGAGCCCTGAGCTGTTCTCACTAACTGTGCCTGGGAAGTTTTTAAACTCAAACCAGAACGATGGACTATCGACAGCAGGTAATGAATCTAAACAGCAATGTACTATCAATCATTAACAAACTACCTTAAAAAGATCTCTGCCGTTCACTCTGAAACCTACGTAATGTTGTTAACGAATGTCACCCCACTAAATTCAGTAAGAAAAGAGGAAAGACAAGATCTCTAACATTCAGGTAACAGCCCTCAGCACAGCAGCAAGGAGCTTGGTGAAAACGTTACAAACTAACTGCAAGGCCACCTGCGGCAGGGAGGTCGTGGACGATGTTCGGCTGCTCCAGCAGGGGGCAGCATGGAGGCTCTCTGAAATTCTGGGTTTTTAGGGCTCTCAGGAAAGGACAGTGAAGGCTGCTGGTCGATTCTGAGGTTTTGTAGTCAGTAACGTGTCGACTGGTGAGGATAGTTACTTGCATATTCTTCTTCGGACAAGAGCCAAAAACCTGACATAAAATCGAGAGCAAATTAAAACAGACACACACGACTCTGGCTGAGCGGCCTTCGGCCGATTTCCTGCGGATGAACTAAGGACGGCGCCACCCAGCCAAGGGAGCTGCGGTCTCGGGAAACGCATGGGAGCAAAGACGCCGGGGCAGCCGTCCCAACAGCCAGCAGCGCCACCCCCAGGGACACGTCCCTGACTGCGCGCCCTATCAGCTGGCATGTCCGCTCCCTCCCCTACCACCACCGTCTGCAAACGAGTTTCCTAAAAATCAATTTTAAGTGAAATTTTAAAGAATTTAAACCAGCCCCCCCTCATCTAGAGTTTTGCTCTCTGACGTTTTGCTGTCCGTGGTTTCGGTTACCCATGGTCAACCATGTTTTGAAAGTATGATATGAAAAATTCCAGAAATAAACAAATTACACGTTTTAACGTCACGCCATCCCCTGAGGTGTGATGAAATCCCCCGCCATCCCACCCTGCCATCCCACCCTGAACGGGAGTCACCACGGCGCCTGTCGCGGAGCAGCCGTCCGCGTTACCAGACCAACTGCTGAGGTGCCACTGCTCGATTTCGTTATTAGCTGTGACTCTCTTAATTCCCAAGTTAAACTTTCTCACAGGCATGTGTGCATGGGAAAAACACCACACACGTGGGGTGGGGCGCTCTGCAGCCCCAGGCACCCCGGGTCCCGGGTCCGGAGACCCCGCCTGCAGGGGGCGCTACTGCACACTGCGGCTGGGGCGCGCTCCCAGAGCTCTGCCATCACCGTCCTCCTAGGTTTGCATCCGGCGGCTCTCCAAGGATGCCTCCAGCTTTCAAAAATCTCTGACAGTGTAAACAAAGAAAGCAGCTATTTTTTAAAGAAAACAGATTTCAGGTCACTGCACCTTGTTTGAAAATATTTTATGAAGAGAAAGAAATGGCTATTTCAAATAACAAAAGAAGTGAAGATTTTATATAGTATATCATAAATGATCTGCGGGACTCATTTCATTGTACGGCTTTGTAAACAAACACCAAAAAAGTCACCACCATGTGCCCTGCCGTGTGCCCGTCCCGTTGAAGACACAACACTGCTCACAGGCCCAATTCACGCCCGCCCTGTAACGCCCGCCCTGTAACGCCCGCGGTCCGAACCCACAACGCGAGCGCCATCAGGCTGGGCGTGCGTCTCAGCGCCGTGCGGCCCGCATGAACCAAACGGTAAAGGGGCCCAACAAGTGTCCCCAGGGAAAAATATTTTGGCTAAAAGTTGTTGTTTTAGAAATGTGTAATTGCACATTTTTTAAAGTCTGGAAAAGTAGTTACATGGTACAAAAATTTAAAAAATATTTTTTGTTGGCAATGTACACAAATTTAAAATAAAAATTATTACAGCTGTGATAGCCAATGAACCCTCTCCCTAAGAAATACAAATAGGTACATGAATATAAAATATGTGTATAATTATCAGAAGATTCACAGACCTTCATAAACAATCCCTCAATTAATAAAATGCATTTAATAACTCTTAATGTTAAGTATGCCAATCTAGTTTAAAATGAGAATACATCAAATTTCTTATTTCTAATTAACTTTAATGCCTATAAAAAATATACCTAAGATTTAAGCTGAAATGTCCCCAAGATGCAAATAGGTCTACTTCATTTAAAAGTAATATTGCCCATAACTGCCAAAGTTATGATTATTCTCTAAAATTCCTAGTTAATTTCTTCACTGAAAAATCTGTATTATTTGGTACATACTATGTGCCTAATTTTGCACAAAATGAAGCCCCAACGGATTCATCCGCATGCTGAGAGAAACAGTGTAATATTTTGGAGTCGGGGTGCGTGGCAGCTGAGCGCCACCCCTGCCGCCGTCCCCGCACAGCTCCAGCTCTGCGGTGTGCACCCTTGGCTGTGACCCTGTTTCAGGCATGTAGCTTGTATTTCTTTCAAATAAAGTAATAAAGTGGACGGGACGGATTAATTCAACTCAGGGTATATGCCTCTACAACCTACAATCTTTAGCACAATGCTAATTCTGTTTGTTAAAAAGTCCTTTTACTTTTCATAGGCTCTAACAAATTTCTACAATATTTTTAAGGAAAAAAAAAAAGTACTTCCCCATATCACTATCTGACCATGAGGCTTAAGCGTGAAGACACTGACCCGTAACGAGTGGCCACCCCTGCCACCCAGGCCCTTGCCGCCCGAGTCTCTCTCACCTTCTCCAGCCACTGGTACTGCTGGTCTTCAGCCACGTAGCAACTGCACTGACAAAGGACAATCTGAAAAACCAAATCCAAGTTTCTGCACGGTCAAACACAGTTTATATGCAGCCCAGACTGTCACCAGATACACATCATGTACGTAATAACGTAACACTTAGATAGCACTTATTTTCCTGAATGTGCCAGGCCTGTTTCTTTTTAACATTTAAGAATCAAGCTACTACTGGTGATTTTAGTTGCCAGAATGAAGTGCGCACTGACGGAGTGGGCACACGAGACACTGCAGACACGCCCAGGGAAGACGCCAGGACCCGCTTCATGACACAGGGCGGGTAGCAGCCCCGCTGCCTTCTGCGCGCCACACACTGCGACCGGAGACCAGACCCCACACCAGGAGCCTGCGGGCACCCCAGAAACAGCAGGTGCCGGTGCAGTGAGCGGGGCGGCCCGAGGGACCTCACCCCAGGGACCGCACCCCAGGGCACCCCGCCGCAGCACTGCCGATGCCTGCGAGGACGGTGTCCGTTTAGAAACCAAGTTCCAGGCCACACGCTCAGGTGAAGTGTCGGGCAATGACACGAGGCCGTAGAAGGATGACTACGGATGCTCATGAATGAGACTGTCCGCAGAAGTCAACTGCGTCTTCCGGTAAACTCTGCCAGATACACTGCCTGCGCCAGGCAAGCCCAAGGGGGAAAGGGGCCGCAGGGCAGGGAGAAGGAGACTGCGCGGGTATTCGGCTGCACGCGGAGGGTTCTGCTAACTCAGGGTATCTAACCAAAGTGGCACAACCAGACACGGTAACAGGAACGTCTCCTCCGTGACTCTCACCGTCTAAGGTACAACCTGTGCACTAAGATCAGCTGCAGAACACGCTTCCTTCCTCACCAACACTGGATATTTTACAAGAATCCTCACGAAATTTCCGTAACTTCAGAGTACGTGCTACAGAAACAAGCTGTAAGTACCGTAAAATCAAACTCTATAGTTTTTCGGGCTAACACTTGCTCCTTACCTTCTGAAATAAGCAACACTGCACATTACGGAGTTACTGACTGCCCCCACTGTGCCTCCCTACCCCTGGCCTTGGGCACGTGTCCGGCGGGTGCGGAATGGATCTCTGTCAGACCGCAGACGGGGGGACACCTCACCTGCGGGGCCACCTCCCCCGCCTAACCTGCCGCCCAAACTGCCTAGCACGCCGCGTTCTCTGAAGGAACCCAAGAGCAGGATGAGGACAAACACAAGCCAAAGAAGTCATTCAGCATCCGCCGCACGGTGTCCTTCCCAACTTAAGAAACCAGGACACAATGGGTTAGGATGAAAGTCTGATGTCAACAGGATTGTTCTTAGAATGTGCACAGCGTTCATTTGTCCAGCGCCCGTTAACAGGGCTTCTAGCGTGTACCAGGCACTGGCTACATGCCGCCTTACGCAGCAACAAGGCAGGCTCCCTGCTTCCATAGAATGAATGCATCTTTGCGTGTCTGGAGTCACCAACTGAGATACTTTTCTGAATATCTAGTGTTTACAGCTTGTTTCTAACAAAGTTACATCAGAATTTCTTAACAACTCTGCCAACACAATGTACATGCCTTGTTAATATTTATACGAACAACAAAGTGGTCACTCGCACTGCCTACAGGCGGAATTCCTCAGGCCGAAAGTACACACGGAGGAACGGGGCATTCAAACGAACACCACGAGAATGAGGCCCACACGACTACTTCTTAAACAGACAAGACAGGTCCACGTACCGAGGGGTTTGATTTTAGACGGTAAAACACACAGAAAGCCTCTGTGGGGGAGAGATGTGCCGTGTCTGTAGTTCTGCACCACTCATTCCAGAGTTTGGCGCAGCCAACTTCTTCCCAGGCTCCTGAATTCATGACAAAGGATGACAAAAATGCTGTAAAAACAATTTACATTAAGTTAGTGTTCAGTTCTGCAAGCTGCATTTTCTATTCAATAAAAAATAAGGTCATTCAAGTTACTGTAGAATTCTCAAGCTAAAGGAGCCATTCCAGGCCACTGACCTTACACCACCATTTTGCAGAAAAGAAAACTGAGGCCTTAAGGAATAAAAGGCCACGCCAAGTACAGACAGGATCAGAACCAGGAGGTGACAAGGTTTACCGACATGCCTTGCAATTCTCTCACAATGCCTTATTTACCTGGAAAAGTGTAGGCCAGGAGAACGTCATGTACATAAATGACTCAGCACTTACTCAGCTCGCACTGGTTTTGCAAGCCCTGGGGCTACCTGACAGAGCAAAGGATCCTGCTGGAGTTCCCAAACGCCCCCCTCCGAGCTGGAGAGCCCCCTAAAATCACCCAGGCGTGTGCTCTTGCACGTGCACGCTGTTCCAGCCAAATCCTGCACCGTTCTCACTGCAACTTCTCAAACAGGTTCATTCGCGTAAAGACTTCAGAACTCAAGTACTCAAAGACAGTTATTTTTAGAGTTACCATTATGTTCTTAAAGGAACATTTAAGAAATGTTCAAAAGCAGGTAAGAACCTTTGCTACAAGGGGGCCACATACGTACACTACCTCTGCTCCTCCAAGTCTGGCCCAAACAGGCCTTTGAACGTAAGGAATTCTGGACACCGAACACAACAGAACCAATTCCTTGAGTTTATAAGTTCCTAAAGCCAAGAACATTTCCTTTAAATCTCGTTTTTTTAAGCTTATGAAAAAGTGCCACGTGAGCAATGATAGATTTTACTCAAATACAAAGTTACTCTACTATAGCTTTTTCTTAAAAAAAAAAAAAAAAACACATTTAAAATCATTTATGATGAAAAGTAACTTGAGATTTTATTCTTTCAACAAAATGTCTAATGCATTTCCACTCACCTACTGCATTACTTCCAACTGCAATTATAAACTTGGAGCAAGGATGTTTTTCCAGCAGAGAGACTTCCAAGGATGTTTTTGTTTGTCTTCCAAGGAGCCGCACCTCCCTAACACAAGACACAAAAGACAAAATTAAAGTAATTTAAATATAAACAGTACCTTACTATGATAAAAGAATACTTACTATAATTTTTATTAAGTAAAAATACAAACTTTGATTTTATCAAGAACATAATTATAATCTTCAGGAAACAAGGGAACCAGGAGATAACTAATAGAGAAAACCACTCGATACAAAGTTCCCAGAGAATTGCACAACAGGAGATCAGGCTGGCCAGCTAACCCACCTACCAATCAATCTTAGCATCCCCAAAAGTGGGATGACCCGAAGGGACACAGCAAGCAGTAAGGAACACCAATCACCACCTTTGAAGCAGTCTTGCCAGCAAAATATTGAACCTGAATCGGACCAAGCCCCCAGAAGGAACTTCCATTTACAGGAAATGCAAGTGATGGAACCATGTTAAAGGACGCCGAGAGGAAGCGATCAGACAAATCCAGAGTGCGGGTCATGCCACAGGGCAGCCAGGCTCTCAGCAAAGGAGCAAAAGGGGGCGCGCTGCTCTACATGAAAGGAAGCTGAGAAGACAAAACATTGACATGTAACGTGCGGGCCTGTTAGGATCCTGATTTATACAAGCACACTGTCAAATGTCGTATCAGAGGCAACTAGCCAGATGTGATCATGGGCTGGCTATTAAACAGTATCAAAAATTATTAATATTGTCAGGGGTGACAATATCATGTGGAGGAAATGCCCACAGCATTTGCGATGCATTCTGAAAAAGGTTCAGGTAGGAGAAAGCCCATGGTTCTTGAACTCACGGTGATGGGAGATAATGGTGCCAAAATCTTCATTTCGTTACTTTCTCTAATTTCTGTGGGTTTGAAATAATACTTTAAAAAAAGAACACCTGCCACTGACACACAATGCTAACTGAAGTGTGGGGGCGGAGAATAAAAGTTCTAAGAGAGTTGTCTTATATTTCATGAACCAAATACACGACGAACTTGGGGCACGAAGATATACAGCACTGCAGCCCTGGAAAAAGTTAAAGGCGGCAGAAACCACCTAATTCAATGCTAACGGAAGTCTTGCGGACCGCCCCTTTAAAGAACGCGTGAGTCCAACCAGTCCACCGAAACTGCAGCAGGCCAACACGAGCCCACCTCCATCCAACACCCCAGGAGCTGATCTTGCCAGACCCACCGAGGACTTCCCGAGCCCCAGAGCAGAGAAGGGGCGCGAATCGGCGGCCGCAGGCAGCGTCCCGTGAACCTACCCCGCTCCCGCGACAGTCGGAGCCCGGTACCGCGGCCGTAGTCCCGCCAGCTCCCCGCGCCCAGGACCTCACCTCTTCCGTGCCAACTGCCGCCGGACCTCCCTATCTTCGGGCGTCTCCGTTTTCCCCTCGTCTTCCTCCTCCTCGTCCTCCGTCCCGGCTCGGCACGGAGCGTTAACCACCTCGCCGAAGAACGTAGCCGCCATGGTTCCCCCCTCACTCGCCCCTCCAAACAGCGGTGCCAAGGACCGCGCATGCGCTCCCCGCGCACCGCCCCGCCGGGCAAATCAACCCTACGTGAGCGACCCAGAGTATCGCCACGCCCCTGAGCCCTGCCCCGGCTCACTGCCACGCCCCCTACGCTGCCTCCGCGCACGCGCCGCGGGACCCTAGGGTCACGCAAAATTGGGGCGTTTTCTCCCTCCTCAGGATCCTCGCGGGGAAACCGAAAGATCGGATGACTGCGGGCTGGAGAGGCGGGGTCGAGAAGCGGACGCGGGGCTGCGCCTCCTGTCCGGACAGGTAACGGGCCGGGAAAGGGAAGGGGTCGGCCGCCCCCTCTCCCGTCTGTAGTGCTCCGAGAAGAGGCGGACCCCTGTACCTTTCCCTCCCTCGCTCCGTTTCCGTTTTCCTGCTCCGTTAGGAGAGAGACTGGTTGAGCTTTAGTTTATTAAATAATCACCCTGCTTCAAACCGCGATCGCTCCCAGGTAGGTGTCGGCCCGGGCCCGGCGCGTCCATGGGACAGGGGGCAGTGGGAGGATGGCAGGGGAGGAAGAAACACAGTGCTCCGTGGTGTTATAAAAATGAGGCCTTTACTCTGGCAGTAGGAATTCACATTTCAAAACATGATGGTCGTCAGGCTGATCGAAAAGACTTTATGAGACTGCAAAAATATTAGCTTTTTTAAAACTTGGCCATTTCTAATACAAAGTTTACTTCCGCTTTAAATAGCCTTTCACTAGTAAGCAAAGTAAGTGTTCAATTGGTTCTCTTTAAAATTTGCTGGAAGACAAAGTTCACAGAGCACTATTCCAAACAGGAAGGAAAAAAGGACAACTGTATCACATAGTTCAAATACAAATGAAAATATCCGGAATTGCAATGGAAAATTTAAAAAATTACCTAAATTTAGTTACGCTGAAACTAGATGGCATTGCTTACATTTTGGAACCCTGTCAATAAATAATCACGAAGTACTAATTTGGGGTTTTCCAAAGCCTCTTGAGATAATCAAAAAAATTTCCCAGAAAGTTGCTAGAAACATCTCATTTTAAGATGTGGAGAAACGATGATCAACAAAACCATTTACATAAAACCGATATTTAGCAATTTTACACATTACTGCAAAATTTAAGACTGGTCTTAGAAGCAAATTTTGAACCCTTAAGTATAAACGTTAAGACCCAAATTGCTGTCCTGTAAGAGCTTAGGAAACTTTAGGTACAGTTAAAGAGCTAGAATATACAAGATGACCAACATGATGTTTTAAAACTGCGCTACGATTCCTGGATTAATTGGCTTTATAGAATGACTGAATTGCAGAATGAAAAGCTTTGGGTATCACTTCGTCTTAGTCCTTTTGCTGAATAAAATAATGTCATTTTTTTTACCATTAAGATCCTCAATTTGATTTCACAATTATATTATGAAGAAATCATTTCTGGAAAGCTGATTATAATTATAGAGTAGTAATACATTTGGCCATGGTTAAGATTCTGCACACATTTTAGCAAGAGCGTTTTACAAGAATGTTAAGTTTTAAACAAAAGCTTATTTCATACAGTTACAATAAGTTTAGGCCAGACACTTAAAAAAAGGCAAATGTATATTCAAATTAAATACTAAACCAGAGGAGGAGTTCCAATATGAAAGAAGGCTGATGATACAGGCTGAAGTACTGACAGAATTTAACCCCAACAGAGTAAATTATAAATTCAAAGGTGAAATTCTTTCATGACACTGAAATTGTCAAAAAAATTCTGCATAAAATAATCTTAACTGAGCCCTGGCTAGTGTGGCTCAGTGGATTGAGTGCTGGCCTGTGAACTGAATGGTCACAGGTAAGATTCTCAGTCAGGGCACATGCCTGGGTTGCAGGCCAGGTCCCCATTTGGGGGCGTGGGAGAGCAAAATGATCAGTGTTTCCCTCTCTTATTCTCTAAGAACAAATAAATAAGACCTTTTAAAAACATCTTAACTCAGATTCAAATATTTTCATTTTGTGGTATTTGTTGATATACCCAATAAATATAAATGTAGCACTGGAAATAGATTTAATTACATTAGAGATCAAAAATCAAACCCCATGCACCTAAAAATATCATTTATTAGGAATTCTCCCCTTTCTCAACTGCACTAGTAACAAGATACTAGTATCAGTATTTCACATGAAAATATACTGTGAATAGAGCAAAGAACATGAACTGTAGGGTAGAAGAATTCTGGCTTATGCTAAGGAAAAGAAAACAAAGCCTTTTTTTAAGCAGACATGCAACCACAAACAAATTTCTCAAATAATCTAGACACTTGGCCAATCTGTAGAACCATAAAATACGTTTTGTGTTAGTCTTTTAATGAAAAAGGAATAGAAACCCTTAGGTTTCCATGTTTTACTTTTTTCGGATTTAAACATGCAAATCATATATTAATATTCATAGTATGTTTAAATAGGAAAACAACAATTCAGCTTTCCAATATTATGTTCTATATTAAGACTTGACAGTGCATTCATTGAATTTGGTGACTTTAACTCCAACAAGTACCTATTAACAAATTAAACATCATTTCAAAGAAGTAACAAAACCAGATTTTCTAATCCTAGTGAAGGCCACCATGAAATAGCCCTGACACACAGCCATTCAAGTTTGTCGTGATGAGATTCTAATAAATTCTCTCAAAGTTTTCATAAAGTTCTAGCTTTTAAGCTGCTGTAGAGAAACATAAGAGGACATCACTGAATCATCTAAAAATATGACTGTTTTGATCTTAATCTATACTTTATATTCTAACTGATTAAAACTAAGACCGGCCTCATCATGAGACACATTTTGGCATCTCTGTAAATGCTGCTGCCCGAAAGTAAAAATGAAGACACAAAGTTGTGGAAGTCACATTCATGGCTTTCATAGAAAAATATATATTCCCTGAATAGTCATACCAAGTGGTCATCATTCAATATGAATTCCAATATTATGAACAAAATAAGACATTAATGGATTTTCTGTTTCCAACACTACTTCAGAACTCGATTATTAAAATCTGCATCATTGAATCCTCATGTCCTAAAGTTGTTTCGATGTTAGGGTTGTGCATTGTCTGGACTACAACTTGCTAAGTTATTTGTTTCACCCAGAAGTCAAATAGGCTCAATGGCACTTCTTGAAATGTGCCTTTTATTTAATAATGATACCATCCATAGTCGTGGTGGTCTGAGTTTTTATTCTCTAATGCAAAACCCTTAAAATTAGCAGGTTGAGATTTTGAGTTTCTTTCATTCATTTAGGTTTTTCCTATGGACCCTCTATACTTCACATTAGGGTGGGCCCTCCATCTCTAAGGGTTTCACATGCACTGTTGGGGGAAATCACATTGTTGCTGACATGTACTATGTAATGAGGCCAACTGTAGTTGCTTTGTACTGAATCTACTTTTTTGTCAGTAGTCCTTAAACAATACAGTGTGACAACTATTTACATAGCGTTTGCACTGTATTAGGTACTGTAAGTAATGTAGAGATGATTTAAAATATTTGGGAGGATGCGCGTAGGTTATATGCAAATACTTCCCCATTTTATAGAAGGAACTTGAGCATCTGCGGATTTTGGGGGGTCCTGGAACTAACCCCACCCCTGGGATACAGAGGGATGACTCTATTTTCTTCCTCTAAGGAATCAAGAAATTTCTCCAAGGTCCTTCCTTTCTGAAGAGGAATAATCTTAGGAGAGGCCATTAGTCTTGTGTTTGCACCTTTGCAACTACCAGCTTCACAGATCTATTCCTCCTCAGAATTCTTTGTAGTTTTCGTCTGTACAAAGCCTCACTGGCAGGAAGCCTTTCTAGGACCCACCTTGACTCTCTGGATTATGCTTCAGAAAATTCCTCGAAAGGTGCCAACAAGGGATTAACTTTAGAGCTAAGAGCAAAATGCAACTGCCAGTTTACCTGTGGCCCCAGATGGTTTTCAATTCCATTTCTACATTTTCATAGGCACTAACTACCGTGCTTTTGCTTTCCAGGATCTGCTCTAAAACAAAAGCATTCTGCTATTAATATCTTCTAGCTCTTTTTCACTTTCAGAATTTATACTTGTATCATCCTCTTTATAAACATTCAGTAACTTTTTCTTAGCCGCAGCAGAAGCATTTCGATGGGGCAGTTTTCTGCTACTCTTCCTAATCCAGACATTTCCTGGTCCTGAAATCGTTTCCTTTAGATTACTCATTATCTTTATTTTATTTGCAGCAACAGTAGCACATCTGCGGGGAACTCTCTCAGGCACCACTTTTGCTTTCAGAGTGTCACTAGGCATCTGCACTGCATCCTTCTGATTATGCAAACATGTTCTCATTTTTGTATTGGGTTTTCTGTCTCTAGGAACAGATTCTGAAAAACGAGTGAAAGTTCATGTAAATGCAAAAATCTTGTAACACAAGATTTTACTACTTACATTCCACAACACATTCCTAAACAATAAACTGTAAAACCAGTCACACTGCTAAATAAAATACGTTAAGTGATCATCAATATATGTTTTTGACATTGATATAACCTTTCATTTCATTATCTACAAAAGGAAGTCTATTCAAGAAGCTAAGTTCCCTTCACCTAGCATACTTTATAATCTGTAAGGGTAACAGGCACTAAAACCAGGAGCAGACTTGTAAGAATGGTGTTAAGTATCATAAAGCGTCATAAAGCCATTAACCAGAAATCTGAGTTTTAAAGTAGGACCACTTCCAGGTTTTACGGTTTTGCTATCATTCCCGGTGCTCTGTGTTGACTACCTTACCATACTCAGTAGTTCTGGAAGTTCCCTAGAACCTAAGCGAGGAGGAAGGGCCATCATGGCAGGACAGCACAGCAGCAGCTGTGCTCCAAGACCCTTGTTACGGTTTTAACAGGAATACAGACCAGTACTTCCTTTGGCTCCCCCTCCCCCACAAAAAAATTAAATTGGTTAACTAGTAGATAGAAAGAAACTGTATATTGAAATGTAGTTTTAATCCCAGATTCATTTTTTCCAAATATTTGCGCATTTTACGTAACTGGAATTGTTAAACCCTAGTGTCATTATTCAAATAGTTTGAGCTAGGGATGTGCCAGGCACACAGGATCCGGATAAAGATCCAAGAACCAACCAACCTACACATGTAAGCACTGCTGCTACAAAGAGCTAAGTAGCGCAGAGTGCTGTAAGGACATACTCTAGAAACTGAGCCTCCGGTGAGGGCCAAGGAAGGATGCCTTTGAGGAAGGACCCTTGCAGCCGGGAGCCAGAAAGGGAAGAGATCCGCCAGACGAAAGGCAGAACGGCGCGCGTTCAGAGAAGCAGCCCCTCTGGGCCGACCGAGGCAACTTTCCAGGGCAGCTTGGGGTCTGTCACCCTAGAGCTGTGCTGAGGAGCCACCGGATGTTTGGCAACCAATTTAGGTGGACCCAAAGCCAGATTTTCAAATTTCAGAACGATGAAATAGCACTTTTGCGGGGCAGAAATATTTCTTGATGAAAATGCCTCTGAATTAGCCCCTGCGCGTTAGGCCTTCTCTCTGGGCAGTCCAGTTTTGAAGTTACTAAGAATGAAACTATCTAAAACCGTCTTAAAAGTAGGTAAGTCTGGCGGGGGATGAGTTTGTAGGTCCCTGCCTGGTTCCACAGATTTAGCAGTCCATAAAGACAGGCTGTAGGTCAAGAAATAATCATGCCCAACAGAGAACTGATGCTTACGATGGCCTTTTCACCACAAAGGACTAGAAAATAAGGCTTTGGGGTCTGTTAGCTGCCAAGCAGTATTCTGTCTCAGTGCAAGTACCAACTACCAACCTTACTAGGTTTCTCTTTCATGAACGAAGGTGTCTGCCCTCCCATCGTGAGAACAAATGAGTACAGGTGAAGATGGCTTCTTTGAATGGACACGTTAACAACAGTGAGGATTCTGAGGAACGTCTTCTGCCATTTACCTTAAGTCTATGCAACTCATTTCAAAGATGTGCCTGTGCTTTGTCCAAAACTCGTAAGAGTTCTCCCCAAATGGGTTGGGAACTACTTTATTAAAAGAAACCTCCTACAAACACATCAGTCAGTCCCTTTTGCCAGTTGTTTCACATGCCTTTCCAATGAAATTCTATTTCTAAAGATGTCACATTTTGTTAAATACAATCACCAGGCATTGCAAAAATGGTACTTGAGCAGACTAACCTGATCAGGGCAGCACCCCATGCAGCATGCTCTGCCCCCCTTCATTTGGGCTCTGTGAAGTCATATATGCCTGTGAGGCTGGGGGAGTGAAACGGGAAGCGGCTCAAAATACAGTATTTCTACTGCTTCAAAGACTTTCTTTTAGAAATTTTTACATTGTGAACATTAGTCTCTGCAAACCAACCCTTGATCCAAAGCCGGTCTGGAGCACCTACCTAATCAGTGTCAGGCAAACGCTAGAACATACAGGGGTGGGCAAAATTAGGCTTAAAAATTAGGCAAAATTAGTTGTGAATCCGCAGAAGTTTGTTCTTGTATTAATTATTGCATTATTCATTTGTATTACAATTATAAACCTTTTGGCCCACCTGTATATTAGCATGCTACAACAGATAAAATGAATAAAAATATATAGCAAAATTAAGGTGGAATTTGAACTTAGACTTAAGAATTAGCATCATTCAACTAAATGCAGCCATTTGCATGTTGAAACGTCATTAAAAACAGGCAACTGGTTCATTCCCAACAATATACCCGATTGACAAGCACATAGAAAGTCCTGTTACAACTGAAAAATTTTGTAGGACAAAATGACTTAAGTTGCAGTGATTAATTCCTTTGTGACAGAGTGATGCAAGTACCCTATACTAACAATTTAGGAACCCAGTAAACTAACTGTAAGATGTTTTAGTAAATGCTTATTTGTAATCCAAAATAAGGGGAAAGTTAAGATTATACAGAAGAAACTACAAGTAGCTTTTAAAAATACTTTAAGGAAATTTGAACTTCAAATAACTGTCCAGAGTGGGGAAGAGTATGGGAATAAGTTATATTGCATATACCAACTTAAACTTGATAAAGCTGTATCTTGAAGTCTTAGAATATACAATGTAAGGAAGGCATGAGTAACATGTGGAATTAAAAAGTAATACATACAGGTAAGTAAGTGTTTATTACTGAGAACTTGGTAAATTATGAAGTACTTTATTTTCCTTGGAAAACTCCTGTTTTTAGAAATATATACAGGATTAGTGTACAAGCTTCAAAATTTTGGAGGATGCTACTCTCACAATTCGTTTGTGAGTGTGTCGTTTAACGCTAACAGTACAATTCCAAGTCCTGACTCAGATGGTTTTGGGTCAGTCGGGTGTGTTGGAACATCGCTGAGTGCTTGAGGCGTTGTTGCTCTCCTAAAACAAATCCCTGTGTGGGTGTGGCAAAAGCCTCACGAGTAAAATAAAAACTTGCATCTGTAGTAGTGCTTGACCAGGTTCCCTAAATGACCACTTTAAATCGTAACTGTTACCGCTGTGTATTCTAAGAGGATCCGCAGTGGACAGAAATGGGTGTGGCGCAGCACAGCTTTGACTGGAAGCAATAATCTCCAGTTCTGTATTTAAGGATTCATATTCCAATTATACTTCATACTAAATTACCTTCCTAAATCCAAACTACGCATAATTGCTGTAGAAGTATAAAGAAATTTTAATCTGATCAACACTGTAATTGGAATATTAAGAACAAATTTGAGATGGAAAGAGAATGCCTGAACCAGAACTGAAAACCACACACTGGCCTCTGTCACATACTTCTCAAGTAGGACATCATGGCTGGTGGATCCATCAATTCCATACAGAAGGAGAACCTCTTAGTGGCAAATCCTAACCTCTCTCAAGCCTTTATCAGAACTGGTTTGAGATGTCCCTTCATTATTTTCTTTCACTGTTAACCAAAACTCAGGAAGCAAATAGCATGTCACTGATATTCATCCCTGCCCTGAGGTTTCCAAAAGGATCCCACAAACTGAAGTCGCCCTAGAGAATGTAGAATAAATGTTTTATGTAACTCAGTGGGTTTAACACTTTACTTTCTTTCCTAGGGGAGTTGCTAAGAAGTCAGCTCCTACTGTGTGGCAGTGTCAGGCGAAGAGACTGAGAAATAATTACATAACCTAGAGCCGTTCTCCACCAGTTTGGTCACCTTTATGGTTGAGTAGATGAATTTATGAAGTCCTCAATACAGCCAGTGAAGGCACCGCAAAACCTTGTTTTATTTTGCACCGACAGCTAATCTACAGCTTTCTCTCATCTCTAGAAAAGTTAACTGATAACATTCTTACCATTCTCACAAGATTGGCAATGGCTATTCCCACTTTTTTCTAAAAATCTGATGAAAGCTCTACGAAGTATGAAAGGAATCTGACGCTAATCTGCTGAATGAACTTCTAAGAGGTTATCTCAGAGCATTTTAAACTAGTGTAGGCAGGATACGGTATCAGAGGTAAATACTGAATTTCCCATCGACTTTCTTACTTCTCTAATGAAAAGCAGCAGGCACACGGACAGTCCAGTGACAACGGGTTCATCAAACACACCTCATGCCGCCCTTCAGCACCCCCAACACTCCCAACACATAGCCCACTGTTCTGCCTGCCCCAGAAGCCACAAATGGGTAGAGGGAAGGGAGCTGAAGACAGGAGGTAAAGATGAGTCGTGCAGACGAACAACCCCATATTGCAGACCTTACAGAATCAATCAGCAAGGACGCTTGAAGTAGTTTTTTGGTTTTTTTTTTTTAAGCCTTATTAAATTTATTATAGTAATGGGCTAAAAAACTGGTTCCTGGATGAAAATGCTACAACTCAGATGTGCTAATGAGTTAGAGATCTTGTGTGGGAGAGGAAAAAGAAAAGATCTGGCTGTTTCCCAACCAGTAAGATGGTGAGAATTTTACAGATGAACTGAATGTGTACAGTCCAGGGACTAAATATGGATCAACACTTAGAAAATTAATTTCAATATATTAAAAAGTTAAGAATCCCTTAGCATCTAACCACTGAAAAGGGTAATAATTTCTAAAGGTTTTCCTTGTGGAACCGACAGGAGGTAGGGCCAGCTGCTGCGCTAGCTGGTCCGCTCCTTTCAGGCAGGCCTGTCAGAACACCCCTTTCTCTCCAGCAGTCCAAATCCCCACTGAAGTTTGTAATAAAAGATAAAACTTACCTTCAAATTAACTTCACAACTAAAGTATGACCAAAAAATACGTTGTAACACTGATAATTATTCTGAGTGAACTTTTAGTCTTGACTCAGTAGGGTGTCAAACCCACGGCCCAGGATGGCTATGAATGCAACCCAACACAAAATTGTGAATTTACTTAGAACTCTTTTTGCTCATCAGTTTTCATTAGTGTTTATTATTTAATGTGTGGCCCAGAGATGCCAGAAGGTTGGACACCCCTCTAGGACATGCTGCCAAATACAGGACCAACCTCCCCACATCAAATCCATGAGCAATCCTTGAAGAAATAGAATATATATATATATATATATATATATATATATATATATATGTGTGTGTATATATATATATATGTATGTGTGTGTGTGTTTCTACCGTATTAACAATATATTAGGAACAAGCTTGGCAGGTTGAGTTACTGGTAAAATCCCCCTGAACGTTGAGAATTCCCATTTATCCTTAGGCAACATCTATAATTTAAGAAAATAGCTATAAAAATACTCTTTAAATGTGAAAAGACATAACACGGGTCTCACCATTATACTATGTATACTTCATTCCTTTCCATTCACAATTAAGCTACAAGTAGGATTAGCATTTACTAATACTGTATTTTGGACTGTATTTTTCCACAACACTCCATTTTCTCCCTAGGTTTGACAAATTTATTTGGTCATTCTGTTCCCAAATACTAGATAAGAGTCTGTAAACTGTGAGGCTGCCAATTTCTTCGGCTCTCTGCTTGCTTATTCCCTGATATCCACGGCAGAGTAAGGTATACTTAAGTAATTAACAGACAAAAATTTCTTCTACATTGAAGACACTTTGTTGTGCCCCATCATACTGGAATTGAGCTATAATTTCCATACAATATAAGAAAACTACAGTACTGTACTTGGTGACAGGTACAAGATACCTGCCAAAGTAGATATGCTGACTTATCAATGAAAAAATGGGGCTGGTATTTCAGCTATAGTAAAGGACAAGACAAAAAGCCCTTACCTGCCATTTACAAGTCACTCGAAAAAGCAATGCGATTTAGTAGAAAAGAAAATCAAAAATATGTTAGGCACCTTTAACGATGTTCTTGCATTTTGATATACAAAACCTTCACTTTGTCCAGGTGGCACAATTAAATCCAATTCGTACTGGCAGAAGACATTAAATTCTTTCATCTTAGTTTTTAATACTATATAATGAAGATAATACATTTTGTGTTTTAATTATTCTAAAGTAAAAAAAAAGGCTAGAAGAGGGACAGGAAATGTAGTATAGGCCCAATGTTATTCTAAATTTGAATTTTTACTTCCAATGTCATCAACCAGTGGAGTGGGAAGAACTTGGTGACGTGTGTTGTTCTTGGACAGGAGTACCCTATTTTCATCGGTTTATGTCTCCTTTTCCCATTTGCACGTCTAAGGTTTTAAAGTTCATTTTCCTAAAACAGAAGGTCTTTCCTCCCACTTCATTATTAAAAAACTATTTCCCTTTTCAGTTATAACTCTACTATTTAACAGAAACTTTTGTTTTTTAACTTAGAAGCTGTAACTGCTTTATTCTTTTCTATGGATTACTAAATTGAGAAAGGATTTAATCAGAGATTTTACCCTAAAATAAAAAGGAGAATGACCACCCTAGGAATCTACGGATAAACTTTCCCTTTATTCAGAAATTACTATACATTGTCAGTAGGACATGGAAAAAATGCTTTTAAAACCTCACCTACTTTAAATGAAAACTTTTTTCTTAATATGCTTGGTAAAATTAGTCTCTCAAAGAAATCAAAAACCAAATCTAAGTACCTCAAACCTTTTTGTTTAAACATAAATGAATAAAGTCATAGGACTTTGGACATACACAACCACAGTAGTCTTTTTCTTTTACCATATGCCATTAAGTTATTTCAAGTGCAATGGAAAGCTACAGCACTTCTGGATCAGTTCACATTCAATTTGTAACCTTTTATCTTTTTTGTAAGAAAAATACAAACTGATCCCAAACATGGTAAAGTACATCTGTGCAATAAATCCTTGTGCATTTTCGCATAAAGACAAGTGGAAAAAAAGTCAAGCCTTCTAGTGCTCAATGTAAACATTTTGAACCATTATTTATTAATTTTCCTTAAAGGTATTTAGGAGTGTGTGTCACATATTCAAAGTTAAATTTAGGGATAGCACCATGACCAAAAAACACCATAAAAATTATTCTTTCTATAATCCCTTAGTTTTACTTCAGAACTTGAGAAGCTACCGTTGTCAATCACGCCTTCAAAGTCACCAGGTCAATTTTTTTTTTTTTTAAGATGAAACCAGAATACTACTTCTGTAAACAAGGGTCTAACCATTTTGAACAAAATGAAAAATTAGTAATTACTTGACTAGCCAATTATTGACTAAATCATTAATTCAGTCTAAGAGGTAAGAATAGTTCTATTGGTGAAAGCTAAATGGTCAAGGTATCATTTTACCAAAAGAATGTGTGTTTATGAATGTGTTCCATATTTGTTTTTGGATTTTTGGTACCTTTTTGCAAATGATGGTAAACATGGAGTTAAAACCCTGAGAAGAGATGTTAAACTTAAGAGTTTAAATAAATAAATGGATATGACATCTATCACCACTTCTTAAAATCTGGGAAGGAAAGAGCATTCCATTAATTTTTTTCAGGTCAAAAATCAAGGACAATTACCCTGCATCAAACTGTCTACTATAAATTTAATACAGACTTTGAGAAGAAGCGCATCATAGTTCTAAAGTGGTGACAGCTCTCTAAACAACCAAAGGAGAGGCAGGTATCCCACCTATCTCAGCTGGTAATGTCAAAAAATATCCTTCCCCGTACATTAATGTAGGAAGAGAAAGTATCTCCTACCATGTCAAACAGAATAGGTAACAACAAAGTAACAGCACTTAAGAACATTTTCTAACACGAATACCAGAGTCTGGTACTTTTCCATCTGCATGCCACCTTAAGGATACACAGGAGAAAAAAGGTTAATTTTGTCTGAAACCAAATAGTTAGGGCCAATAAACAGTAAAGGTGGAAGTACTGTAACATACCCCTTCACTACAAAATTTGTAAACCGTTTGAATCAAGTCCATCTCCAGGCACAAACAAGCTAGGAATGGCTACCTACACTGTTTGGAGTAGCACAACCTATCAAGAAAAATTATTTGGCTCAAAAAAAAAAAAATAAGTGTACTATGGTATTTGACGATGTGATGAAAGTTTCACTTTAAATGGATTTCAAATTATTTTCCCACAAAACATGACTTTCTTAGATTATAATTAGAGGTCACTAATAAAGACACACTTAATTGCCCAGCGAAGAATGCTTGAGATTGCACAAGGCAGCAAAGCTAAAACAAAGAGATGGAGAGTAACATTGAACTGGTTTCCTGTATAGATAAGATCTGTAATTGCACACTTCACTCAACCCTACAATTTCAATAAAAATGGGGGAAACTAGGTATAATTTAAATACTTTTAGTCCTGTACACTCTATTAAAGAACAAACTTTTCCTAAATCTAAGGCACACAAACTCCTCTAATTCACAGAGTAAGACTATGGAAGACCAAGAGTTTGGTTAAATCCCTTACATGGAGACCAGGAGATCTTGGAAAGAAAATTACGTGGCATTTTGTTAGTGCACAATTTAAAAGAAAATGCTAGGATGAAGGTCTGGCCTTAGAGGTTTGAAATATACAATCAAAACATTAAAAATAATTTACCAGCACTTTATAAATTCAAGTTTATAAAATAAAAATGATATTTTCCTTTAAAATAAAGAGACTCAACAGTATTTGGAAAGAAAACTGAAAACCATTTCAATGAAAATGACCAAATCTGGGATAATGCCTTCTACTCAAGTAGCCTGGGAAAGAAGAAAGTGGTAGGTACTTTCCCAATCATGGTCAACACCCCCCATGATTGTATTGTCGGTATGCACGTAATATTCATGAAAAACCCGTAAACAGGTCATGTGAAATTGTTCTACTACAGTGGGACATGGGTTAGAAACTACCACCTCTTCACAAATTCAGAAAACATCTGCATGGCACTTGCTACCATGAAAGTAATGCTCACTGGTTATGATAACCAGGGTGTCTAGTGTTTAACATATCTCAAACTCCTGCTGTATGTATGTAGTTACATACTGTTAAGTAGATCTGCCCCCAAAATGAAGCATATTTTGGCACCTGTGCTGAATGCTGCTACAAAGGCAAGTGCAAATAAAAATAACAGTCATGATTTAGTCACATTCATAACTTTTCATAGAAAAATATAAATATATTCCCTGAATTTTAGGACAAAAAAATAATTTCAACAGCCAGGTTTCACCATAAACTCCAGTCCATTTTCTCTTTAAATGAACTGGTCTTCCCTCAAGGTCATAAGGTGCAATCATCAAAATCTAACACATTTTCTAAGTTTCTATCATCATCCCCATCATGGTATCTCACAGTCCTTCTACCCTGATTTCTCGTTTTTATTTTTGAACGTCGAAGAACTCTCTTAGATTTTGCATAGTCCAAATCCTCCCAGTCATTATCCTCCACACTTAACCTAGGGCGCTTGCTCTGTCTTTGTCGCCTCACAGTTTTAGATACGTTAGCTGTAAAAGTTTTACCTTTTCTAACTACTTTTGCTTTTCCTTTCATTTTCCTCTTTTTGGTTTTTGTCTCATCGGCACCGTCAACATCCGATTCAGTTACAGACCCCAACTCTGAATCAGATCTGGGACTAGTGTCAGGTCCACACTCCGAATTCTTTCTCGTTTCTGACGTTTTCATGTTCCCCAATTCAGGATGTAGTCTCTTTCTTTTTATTTCCGTCTTAGCTGCTTCCTGCGAGTCCTGAATCACTTCTGTCTTACTGAAAGGAGCCTTCCCATAGGTCCTGAGTCTTCTGCCATTCCACCTGCGCAGCCCGTAGTTAAGTTCCTCTTCAAAGTTAGTCTCTGCAGTGTCTTTCTGCTCCAAAGTTGACTCAGAAGAAAATTTTCTACCAATCTCACCCCCTGGAGTATGGCTTTTTGAATCTTCCTCTGAAGACCCAATCAATGAATTCTTTGTTCTAGAAGGTGCAGCTTTTGTTTTGTGATTACTGGTGTGCCTCACAGGCCTGTTCCTACGTTCTGAATTTGACGTACCTTCAGAACCTGAGTCTCCATTTAAAGACTGACGAATGTTCTTTGTACTGCCTTCTGAGTCAGCTTCAGGTGACTCTCCTCCACAGGCATTCTGGTTGTTTGGCACTTCACAGTTTCCATCTACCTCGGAATCGCTCACCGTCTGCTTAGCTGTGGCACATGCAAAACGGGGGGGCTTCTTCCTTCCACTTTTGCTTCTAGTACACATACTTTCTGAACTAACGTCTTCCACATCACTCATAAGTTTAATCTTACTGGCAGCGGTGGTTGCACATCTTCGAGGAATCCTTAGGAGACCCGTTTTGGCTTTGGAGGATTTCTTAATCACCTTCGAATTGCTCTCTGAGTCACTGGAACAGACCCTTTTCCTGGAAACTTTTCTTCTTTGTCCATGGTCTTGTGATGCAGAATCTAAAAATTAAGAGTATTCCTTTAATCTTTAATAGAACATTTAAACAACTTCAGTCCAGAATTCTTCATTCTTATTAACTTGGAAGGAGGATGACAGTGAACATGGTGGGAAGAAGTAACTTGTTAGCCTCAGCACCATTCACAAGTACAACACGTTCTCATCAGTAAAATCCTATGCCTTTCCAGCTACTTCAACAAAACACCTGACACTGAAACATTTCACATGAATAGACTAAACTCTCTTTACCACTACACTAACATATGCACACAAACCACTGACTCTCAGCCTTCCTGAAACTCTTCTTAACTTTACAAGTTCCTATCACACTGACAACTTTTCACCCCAGCGTTAGGTGCCCCTGCTCTTTAATATTTTTCATCAGTCCCCATTTACCAGGAGTGCAATCTCGATTCAGCAACTTAGGTCACTCTCCATGCTCCAGAGTTATCAGTAAAACTGACAATAATAGTAATAGTTCCTATCTCATAAACAAAGCATTTAGAAAAACATCATGACACACAGAACATCTCAGTAACTGTTCTGTTGGCTATTATCAATACCACATTCCACCAGGCCTACCCTTTTCTTTCCTCTTCTCAAACTACCAACAGGTCATAAATGTGATTGACTCTGCTTTTCTTAAACCCTTATATTAGCCAATACAACATCCCCATCACCAATGCAAGAAGTGAAATCTTTACAGAAAGTTAAGGCCAAGATTGCCTGTTACTGAATTAAACTAAATGTACTCAACAAACAGTTATGTGAGCACACAGCAACGTATGCCTTGAGAAAAGGACAGTAAGAGTAAATCAGTGACATGTCTTCAATTACCTTTTATAAAATTGTTTGGTTTTTCTTTTGTTTTGTCATCATCTGAATCCAAATCAGTTTCAGATACATGATCTGAGAAACAGTGGGACCCAGCAATAGGTTCACACTTCAGATTTCCTGACATCAGGTTTGTTGCCATTTTGTGACATCTACCATCTTTTCTATCTTCTTCAGATTCAGAGTCCTCTGAGTCACTGAAGATCTTTGCTTTTTTAAGGAAAGCAGCATTCTTGCGACCTGTGTTGTACTTCCTACCATCATATTTTCTTGGTTCAGAATCTGCTTCCTCCTCTTCCCCTGAGATGCTTCTTGCCTTAAGTTTCTGCCCAGAAGTTGATGGGCCAGTAGTTCTGTTATGTCCATTATCTGAACCATGACTTTTAGAGTCTTCCTCAGAGGACTCTATTTTAAGAAATTTTGTTTTAGAAGTTGTGGGAGCGTGTGACTTGTAACCATTAGCGTGCCAGTTTTTCCGAACCGCCTGCAAGTCACTTTCTGACTCTGAATCTCCATTTTCAGATTCCCTGACATTGTTCTGGGCAGCATGAGAGCTGGACACTGGTGATGGTTGGTTTTCTTCTTTTATCTCCTCTTCTTCAGTTTCTGACTTCAAGCTCTGATCATCTTCAGAATTGTATAATAACTTTTTTCTAGCTACAGCAGAAGCATTGCGGTGAGGCAGCTTACGGCCAGAACAGACACTTTCAGAGCTAGAATTTTCCTCTACATCACTCATTAGCTTTATCTTATTGGCAGCCACAGCAGCACACTTTCGTAGCACTTTCCGGTTATTTCCAGCTCGAGCTTTTAGATTTTCACCACTCTCCACTGAATTGTTATCAGAGTCACTTAAATAGACCCTCTTTCTAGTGGCTTTTCTGCCACATCCATTTTCTAAAGAAACTGGACCTAGAAATAAAGTAACAATAAGATTAGAAAGGTCTTCCTTATTTCAACATTTTTAAAATGACTTTATTATTTTAGTACTGATATTCCTTACATTTTACTGCCAAAACCATATTTTTCTTTCTAAATCTAAAAGGCCTGAAGGAGGGAAAAGAATAGACAATCTAGAAATAAACCCACACATACATGGTCAATAAATTTACTACAAGAGCCAAGAATATACCACGGGGAAAGGACAGACTCTTCAATAAATGGTGTAGGACCACTGAGAATGGCCATCGTAAACAAAGCAACAAACAACTGCTGGAGAGGTTGTGGAGAAAAGGGACCCTAGTGCACTGTCAGTGGGAATGCAGACTGGTCCAACCACTATGGAAAACAGTATGGAACTTCCTCAAAAAAACTAAAAATGGAACTGCCTTTTGACCCAGCAATTCCACTGCTAGGATTATATATCCTAAGAACCCTGAAACACCAATCCAACAAACCTATGCACCCCAATGTTCATAGCAGCACAATTTACAATAGCCAAGTGCTGGAAGCAACCCAGGTGCCCATCAGTAAATGAATGGATCAAAAAATGATGGTACATTTACACAATGGAAGTCTACACAGCAGAAAGAAGGAGCTCCTACCCTTCTCAACAGCATGGATGGAACTAGAGAGCATTATGCTAAGTGAAATAAGCCAGGCGATGAAAGACAAATACCATATGATCTCACCTTTAACAAGAACCTAACAAACAAAACGAACAAGAAAGCAAAATATAACCAGACACTGACATTGAGGACAGGCTGACAGTGACCAGAGGGGACAGGGGAGGGGATCATAGGGGGGAAGACCAAAGGGTTTGCAGGAAAAATTATAAAGGACACATGGACAATAATAAGGCAGGGTAGAAATGGGAGGGAAGTGGGGAGGAGTGGGGGGGAAGGCAGAAAACTGTACTTGAACAACAATTTTAAAAATGTTTATAAATAAATAAATGGTGTAGGAAAAACTGGACAGCCACATGTAAAAGAAGGAAACAAGACTACCATCTTACACCACCACACACAAAAATTAACTCAAAATAGATTTAAGACCCGAATGTAAACCTGAAACTATAAAACTCCTAGAGAAATCATAGGCAGTAAACTCCTTGACATTGGCCTTGTTGATGATTCTTTGAATCTTAGGAGACCCATTTTTGGCTTTGACCTACAAAGGCAACAGAAGCAAAAACAAATAAGTGGGATTAAATCATCAAACTAAAAGCTTCTGCAGAGCAAAGGAAATCATGAACTTCTACAACTCAAAAAAAAAAAAAAAAAAAATCCAATTCAAAACAGGCAAAGCACTTGAATAGACATTTTCCAAAAAAGACATACAGATGGCCAGCGTGCTCATGAAAAGATGCTCAACATCACTCATCATCAGGGCAATGTGAATCAAAACACGGTGAGGTATCAGAGTGGCTAGTACCAAAAAAAGAAATAACCAGTGTTTGCAAGGTGTGAAAAAAAGGGAACCCTTGCCTACTATTGGTGGGAATGTCAATCGGTGCAGCTGCTATAGAAAACAGCATAGAGGGTCCTCAAGAAATTAAAACTAGAACTACCATATGATCCAGCTATTCCACTTTTGGGTATTCATCCAAAGAAAACAAAAACAATTCCAGAAGTTCTGTGAACCAGCATGTTCATTGCAGCATTATTTGCAATAGTCAAGATGTGGAAATAAGCAGTGTCCATCAATAGTTGAATGGATAAAGAAGATGCAATATACAGATACAATGGAATACTCTTCAGCCATAAGAAGAATGGATTCCTGCCATTTGCAACACACACAGGGACCTTAAGGGCATTATGCTAAGTGAAGTAAGTTAGAGAAAAACAAATACCACATGATCTCACTTGTATGTGGAATCTAAAAAAAAAAACCCAAGCTCATAGATACAACAGTGAAATGGGTGAAGAGGGTCAAAAGGTCCAAACTCTGAGTAAAATAAATCCTGGGGATTTAATGTACAGCATGGTGACTATAGTTAATACTGTACTGCATGTTTAAAAGTTCTAAAAGAGTAATCTTAAAAGTCCTCACCTCAAGAGAAAATTGAAAAAGGAACTTCTGTAACTTATATTGTGATGTATGGGAGCTAGACTTATGGTCATTTCACAGTGTATACAAATATCAAATCATTATGTTGTACACCTGAAACTAATATAATGTTATGTCAGTTACACCTCAATTTTTTTAAAAGCCTAAAGAACACTTAATCATATGTAGATGCATCAAATCAATAAGCCACTTAATGTTTAGCTTTTGAATTCTCTTGATATATATTCCTCCAAAGCACCACTGAGAGTCTCTTACCAGTTTTTCTTTGGGCAGCTCTGGTTCTGGTCACTCTCAGATTGCTACTTCTCGCCAGCCTCCCACGTAAGGAGGGTTCACGAGCTCTTGAACTCTCTTTGCTTTCCTCGGAACTACTTGAAGCTGAAGATGATGAAGAGGTACCTAAGGAATCTTCCATTTCACTTTCTAAGAAAAATAAAGCATCAACAGTTCATTACATATATTCTATCTTTACACACATAAGCAGTTATTTCACAACAGAAGGCTTGGAGCAGATTCTTAAAATACTTAAGAGTATATTCTTAAAAATTATTTGAAAAAAACAGCTGATAAAATTTTGCTATCAAAAGATACATAATCATCATACCAAATCAAATCTGTTTTCTTATTTCTGAAAATAACATATTACTCCTGGTTTCAGAAAATTCAATTTATATATTTAATAAACAAACTTGAATTTAAACATTTAATTAGCCTTGCTATCCACTTCCTTCTGTTATGAAACAAGCATTTCCAAGAGAAAGGAACTATCATTTCAAATCCAGCATCTCAAATCTAGGAGTTCTAATAGCCCTTCCTAACAGTATAATTGTACCTTTCAGCTCAAGAATGGTCATTTTTACATGCTTTTTAAAAAAATGGAAAAAGATAAATAATTTAAATAGTACAGGTCGTTTCCCCTTTATATTCCCAATAAGCAAGTGTATGCCCCAGTGGGAACACAAGACAGGAAACTCAAATTTCCTGTTCCTTCATCCAGACTGACTTCTTACATGCCTGTCACAAAATGAAACTTCGTCAAAATGAATGGGAACACTGTTAAAAGACAAATTTTATACCATTACACAACCCAACTCTACGTTAGAGAAGAAAGTGAATGCGTTAGAAAAATGTTGGTCACCAAACTGTGTTTCTTCCTTTGAAATTGCTCTGCCATTTGTCTGCTTTGACTGCTCCTACTCTATTCCACCACCTACCACGTTGACTGTTCCCAGATTGTTCCTCTTTCCTACATATCACTTCCAAAATGATCCATCTTCTCAAAACAGAATTCCTCACATGACCTCCTTAACAAGAGACCCAATTAAGGGACTCCTCTGCAAGGCTTGCCAGTCTCTTAAACATGGCTACATTCTACCTACTTGATCCTATTATTTTAATTACAACAACTATTATTATATTATCATCACAATTCACCAAAATCACTCAGAGCAACAATGAAGCACATAAACACCACAGCCTTACCCACACAATGCCAGCAAAGGGTTAGCATCAGCTAGTTATACTACCAAGTAACAATAACGTAACTTAGAATTTACTAGGTCATCAGCTGTAATTACCATGCCTCTTTTTATTTAAATGTCAAAATTTTTTAACTTAAATGCCAAAGTTTGCATACAATGTGATATCGCATTATCTAAAATGTGGAGGATTCAAATTTGCATAAAATGTGGCAGTACCATTTGCAAAGAACAATACTTATCAAACAATCTAATTGCTCCGTGTTTGTTACTTTTGACTCCCACTGAATTTTAAGTTCCTTGACTTGTGAAGGCCATGTCACATTTAGTCCTTCCTACAAACCCAGTCAATAGCAGTGTTCAACATCTGAGTGTTCAGCAGTTGAATAACATAATGTTCCACTTCTCACCAGATAAGGCAGAACCATTTGTTAGAGGGACAGTTCTATTTCTTCTTATTCTTTCTGATGATCCTGTTGAATCTGAAGAGTCTCCAGAAGTAACACCTGAAGAGACACTAGCACTTGTCTTGTGGCTTGCAGAATAAGCTGCCTGACTTGAGGTAGACTGGGTAGGAGAACCCACCAACTCAGTAACTACTCTTGTCTGAGATTTCAAACGCTTCTGCTTGATATTTCTGGTCAAAGAGATGAACAAAGGAAACAATATTTAACAAAACAAAATGCCTAAATAAAAGTGTATTATTACTTTAATCAAAAAATAATTTTAGATCAAAACATTCATTAATAACATCTTATTCTGGCATGAATTACTATTAATATTCTTATTCTGAATTTGACATCATTTTATTACTGAATGAACTGAAGTAATGACCAAATGATCCAAGTAACAGAATTAGAGAAAATCATATTGACTATCTCAAGTTCTTTGGATTAAATACTTAGGTGAGCCAGTATTTATGTAATATAGGCATTTTTCACATTATGAATCTGAATCTCAGTATGACCCAACTTTTCTCTCTAGTCTCATATTTATGTTTCTAAACACACTATAAAATTAAGAGAAATCAACCTGAAAACCTGAACAGAAAGAACAGAGAGGCAAAAGGAGGGTGGGGATGGTAGGAAAAAGTAAAAGGGGGGGGGGATAAATGATGATGGAAGGAGACTTGACTTGGGGTGGTGAACACACAATACACATCTGCTGTACTATAGAATTGTACCCCATAAGCCTATAATTTTATTAACCAATGTCACCCTGATACAACTAAAAAAAAAAATGAACGAAGAGGCTTTTTTTCTCTAAGACCAAATTGCTTACCATCCATGTGCCAATTCACCATGTTTGGCCCCTGAGCCATGGGGAAAATAAAAGTGTAAAACAAGTTAATTGTTGCGTTTACATTACAGATCTGGGTAAGGGCTTTTCTGGAGTATCTACAGCATTTCAGCTAAAAGATAACCACAATTTTTTAAAGTAGTAACTATGCTGAGGCTGGTGTGGCTCAGTGGGCTGAGCGTCAGCCTGTGAACCAAAAGGTTGCCAGTTCAATTCCCAGTTAGTGCACATGCCTGGGTTGTGGGCCAGGTCCCCACTGGGGATGTGCTAGAGACAACCGACTGATGGATCTCTTGCACACTGATGTTTCTCTCCCTCCCTTTCCCTCTCTTTAAAAATAAATAAAATCTTTTAACAAATATCATCATAATCAAGAAAATTCAAGCTTGTTATATCAAAATTTTAACTTCCAATAATATCAACTAGAGATAGACCACTAAAAAACAAAAAGAAATCATTACATGCTTATATTTATCATAAACTTAATTTTTAACAGTAGACAAGCTGATAATACCTCAAGAGTGAAAGCTTTCCCTTTTTATCCTTTGTTCTTCTCAACTGTGAAAACTCATAATTCAAAGAGAAAGTAGAGTTTTGAAAAATAAAATAAAACTCATAATGACAGACATACCCAAACTCAAGGTCATTTTATAAAATGACTGATAGTTTTTAAAAATGTCAATCAAGAAGGCAAACGTTGAAAAAAAAATTCTAAACTAAAAAAGACTGAATGAGACAGAGCAACTAAAAGCCAATGCATAACCTAGATTAGGGGAAAAAAACTGCCCTAAGAACATTATTAACTATTGAACTGTAGGTAAGGTGTAATTAATACCTGTTCTTAGCAAATCCACACCAAGTATTTAGGGGTAAACAAGCATGATGTTGGAAATATTCTTTTGAATGATTTAAAAGGAAAAAAGTTAACAAAATGTAAAGAATATACAGGAGTTTACCTAATTCAACTTTTCTGTAATTCTGAAATTATTTCAAAATAAAAAGTTAGAAAAAAGATGTAGGGAAGGACTCATACTACTGTGTACTGTATGTACTTGAATTACAGATTGCAAAGAGGCTGAACAGGTCCTTTACCAAATGTTTATGTTTTCAATGAGGCTCTGTTATTCTAAACACAAGGTGGGGGTGGATAGAATATGTCAGCAAGTCATCTCACCGCAAAAAGCAAAAGTATGGCTGGCAAAATAATCCAAAACCACCATTTCAGAACTCAGGGAAACAAAGGCATAGAAATTAAAAAGTGTTTACTGAAGAAAAACTTCCGAATCTAAGTAAAAACAGTGGCATCCTTGGCATTTAGACTTGGGGCTGCTCCCAGTCACACAGGTGGAGGGAGCCCCACAGAGAAGCTGCATGCACCACAGCACTAAACGCACCACAACGCTGGCAATTCAGTAAGGCCAACAGCTGCCTGAGGCTGTGTCATGGCTGGAGCAAGAAAGAATTCAACCAGTTTTAAAGGAGAGCTTTAGCAAAGGACATAGTCTCAGGGGTCTTTAAAACATCTGCCTGGGGCCCTGTCTGGTGTGGCTCCAGTGGACTGAGCACTGGCCTGCGACCCAAGGGGTCACCAGTTCGATTCCCACTCAGGGGACGTGCTTGGGTTGTGGGCCAGGTCAGGTCTCCCATTCGGGGCGCATGAGAGGCAACCACACATTAATGTTTCTCTTTTCCCTCCCTTCCCCGCTCTCTCTAAAAATAAATGAATAAAATCCTTTAAAAATATCTTCCTGGGGATGTAGAAGGTTCCACACATATTCAAGAAAGACTGGAGAGAGTCCAGTTATTATTCATCCTTGGCTGACCTTGAGACTCTTGGGTCTGGTAAAATATAAGCAAAAAGTGAAGTTTGCCCTACATCACACACAGACCCCTTTCAGAAAAGGGGTAAGCGTTACCTAAAGCAGTTAAGCACAAATTCTGACCAACAAGCTATGTTGAGCAAGGGAAGACATCTAGAAAAACAGGCTCGAAATTTAACTTTTTAAAAAGAAGCAGAGACTTTAGTGACTTAATACTGCAAGAAGACAAACTGCTGAGACTGATCTAGTCAATTCACTGAACAAAACCAACAGCAGCTTCTATCACTAAGGGAGAAGGATCAGAATCCACAGTTTCTACAAACAGCAACAACAGAACCTGGGACAGATGTGATTTCCAGAACTGCCAGATTATATAATTAAATATGCCCAGTCTGGGCCCTGGCCAAGTAGCTCAGTTAGCTAGAGCATGATCCTGGTAACACCAAGGTTACCCATTTGATCCCTGATCAAGACACATACAAGCAACCAACCAATGAGTGCATAAATAAGTGGAACAACAAATCAATGTTTCTCTCCCTTCCCTTCCTCCTTCTTCTCTCTCTGAAAATCAATAAAAATAAATATACTCAGTTTTCAACAAAAAAAAAATTACAAGACATGAAGAAACAGGAGTGTTTGTCCATATAGAGGAAAAAGATACCATCAACTGTCTGAAGGACCCAGATGAAAAACAAACAGCGACAAGCCTTAAAAATTCTGAGCAGACAAAACCAGTTTAGCAATACAAATAAAGCTTAATTTAGCTTATTTTGTGCAACTAACTTGACCTACATCACTTCTTGCTTATGCCTCTGGAAATCATAAGCAAAACTTGCACTGTTTGCCAAAGCTATTGTTGGGCAGATACTGAGAATTCAAATATGATAATCAGTCACCATGAAGAAGAAACAGTCACAGTTCTCTATAAACTGCTTCTTAACAATATATTGAGTCTCATCCCATGTTTTCGTTTGAGTGTGCTTGGTTTACAAAGTCTTTTTGGTTTTTGCGCAATAAACTTACTAATTATTATTTCATTAAATTCACTGGTTTTACTTCAGCTGTTTCTGAACTTTTTGACCAGATATGTAAGTCAACCATTACAAATATCTGAAAATGAAATAAATTCATGTTTACAGAATTAAAGGAAAATATGATGAGAGAGAACATCAGTAAAGAGGGATGAATTACAGAAAATAAACCAAATGGAAATTCTGGAGCTGAAAATTACAACTGAAAGAAATACGCCAACATGGGCCCAAGGGCAGATTGAGCTGGTACAAGAAACAGTGAATGTAAAGTTAGGTCAGTCAATAAAGATTATCCAGTCTGAAAAACATAAAGGAAAACTACAGGGGGAAAAAATGAAGAGAGCATCAGAGTTATACATACACCAACATATGTAAAACTGCAACACTAGAAAGAGAAGAAAAGGCAAAAAAAAATACTGGAAGAAATACAGCTGAAATCACCCAAATTTGATGAAAAATATTATGCATCCACAAAGCTAGACAAATTACAAGATGAATAAACTCAAGGAAATCCACATCTAGGTGCATTAATATTTAGTTGCCAGATAAATTTAAATGCTTATAAATTTACATAATTATAAATCAATGCACCAGTTCTATATACACATGGAATGCTTTCCAGCCAAAAAAGGACTACTCTGAATATACTATCAACGACTGAGAATTTTTATCATAATAAAATTAAAGATGGTATCACAGCCTGAAATTTTACAATACTGCACACAAAGCTGGCAAATCACCTGATACTTTTGTTAGCCTGATTGACACGGTTACAGTTTTGCTGTCTTCTGAACCTCTGGCTTCTTCGAAGTTTTTCATTGAATTTTTGACCAAGTTTAAAATCAGAGGATATTTTCTTCATTTTTTCTTCAAATAAAGCAGATAGTCTCAAAGTCATACTGTAAATCTGTAAGAATATGAAAGCAAAACTATAACCACAAAATATCTTTAAAAATACTTTTCTAAATAAGATTGTAATCATTGAGGCTACTTGCAATCTATTGTATTGTATTACTGTCATAGACAATAGCTGTTACTGACTTTATTTCCCATCCCTTCCCTTCAATGACATCTGCAAGAGTCTGCAAGAAACAGAAGGTATTTTGGCTTTCCCCATTTTCACATCTACATAAACAAACCTAGTAAAGCCTCCTTTTCTGAAAGTTAGATGAGAAGATGGTTTTCAGGGTGCTACTCAAGCAGCAAGAGTGTAGTGTCTCCTTGAAGCAAGGGAACTTTTACACCAGTGTCTACTTGAAATTTGACTCCCTTTGACACACATTGAAATATATGAACTACAGATAGAATTACTTGCATCCAGTAGAAGGATGAAAATATGCCCTAAAACTTTTATATGAAAGATTGTGTTTTAACAATTTTTATAATTAAATGACATCAAATCTTTAAAAGAACAGTAATGTGATGTTAACTGCTACTATAAATAACATCTGGTACAGCTATGTATTTACAGAAAGTACTCTTTATTCATCCACAACCATTCCTGAAAATAAGTACCAAAGTCTAATGTTCAAAAGGTAATTATCAGTCACTCTGACGCATGGGAGAGGTGAGTGGAGAGACTCTAACTCTAGAGAACCTTTAAAAAAAAAAGCATGTGAAATAACTCAATTTCTTATATGCGTCATAGGTATACCACATAAATATAAACTATGTGAAATTTGTAATCCCTGCTAGTATCTTTGACATAATCTTTAACAATTATTTCCAATATTTTGTGTATACACTAAATTTATTCTTTTCATTCAAACCTGAAGTCTAACATAAGTCACCAATTTTAACAGGAGTGATTTTTTTTTTCTCCTTCTGTTTGAAACCTGATTATCTTATCACCATTTCCATGTTTTCTCATTAGCTTTTATGTAAAATTCAATAATACATTTAAAATGAAAACAAGCATTAACAAAAATGGATGTTAAAATTGTCATGAAGAAGGGCATGTATGAAAAACTCAGTTAGCATCATACACAATGGTGAGAGACTGAAAATCCTTCCCCAAGGATTGAAATTGGTCAGGAATAAGACAAAGATGCCTGCTTTCACAACTGCTATTCAACACTATACTTTAAATTCTAGCCAGAGCAATTGGACAATAAAAAAGATATAAAAATCAAACTGGAATGGTACAAGTAAAACTATCTCTATTCACAAATGACATGATTCTATATATAACAACACTCAGAATCCACAAGAAGTTATCAGTGCTAATAAATGAACTCAGCAAAATTATAGGGTACAACAATACACAAGAATCAGTTGTGCTTCTATATACCAACAATGAACAATCAAAAGAAGAAATTCAGAAAGCAAGTGCATTTCACATACCATCTAAAACAATAAACTGGGAATTAGTTTAACCAAGGAAGTGTCAAGACTTGTCACCAAAAAGTACAAGACACTGCTGGAAGCCACTAGACCTAAATAAATTAAAAGACATCCCCTGTTAAGGAAAAAGAAGATATAATATTTTCAAGACGTCACTACTGTGCAAAGCAATATACACATTCAACACAATCTCTATCAAAATGCAAAGGACTTTTTCAGAACGGCAAAAGCCATTCCTCAGATTCGCAATAAATTACAAGGGACCCTGAGTAGCCAAACCTTGAAAAAGAAGCAGTGTGAGGACTCACACTTCCTGATTTCAAAACTTACTACAAAGCTACAGTAAATAAAACATTGTGGTAATGACATAGAGACAGACAGACAGACAAAAAACCACATACATACAGACGCAATGAATAGAACTGAGTTCAGATGGTGTCAAGTTTATTCAATGGGAAAAGAATATTCTCTTCAATAGATGGTGCTGGCACAAATGTATTTCCACCTTACACCATACATAAATATTAACTCAATATGGATCAACAACTTAAATGTAAGAGCCAGACCACAGAACTCTTAGAAGAACACATGGGGGTGAATCTTTACACCACTGGATTTGACAATGGAGTCTTAGACATAAAAACAAAAGCACAAAACACCAAATAAAAAAAAAGATTAAATAGACATCATCTAAATGAGAAACTTTTATATATCAAAGGACATTATGAACAAGTTAAAAGACAAATTACAGAATGAGAAAACATCTGGAAAACATTTATGTGACAAGGGTTTAATATCCAGAATATAGTAACAAATTCCTACAACTCAACAAAAAGACAAAAAAAATCCAATTAGAAAATGGACAAAGCACCTGGCTGGTGCGGCTCAGTGGATTGAATGCTGGCCTGAGAACCAAAGGATTCGCTGGTTCAATTCCCAGTTAAGGCACATATCTGGGTTGCAAGCCAGGTCCCCAGTGGGGGGCACATGGGAGGCAACCACATACTGATGTTTCTCTTTCTCCCTCCCTTCCCCTCTCTCTAAAATAAATAAATTAAATAAATAAATAAAATCTTAAATAAAAAAGAAAATGGGCACAGCACTTAAATAGATATTTCTCCAAAGAAGATACACAAGCGGCTAATAAGCACAAGAAAAGATGTCAACATTAGTGTACTAACTATATTTTCTGTGGGTTTTTTTTTTTAAGATTTTACAGGGAGAGGGGAAGAGAGGGACAAAGAGAGGGAGAGAAACATTGATGCACAGGAGAAACATCAGTGTGCAAGAGAAACATCAATCGGTTGCCTCTCGTATACCCCCCAGCCAGGGACCTGGCCTGCAACCCAGGCATGTGACCTGACTGGGAATCAAACCAGTGAACTTTTGGTTTGCAACCAGTTGGAAACTTGATTCTGGAGAGACTGCCCCTCACGTAGCTAGCTAATTCCTAGAGCTAGCACAGAATTCTCTTAAAAGCATGCCTTTGATATACAAAACAATCCAGATCCCCCTCTCCCCGCCAACTTCTTTATCAAATTCTCACATAGCAAGCGAATATTCCAGTCTTCCCATCCTAAATCACACCAGAGCCAGGAACCAGACATCTAGAGACCACCCCTGTAACCCAAAGCTACAGGGAATATTCAAGATAGCCAATCCTAAAATCTCTACTTTTGCCCTGCCTTGCCTTCCTGCGAAAACCTCAATACTATAGGCTCTGTGCTATAATCTTCCCTTTCCTCTCCACTGCCTACTGACCAATGCTGGTCCATCCCAACGAGACCCTACATGTTAAGTCATGCCTCCTTGTTTTTGGAATCTGTCAGTATAAACTTACCCCTCCATGGCAGTCATTTCATCTGCATGTCCTGCCATACCTGATTAAAATATACCCCAGGTACAATTTATAATAAGTCACAAGAGTAATGCAGAGCAAAACCACAATGAGAGGCTTGGCTGGTGTGGTTCAGTGGATTGAGCACTGGCCTGCAAACCAAAAAGTCACTGGTTCAATTCCCAGTCAGGGTACATGCCTGGGTTGAGGGCCAGGTCCGAGGCTGGGGGCCTGTGAGATCCAACCCAATCGATGTTTCTCACATTGATGTTTCTTTCCCTCTGTCTCCCTCCCTTCCCCTTTCTCTAAAAAAATAAAATCTTCAGAAAACTCATTTGAATAACAATTTTTAAAAAAAAAGAAAAAAATAACAGACACACAATTTGAGATAGTATTTCACATTCACTAGGATGGCTACAACTAAAAAGATGACCACTGTTGGCAAGGATGTGGAGAAACTGGAATCCTCACACATGGCTCGTGGGAATGTAAAATGATGCAGCCATGAGAGAACACAGTTTGGTGGTTCCTTAAAAAGCTAAACATTCAATGACCCTATGAACCAGCAATTCCACACTTAGGTATATACCCAAGGAAATTGAGAGCAAGAACTCTTACAGATACCTGTATTGCAATATTCATTGCAACATTAATCAATAGCCAAAAAGTAAAAACAGCTCCAGTGTCTCTAAGAGATAAATTGATAGACAAAATGTCATATACCCATACAATGGGCAATTACAGTCAAAAAAAGAAATAGTTATGACGCATGCTACAACATGGATGAACCTTTAAGACATTATGAAAAAGTGAAATAAGCTAGACACAAAGGGACAAATTGTATTATTCAACTTATATAAAATATCCGGAACAGGCAAATCCTTAGAAACAGAAAGTAGATCAGAGGCTACCAAAGGCTAAGGGAAGGGAAGAGTGTGGAGTTATTGCTTAATGATTACTGAGATTCAGTTAGGCATGATGGAAGAGTTTTGGCAACAGATAGCAGTAGTGGTTACACAATATTGTGAATGTAATTAATGCCACTAAATTATATGCTTAAAATGGTTATAATTATACATTTTATGTTACATAGATTGAACAATTTGAAAATTTGATAATATACTAAAAACCATTAAATTCTACACTGTAAATGGTGAATTATATAGTATAAATCCTCAAACGTGTTTAAAACAAAAGGAAAAAAAGACATGAAGAAAATTTATTTTCTTTCTAGAAAGGAACAGTCTCACAAATGGTGAATAATGACAATGACACAAGCCTGAAAAATTTAGACTTGAATGTTACAGTGATCCGATAAGCAATTTGGGTACTGAATGCAATGATAAGAGTTCTCAAACTGAGACAAGAATCGATAATGCAGGGGAAGGTCTGATAGTAAGTATCGAGAGGAAAGTGAAATGAAGACAAAATGATCACTTAATAATGACAGGCAGTCACTGATGACAGAGAAAGTGCTATATCAAGCAAGTACTTTACTTTAAAATCTTCTCAAATTAATGCTGCTTTTTAAAATTACCCAGCACCTTGGCCACATGGATTTGTGTTGTTTGTAAAAATTCTGACAGTGTATGTGCTCTTTTGTAATATATTATGCTTCAACAAGTTCTCAAAACTTATCCAATGTATAACTTTTTAAACAAAGATTTAGGAATGTACTCCATACTTGTATTCTTAAATAATCAGATAGCTCATGTGCTGCTTCTTGGGATCCAAAACACTAGTTTACATCAGTAATCCCACTCCCACCTTCCCACTTTCCTTTTCTTCCAGCTCTATCTGGAAGTTTTCAACCCACTTTTCAAGATTTCCATATGTATGGAAATATAGATTTTTCCCATTCTACAAATTTCCCATTCTATCAAATTTAAACCTGTTCATTTTTCAGTGAGGCCTTCACCTGCCAACCCTCATTTGTTTATAAAACATAACTGTTGTGAGGTAGTAACAGCAGATATTTGGTCAGTGGCAGAAACTCTATTTTCAATAGTAGTCCTGCTCTGCTCACATCTTTTTAATGTTCCAACCTCTACCAGCCACCAGAAAATCATCCACACAGATCATCCTCTTTTTTCTTATAAACCAGCTTTAAATTACCTTTGATCTTTTATTTGGTGTATATGCTTTTGCATTGCTAAATATCAACCGGATGTCTTTGCAAAATTCCAAAGGGCTGTCATAATTTTCCGCTTCTAAAGTTTCCCTTACTGTTCCAAAATCCATTGGAGTATCTATAATATCTCTGTAGTCCTAGGTTTTAAAAACAATAATTAGTTCAAAGATTTCATTCCTGATTTTAGAAATGTAAATGCATCAGATCTCTAAGATATTCCAAATTATAGAAGAGAACACAAATAGAAGCTTAAGAATCATTTTTTTTTTTTAAAGACCCACACACAGAGACAAGGTAAGAAATATACCAAGAAGTTATACTTGGTAATAGGACATGGACTGGTTATTTTCTTCCCCTTACTCCCCAAATTAAAAGAGGAAGTTTATTTAGAAAGTTACAAAGGTAGTAGAAGTGAGCCAGCTGGGCTGTGTAGGCTCAGGAAACAAATTACAGAAGCAAAAGAAGGGCTCTTGGAGTTTAGCGGAAGAAAAGGCAAAAGTAGCATGCCTGGGGGCCTGGGAGGGGGCGTAGTGCAGGGAGAGGTGTGAGCATGTCCCCTAGAGGGTCATTTCCCATTCCCCTATTACTGGAGTGGAGGCACTTTTTTTTTTTAATCCTCACTTGAGGATATATTTATTGATTTTAGAGAAGGTGGTTGCACAGCAGGGAGGGAGAGAGAAAGAGAGACAGAAACAGACAGACATATCACTGTAAGAGAAAAACACTAACTGACTGCCTCCCATATGCGCCCCAACTGGGGATCAAACCCACAACCTAGGTATGTGCCCTGACCAGGAATCAAACCCACAACCTTTTGGTGCATGGGATGATGACTGAGCAACCCAGCCAGAGGAAGATAGGCACTCTTTATCTTGTCTCCCTGGAGCTGGGCCTCCTTAGATAATGGGCACCATTTACAAGCCTTCCATCATCCTGTAACTGACTCAGTGGTAAGAGAAAAAGTCAACATGACACCTAGACATCTTATTCTTTAAAAGTTTAATTTAAATACCTCCACCCCATCTCCTCTACATAAAAGAAGAAAAGCCCCAAACAGTTGAACAATGGTAACTTACTGGATATTCAACCAAATCGACAGGTTGTCTAAATGGTTCAGAATCTTCACATTGAAAAATTAAGTTCACTAGTTCCTTACACTGTTTCTTCCAGTTGCTTTCAACATAGTTGCTTGCTTTGCTACTCCTTTTTTTCCAATCATGGACCTAAAAATATATTCACAATATTAAAAGTATTTTCAGTGTTGGAAAGTGACACTATGATACTTGTTTTTCTATCTACTTGGAAAAAATCTACTTTTCTGTAAAAATCCAATAATGTCACATGTTACTCTAGAAAAATTTTCACTCCAACACTTATCTCTCCTGTTGAGAAAATGCTATCACAGATTTTGAAATACCACATTGGATAATGTGGTAGGCAGAATAATGATGCAGAGATGTCCACATCCTAATCCCAAGAACCTAATCCCAAAGCGACTACCAGTATGTCATTTTACATGATAGAAAGCAATCTATTTGTGACTACAGATATGATCTTGAGATGGGAAGACTGTCCTGGATTATCAGGGTGGGCACAATGTAAGTACCAGGGTCCTTACAAGAGGGAGGCAGAGGGTGCTGACACCTTGATTTTAGCCCAGTGAAACCCATGTCAGACTTCTAATTTACAGAACTGTAACCTACTATTTTTGTTGTTTAAGCCACTAGATTTGTAATTTGCTGGAGCAGTCATAGCAAACAAATTCTAAACGAGTACTAATCATTTAGGAGAACTATGAAGATGAATAATCAGCTGACAGTACTTCAAGTCGACCTTTTCAATGTTATCTAGGATGAGCATATTATGAAAACTGTTATAAAAAGCTTAAGTAACCCTGGCTGGTGTAGCTCAGTGGACTGAGCGTGGGCCTGGGAATCAAAGGATCGTGATTCGATTCCCAGTGAGGGCACATGCCTGGGTTGCAGGCCAGTTCCCAGCAGGGGACACATGAGAGGCAACCACACATTGATGTTTCTCTCCCTCTCTCCTTCTCTTCCCCTCTAAAGATAAATAACACGTTTAAAAAAAATAAAAAATAAAAAGCTTAAGTATAAGCAACATTTAGATAAAATTTAAAATGTTAAGTTTTCAGCATTTTTAGATTAATAACCTTAACTTTTAATTAACATATTACATTAGAACTTCAAGAGTTCTGCTGGTCATACCACAATTCTAACTACACAGTATCAAAAACATTTCCATACATTCCCCAACTAATCCTCATTTTTTAAAAAAGTTTCAGTCACCAAATGCTAGTTAATTTTTCCCTTCAAAGGTCTCATCTTTTTCCCTTCCTCTGTATTCCAAGCAAACACTATCCTTGACTAGGTACCCATCCTTTACTCCTAGATTCTTGCAAGATTCCTGATTCACATCCTTCACTACCTTTTTTTTAAAAGATTTTATTTATTTATTTTTAGAGAGAGTGAAGAGAGGGAAAAAGAAAAGGACACATTAATGTGCCAGAGAAAACATCCATTGGCTGCCTCTCTCATACAGGCCTCCAATCAGGGACATGGCTCACAACCCAGGCATGAGCCTTGACATGGAATCAAACCAGCAACCTTTCAGTTTGCAGAACGATACCCAACCCATTAAGCCACACCAGTCAGGGCTACTACCTATCTTCTCATCCCTCAAAAGCTATTTATCTATTTTGGCTATGCAATTGATTCTCTACTTTAAATAAAAACCTTGGTTGTTAATATTACCATAATCTGCTCCCAAAATTACAGCCAGACACAACCACTTTGCTCATTCCAACATTTAACCTCGATACCAGTCAGGCCAGTGCCCTTAGTAGTCCAATGACCTGCCATGTTTTCCTCCTTTTTCAGCTCAGATCATAATACCCCCTACTTTTTGACTGTTCGAACTCCATCTCATTCCGAGAACATACTTCAAATCCCAACTCCTCTACTAAACCTTAACTACCCAGCTTTCAGTGATTGCTCCCCTCTCTCTTACAAAATATTCCCTATTTCTATCCCCTAACTTTCCCAAGACAACACCTAAAATATGAGGTTGATTTTAAATAAAGAGTAAGTAAACAACAAATGGCAACCAGGCAGATTAACTTACTCTCCTTCCAGAAGATGTTTTAGGGAGATCACTATTAGCCTAGGAACAAAAATCAGAGCACTTTAAGTGTTAATATTCTCATTAGAAAAGTAACAATCTTAATTTTAAAAGTATATGAAAGACAAGGTTATAAAACTTGTTAAAATCGCCAAAGACAGACTGAATTATATGATCTTTGTGGCATGCAGACTCCAACAAACCAAACATCCTTAATAGTCCTTTACATTCCCTAACAACATGCACTAATTCCAAAATATAGCTATAAAATGCAGCTTTTAATTTACATTTTATATCTATTCATACGGAGTCCCCTACAATGCCTGTAATTCATACTCTCCACATTTCTTATTCCCTAAATCTGTACCCATCTTTACTCCATTATAAATCAGCACAAAAATCGGTGCAACACACTAAAAGTTTGCATAGAAATTATACTCTATTGTTTTTTAAGAATATCTGCCCTGCCACCGAATCCCACAGCCCGATTCTGTAAGTAATTCAACTTCACTGATATTCATTCACCTTACTGACACTTCAAGACCATCCTGAGTGAAGAACTTTAGGGTACTTTGAGCGTGGCAAAGTTCATTAATTTTTAATTACAAATAGATTCAATTCTCAGATGTTGGTTTTACAAAAAATATTTCCAAGGTACTTCTTTAACGTACCTTTCTTAAACTAAATTTGGAAAGAGAACATATTCCACACCTAAGTTACTCACTTAGACATATTTTGTTTGATATATTGATATTGTTGGCTAAAACAAATCCCATTACTGACCATCCAGATAATCAAAATACATACATTTATCAAGTGCCCCATTCTCATAGTTCATTGGAATACAGCAAGAACTGGTACAGGAAATCAACATTTTCTACTTCACTATTTTCAAGTTACCATTTGAAATTAACATTGACAAATTTCATACCAAAGATTTGGCATTTTGCTCATCATTTTCAGAAGTGATAGAAAGTTCTGAGATATCTGTACAGTCTTGATTCCTAAAAAAAATAATAATAATAATTCTTTCTTTTAACAGTATACAGATGTCATTATTGTTGCCAAAGAATCAAACAAACTACTGGTTAGATATAAACAGGTGCCCAACTGTGCATACTTAATTTCAAGCAGAGAAATATCAGGTTTTTATTCCATCCTCTATGGAAACAACTGACCAACTAAGAATATGAAAATTAAGAGGGTTTCCCCTCCCCCCAGTTAAGTATATATGCAAATTTAGCTGGTAATCCAGAAATAACAGGTGATGACTACACAGATGAGTTTTTCTAAGTATCATCAATAGTAATAGTCATAGAGTTTGAGTACCAGAAAAATAGCTGATTTGAGATAAAAGAGAAGAAAAAAGGAAAAAGAAAGTAAAACAAATTACACCTTAATCTCAACTGTAAACACAGAAAGAAGCCTCAAGTAGGAATAAGCATAAAGAAGATAAAAACAGGTATGTGATCCTCCTGAAGAAAAAAAGAAAGTTCTGAGAAAAGTCCATGTGTTCCTGGAAAGTGGGACAGACTACAATCAGTTACTCCCCACTTTATTGCTACCTACTGAAAATAATGGCACAGTTTATAAATTGTGTTCTCTAATATATTCTTTCACAGAAGTTTTAGAGCTATGGGGAAAAGAAATATAAGTCCATATAGAGGAAATCACTAATTTTAAAAGATAACAGGTTGAAAATTTGTCCAAACCACACAAAACATATTCACTAGAACAGACTGGGCTAGACCTTGGATTTCAACTTCCAAGTCAACTTTCACCATACTATTCCAAACCTGATTTCCTGATGCACAAAAGTATGTGGTACATTCATGCATGTACAAACACTCTTATAGGACACAATCCAAAAATTAAAATTCAATCTAATCATGAGAAAACATCAGACAAACCCAAATTAAGTACCCACAACAAGCTGTCTAAAACTTGTAAAAAATGAAGAGGTCATGAAAGAAAGACTGGGGAAATGGGTTAAAGAAAATTAAGAAAAACCAAAATAGTAAATAAGATGGAGATTCTGGATAGGAGCCTGAAACAGAAAAAAGACACTGATATAAAAACTAATAAATCCAAATAAGTGCTACAGCTTAGTCAGTAGTATTGTACCAAGGATAATTCCGTTGCATTTTATTGGGACACCATAAATATGTGGGGAAAAAATGTTAAGGTAAACAGGTGAAGGATATATATGACAACTGTCTAGTATAAAATTATTTCAAAATTTTAAAAAGTACAATAATTATTTTCTTATTCCTTTACAAAAATTACAATCATAGTAAGTATGTAAAGAAATGGCATTTAAAGTAACATATTAAAAGGATATAAAATTCAGAGAGCAAAAACTAAGCACTGGAGAGCTTAAATTAAGCACTGAATAGCAAGAACACAAAATGCAAAGTCGTTCAACTTTTCTACAACACCTACATACAAAGTCACTTACTTGATAAATTTTAAAAGTTGCTCAGTTATCTTCTTAGCTGATCGTGCAATCACACTCTCAGGTTCGTTAAATGTCCTGGCATTATGTTCTATATATCTGACTTCCCAAATCAATGCAGACAGCCTCCTTCAAAACAAAAGGGCAATTTACGGTTTAGACAACAAAAAGAAACCTAGTAAAAAGTCCAGCATGTTAAGGTAGCATGATAATATTACTTAAATAATAACTGCAAAGTAACAATGAATAACCTTCTCATGCTGTCAACTTGATCGTAGTCCTAAGCAATTATACTGGATGCTGAACTACAGAGAATACATTCAAGGACAAAAATCTTAACAGACTGCTTATTCACATCCAGAGAACCAACAGAGCGACCCTCCCTCCCTCTTCACACTGCCTATGGGTACATTTGAAGCTGCTGAGACTCAGTGAAGAAAATGTGCTCAACACCATCAATCATGGGAGTCAATCTCACTGTAAATTTGCAAAGGGGTTTCTGATCAAATGCACATTTCCATGTTTGAGATAAATTATGCCAACAATGTAAACTCAAAAAGTCAGTTTTTTATAACAATTTTTCAAAGTAGTTGCATTGTAAGAAATAAGATACCATCAACTGCTTTTAAAAAAATCACTGAGAATAGAAAATTTTAGAGTTATCAATGCTCTAGAAGCCAGACACAGAAAGTACATGACTCTAGGGAATTAATTTTTCAAAGGCCAAAGGCCAATTATTAACGAAATTAAATTTTATTTTTAAATGGTACAGCTAAATAGGAATGTTAGACAAATAAAAAATATAATTTCTAACTACTTAACATAATTTGTAAGAAGAACAAACTACTAAAGGCTGAAGAATGAAATCTGAAAATTTTTCTTATCCAGGTTCTATCCACACCTATGCAAAGGCACCTAACACAATGTCTTACCAGCAGGGATCCCCGACCCCTGGGCCGAGGACCCTACAGGTCAAGAACCAGGCCACTAACCAGTTGTCTCCTTCCCATCCCGCCTTCCACATAGCAGGCAGGGGGGCTAGTGAGAGCAGCAAAATAAGCTTACCTAAGAAAATCCTCCTCCTGCAACCCACTCCCCATCCCACAGGGACCCCCCCCACATCCACAGGAGGTGAGCAAGAAAAGCTCACCTGAGCTCCGAGCTCCACTTCCTGTGTGTCCCTCACAACCCAGTCCCTGGTACCAAAAAGGTTGGGTACCACTGTCTTACAGGACAAAGAAATTATAATTAAAAAACAAACAAACAAACAAAAAAAAAAGCAGAAAATGATGTTAGTCCCTCCCCAGTCTACCGCTGTCCCAATCAACTACCATTACCTCTATTTACTCTAGTTGGTACAGCCAAGTATCTTTTCAAGCTATTTTTAAAGTAGGTTTCTACTAACCTGTAAAATCGATTAACAAGTCTCATTCGAATTGTGTAAAGATCAGTTGGGTAAGCCACTACAGTACAGTACTTCGGGTATGTGCACAGATCAACTGGACCTGCAAAAGCTGCCGCTATATCTGTCAGGGCAGACAAGAGTTTTATCAATGAATTCATGACCTGTAAGTGGTATTTCTCTACAAATCATTCATAAAATATGCTACAGCTACATTTAACACTGCAGGTTTAACTGAAAGGAAACAAATAGAAATTGTAGTAATAAACACAACCACAATTATGATTCTTTATACTTATGTGGAAAAGAGAGCTTGAACATGGAACTTTTCATACTAAAGATACTCACCAAGATTCAAAAGTTGATCTATACCACTAATAATTCGTTCACATTCTTCATCTCTCGATTTATGACCCCATTCACCATCTTGTGGTTTGTAGAGCAATTTCTCTAGCTCATCTGAAGTGACAGAAATACTAGCTCCTAATTCTTCAGGTGGATCAACTAAGAATTCCATTAAAAAAGAACAAAAAGGATAAAACAAACCAAAAACCAAATATACACTATACATTCCATTGTCAAAGGTCATATATAAGACACTAATTACAAAGGACAAAGTAGTTACTTAGCAGCAGAGAAACCTGGCAGACACGACCACAATCAAATGATTACAGCTAACATTCGACCAACAGGCCAAACTGGTATCACATGCCCCCAACATGAGGCGCTGAAAACACAACATCACTACACTGACACTCTCACTCCAAATGCAAACCCTGCATTTAATCATGACAAAGCATCAGGCAAACCCAAACTAAGAGAAATTCTACAAAATAACTGGCCAGTACTTTTCAGAAAGTGTCATGGTCATGAAAAATAGTGCAAAGACCCAGGGATCTGAGACTGAAAGAGATTAAGAAGGCATGGCAATGAAATCCAGTATGTGAAAGGACATTCGGATAACAGTCCAACTTGAAGGGCTATAGATTAGAATTGTATCAATGACAATTTCCTGATTTTGATAGCTGCACTATAGTTATCTGAGTGTTAACATCTGAGAAAATTTTGGATATTCATAAATTTTATGTACTATTTTTGTATAATTTTATAAGTCTAAAATTATTTCAAAACGAAGTATTTTAAAAGTATAATAAAAATTGATAATAAAAGAGTGCATATTTTAAAAAGGAACAAGAGGCACTGTTAATATTCAGAGGACATTTTCTTGAAAATCATAAATAAAAGGAGAAAGATGTTAACAGAACTAGAAGATACACTTACCTATCTAACAATCTGATAAATAAAACCGTATTTCGTTGTTATTTTAATATATATTTCCAAGAGTATTAATGCAAGTGAGTCTCTCTTCCTGTGTTTATTTTTCTGCCTGCTGATGTCTTTTGACAATTCTTCTGAAGACTTACTGACCTCATTAACAGAAAAATCTGTTCATGTAAGTGCTTTCACTGATTTGTAGTATCCTTTACAAAGGAGCAGCTGTAATCAGTAGTAAAGGCACTGGTTGGAGCAAACAGCTTGGGTTAGCATCCCAGCTCCTACCTGTTTTTCTAGATGTGTGTGTGACCTTAAACAAGTTACTGCCAACGCCCTGAGCCTTAGCTCCTTCATCTGCAAACTAAGTAACAGAGCATCAACCCAGAGTAGGGATGAACTGATACACACAGTTCTTAGAAACAGAGTAAAACCTCAAAAAATGTTGGTCTTTACTTACCTTTGATATGCTTTCTACATTACAAAAATACCATCTCCTACTATTTGTAAGATACTACGCTCAAATGAAAATCTAACAAAGGGAGGTCACTGGTGACTCTAAAGAGCTCAATTGTTAGAAAAACATTTTTTGAAAATAAGTTCTCATTTCCATAAAAATCTTTATTTCCAAAGTAAACCAAGCCATGACTGATGGAGATCTACCAGAGAGTAAACACAAAGGGCTCAGCTAAAATATAAACAGGTAAAACTTGCAAAGCAACGATTTCATGAATCAAAAAAAAGGTGGGGTGGAAGGACAAAAGTTTCTGTATGTTTTTACACTGAATAAACACTAATATAAAAGAAAGCTTGAGAGTGAAGAAATGGAGGCAACAGACACAGAGCACTCCCTCCAAAAAAAATTTACAGGAGGAAAATAATTCAGTAGATAAAATGTTCAAGAATGTCAAACAAAAGGCATTTTAAGGTACAAGAGACAAATGCAAACTCAAAAGGAGAAAAAAGGAGGAAACCAAAACTGTTGCTGGGAATAAGTTAAGTGTAAGCGTCAGGATCAACAGGAGTTAAAAGCAGTGGGAGGCAAGCACTGAAGGAAGAGGCTGGATGTAGCACAGACACACCTCTCTCTCACAGGAAAGGGATGGACAATCCACAGTGAACCAGACAGGCTGAAGTACAGCAAAAGGCAGAAGGAAGTCAAGTGAGAGCTCTCCTTCGAAGGAAGAACAAGGATAACGGAGTAAGGATGAGGAAAAGGAAATGCATGCCATGTGAGGTTTAAGCAGGTTTACATGAGAAATGTCAGTGGTCTACTAAGACACAGCCAGCATCAAGCTGGAAGCTCAGGGTAAAAAAAAAGAAACCAGATACACATAATTCCATTGACTTCTTTTAGTAAAGCTCACAGTTACTCTAGTAATTGAAAAACATTTCTCAAAGAATACAATTTCTTCTATGTACTTTAGTGAGATAAAAAAATGAAAAATAGCAAGATAAAATACTTTAATTACTTAGCAATTACATACCATTATCGGGAATTGGTTCCATATCCCATGGGCTAAGCTTTTCAATTTCAGTGTTGTCCCACCTTAAAACCAAAAGAAAAATCTGGTTAGCCTTTCATAAAGACAACCTGTGGCTAATACCTAGGATCCACTACAAGAGGAAACAGGAAGAGAGAAAATGTGAAAATTAACCTGACTGAAGCAATAAAAGTTTAAATGTTAACTTTCTAAAATTTTTACTTTCTAAAAAAGTAAAATTTTTTTAGAAAGATGTAAGTGTAAAATGTATGGCGGGCTCAAGGACAAAACCAGAAACCTTCTGTAGTCCACACTAGGGGTACGTGAAGAAAACCTCATGCATATTGTGAAGCCCTTGAATGTGACGCTTCAGCATGTGGACTTCATTCCACAGCCAAAGGAAAGGCAGCAAAGATTTTTTTTGTACAAAGGAAATGATGTACTATATGCTCCTAGACAATGATCCTGCAATGTCAGATGGAGCAGTATCAAGAAGCTACAGAAAAGGCCCCAGGGAAGGCCCCCTAGGGGTACTAGTGTACAAGAAATGACAGGGACATGTTCAAGAGACACTGTAGAGGTGAGACTAACATAACTTAATGACAGATTAAATCGTGGGGATTTTTTAACCCGAAATGTGTTAGTTGTTCATACAACAACCTGCCACAATGAACAAATGTTTGTAGATGACTCGTTTCCATCTGCATACAGACCTAACAACATAACACTGGAAATGACTATCAGGGTACTGTGGCTGATAGGGCTCTTGACTTAGCACTGTTCCAAACCACCAGGCATCATCAATGATAGAGCGGAATCTGTCACCTAGAAGAGATATGACCCAGTCTGAGACACCAGTTTCAAACAGTAGTATTTTTAATTTATAAAACATCCTATGATAAAGATTTCAGTAAAAATAATCAAAGCATTTTTCTATATCAAAATTAGCCATTCCTCCCCACTTTCCAGCCATCTTCAGTGATAAAACAGATGTAAAAAAGATATAATGTTACACTCAGCAATTCACTGAAGGTATATAACCATACAACATAATTGGCTAAAATGGTTTATGACTACGTTCCATTGTTTAGTGAATCCAAATGCCTACTCCAAAATAAGTTCTATTACATTTTACATTAAAGGAAAATATTTAACAAAAATCTTTTATAACGATGTATACTATCACTAATTACTTGAATAATAACTACATTAAATGCATACTTATAAAATATAACACTTTCTGCCCTGGCTGGTGTGGCTCAGTGAACTGAGTGCCAGCCTGTGAATTGAGAAAGTCACCGATTCAATCCCCAGTCAGGGCACATGCCTGGGTTGCGGGCCAGGTCCTCAGCTGGGGGCATAGGAGAAGCAACCAAATGATGTATCTCTTGGCACATCGATGTTTCTCTCCCTCTTCCCTCTTTTTCCCCTCCCTTTCCCTCTCTAAAAATAAATAAATGGAATGTTTAAAAAAATAAAACAAAACATTTCCTGAAAAATAAAACAAATTATAAAACTATGATTAGATTTAATCCATGATTATTTTAAAGTTGTTCCTGTATAAGTATCTTCACATAAAACAGTGTTCTAATTCTTAAGATCTCATAATAAAAATCAGGCATACATCTATCTTCAATAATACATATTTACTATTTTAAAACGTTAAACATCCACATATCCTATTATCTCAGCATAATATAAAAGCAGGCAAGCAGGTCCTACTACAGCCTCTGTACAAACCAACTGTGGAACAAATACTTCACTGACTTCAAGGATTTTAGGTTACACACATTTCTGAATATATCCTACAATTATAACACTTCTAGGGAAATAAGCTGCATTTGACCTTTGTATTACATATATTACAAAAGAAACACAGACTGCTCTAAGAACCTTATCTCTCTTTGCCATCAATCCTACCATTTTCAAAACAAAATAAATGAGAAAAAAAGTCAATCATCCAGTAATAATTCTTTAGATACTTAAAAAATAAGTATCTAAATAAGTAAAAAATAAGTCATTTAAAAAAATAAAATAAAATAATGATTTAGTAGATTAACAATTCCTTCTTCAATGCAAGTTTTGCAGAAACAATACCAATCAAAATCAAAGCTACATTTCACCCCTAAGAGAATATTTACATAATAAAATACAGTCTTGATTAAAGACAGTATGCTTATAGTGAATCCTGTAAAAACAATATCACAACTATCAGTGTTACATTGTTTTAATATTCTTAATATATTTTCAAATTCATATAAACATGACTTCTACATACATTTTACATCATTCCTTCTACTCACCACCTCTCTACCATTAATAAAATCCCACTTCTGAAAGTATTTGATTAATATATAGGTATTCTAAAACTTCAACTTTAAAAATAAACCTTAATAAAGGTTTTTTCTAACTTTTTTAATTTAAGGCACATACTATAAATCTGATATAATACCATAGTCTCTGTCCAGTCCTATAATGGAAATAACCTAATGTAACATGAATATCAATTACACATTTAAGAAATATTATAACAAATCCAATGGCTTCATTTTGAGATGACTATAAACATGGTTATAAGAGAACCAGTCTTTTTTTTTTTCAATATTTTATTCATTTATTTTTAGAGAGAGAAGGGAGAAACAGAAGGAGAGAAACACCGATTGGTCGTCCCTCATACACACCCCAACCCAGGACTCAAACTCGCAACCCAGACATGTGCCCCAACCAGGAATCGAACCAGTGACCTTTTGGTTTGCAGAATGACACCCAACCGAGCCACACCAGTAAGGGCTAGAGAGCCAGTCTTGGAGAACAAAAATTTACTTCATAATATTTTTCTTCTCTATTTACCTAATACTAGAAGATTCACTCAGTTTAGAAAAAAATATTTCTTTAGTTAAGACTAACATTTTAAATGTTAGTCTTAAAGGGACTTCAAAGGGACCTATAAAAATTACTTTTCTTGTGGTAAAAATTGTTTTTTTCTATTCCATTAATTATTTTCTTGGTTATTCATGCTGACTGTTCTATAATTTAGTTGTAATTCCAATTTGGTCCTGGGAGGTGATGAGTAGAACTTCCACCTACTCTGCTGCCATCCTGCATTTCCATTAAGAATTTTCAAATAAACCTATTTTGCTATTCACAAGTAGGGTAAACTTCTAATAAGTTCTCAACACATTATAAACAGAAACAGGCAAATTCCTCTAATAGCACAGCTCAAACTTCAGGAGAACAGGTAAGATTGTATGGAGAAGCAAAAATGAATTAATTATTGAACAGCAGTATAAAAGATCTAGTACAATAATTTCTCAGCCACAAAAATAAAACAAAAATCGCTATATTGATATTGTAAGAGGCAATTGGGAATCTGTATCCAAAGTCTAGCTATAGAAAATTAAGTTTAAAAACATTTTTGAATGGACACGTTAACAGAGCAAAATAAGAGCTTAGATTACATGTCATAAGGGGTTGAAAAAATATTAACAGATAAGAAACTTCAAGTTCTTTGGGACTTGGTTATATGACTTGTTAACACTCACATATTCTAGCTGTCTCTTTTTGTGTGTAAATGGCTAGATGCTTTTCCTCAAAAACAATTCCTTTACCTCTAGTCCCAAAATAATCTTGATTATTTGTTCTCACATTACTGGTAAAAATAGTTTACTAAGAACCGCAACACTCTGACAATCTTTTGTTTGAATAGAGATGGCTCAAGGAATTTATCTGAAATGTACCTGTTTATAGTATCTGTAGAAAAAGGCAGCAGAAACTAGGAAAATTAATCAGGTCCTAACAGCATTTATTAATGTGTATGCCAAAAGACAAGGTCTGGGTAAAACTTAGTATTTCTAATAAGAATATTATCAAAACTGATAATAGTAGAATAAGTTATCCTAAGTGACTAACATTAGTATGAGCTCCCCAAGAAAACAGTACGTACTGAGAATATTTTATGTGCACCTGTGAAACAGGCATTATAATTGCTAATTGATATTACCTGGCTTAATCAGTCATCAATTATGACCTGAAGAGGTTAATGACCTACAACACTAATTAATTATGGCCATGATGAAAACCACATTCAAGTTAGTGCCCACACTGAAGTGATTTATTGTTTCTGTCCACCTACATACATCATGATTATAAAGCATAAGTGTTACATAATTTTTTTATTTTTTAAAGAAATGGTTTCCTCGAGTCAGCCTCTTTAAGTCTGATATGAAGACAAAGGTAAAATATTCTGGCAGACATTATATCTGTGTAAAATTTGCATTATTTTTCAACTTTCTGATTATTTTACATCATAGGGTAATTCTGTGAACTGACCAGTGTCACATTAAATGTAATCACAGATAATACAGTATGGGGAAGTCAGAAAGGAAACCAAAGGTCTAGACTACAGTAGACTACAGTCAATGAGTAAGAAGTATCCCCTCACAATGTCACATACCACAAGAAGAAATGCTGTTTAGCTAAAAAGTCTACTAAGAAGTAGCAAGTACCAAGCCCTAAGTAAAATATACTTACCAGTCCCTTGTATTTCTTTCCAGAATTTACATGTTTGCATCCACCAATCAAAGGAGAGATTATTATCTAAGGATACATAAAACTCAGTAAAACAGACTTACTAGATTGCCAATTCCTCTGCCTTGCTTCATCGTAAAATTGACGCAACACAAGAAAGTCAATAACATCTGGCATATCATGATATCTAAACAAAAATAAAAGATTATTAAATTCCTTGTATAGCAGGTTATACTCTAGTGCAACACTGTCCAAATGAAACACAATGGGAACTGCATATATAATTTTTATAAATAGAAACCAGTGAGCCTAATCTTAATAGTGTATCATTTAATATATCCTCATATTGTTTCACCATGTAATGAATACAAAATAATGATATTTTACATTTTTTTCCTTCACGCCAAGTTTTCAAAATTCAGTGTGTATACTTATACCACACTCAATTCTAATCAGCCACATTTCCAGTGCTCAAAAGCCACATGTGGCTAATGGCTACCATTTGGACAGCACAGGTTTAGAAAATTATTAATTCTAACATTTTCTCAAAAACAAAAGCAGAAGTCACTTCATCTTCAGGCCAGAACTCTCCACACATTTAACTGGTATAGAAAACTGCATGAAAAAGGCCAGAGCCAGTGCCTGACTGAGGCTGCTGTAGCATCTTTAGTTTCCCCTCTAGTAGGGTCCCATCTATCAGAACTTAAACCCTTATTGTAGGCGGTCTGCAGTACTCTGCTATTTACCCTGCAGCTAAATAAAAATAACATGCCACCCAGCAAGAAAGGAAACCTAAATTTAAATAACTCCATAAAAAAATAACACATACCTAATAGAGAAAGATTTGTCCATAAGTTTCCCAGTTGCAGGATCTATAAATGCCAGTTTGAGGCAACAGAGTGTTGGGGGCCCCACCTCATAGCGTATTCCAACAATTTTGACCAATTCTTGATCCTTCAACAGATTTTTTGAAAGAATAAATGGTTACAATAAATCAATTCCTCAAGACTCCAATTCTCTACATACTAGAAAATTTAGCTAACTCACAATTTAGACTTCCAAACTAGCAGATAAGTTTAGGTGACTATTAATTACAATCATTTTTGCTAAAGTTTACCTTTGCATCTTTTTGAAGACAGACATTTAACACTGTTTCTAATGTAAGAAATATATTCACTTTGGAAAATACAATAATCCTCCTTCGTCCATGGATTTGCTTTCTGCTGTTTCAGTTACTTGTGGTCAACCACAGTCCAAAATATTAAATAAAAAATTCCAGAGATAAGCAATTCATAAGTTTTAAATTGTGCCCATATTGAATAGCATGATAAAGTTTCATGCAACTCTTCACTCTGCCCCACTTGGGACATGAATCAGCCCTTTGTACAGTATATCCCCACCATATAAACCACCCACCCATTAGTTACTTAGGGCCTTCTCAGTTATCAGACTGACAACTGTTTTGGTACAGAGGAGCTAAAGTTTTTGTATATTATGAATGAGGTTGAACCGTTTTTCCAATTTGTATTTCTTTTTTTTGAAAACCTGCACTGCTTTCTAAAATCTATCCTGGGTATGCACATTTTAAGATTACTGATACATACTGCAAAACTGCCTTCCTAAGAAACTCAAACACACTTAGAATTTTACATGTTAATCAGCAATATGAAGACTGCCAACTGATAAACATTAGCCTTCCTACTGGATCTTAAAGCTTAGAGTAATAGCAGGAATGTTTTTAAATAGGAAATTAATGTAAAGATAGTAATGAAATATGCCTCCAGGTTTTTTAAACGATTTACAAGTAATTCAATTATATATGTGCTAAATGTTTAATAATACCATCATCTTACCCTAAGATCCATTTTTCTCCATGGCTCTTTGTTACAGTTCAGTTCATAAATGTTATTTCTTCTGACAGCCTCAATATAAGCTTCATGACCCTGTCGAAAATATATTACCTACAAAAGAATAATTGAAACATAACAAATAAAAACAACATAAGAGTAACAGTAATTTTACATTCCATATTCAAGTTTTTAAATGTTATTATTACTCTCACCTCATCACCCATTTGCGGAACAAAAGGAGACCTTCGAAGTGTGGTGTCGGTTATCCAAACAGGAGGATGAAATTCATACAAATGTTCCATATTTGCAAGCTCTGATGGAGACATTCTCCGCAAATTCTGCCAAGAGGAAGAGAACAGAGTTTAGTAGAATATAAAGGAGCAGCACGTACTCTTTAATTGGAAAATAAAAGAAACATCGCCCTTCAGAACGACTCTTTACTGCCAGTCACCTGACGACTCGTTTTTGAACACCGTGCATGTCTGGTCCCCACACACACACAGGGACATGCCACTAGTCCGCACTGCAGATCTGCCCTGCGCTGCCTTGCATCTCCCAAATTCAACAGATTCTTGTAACACTTGACATGCTATATGCAAAGGAACTAATTTCCACCCTAAATCCTCTTCAACGCACAGCCTGCTCTGCCTGAGACACCACTCTGAACTTCACACCACAGACTAATCATCACAGGCAATCTCCTCTTGATTTGAGGTTTTAATACTGGCGATTTCCAAATATGGCCCAAGTTCATTGATACTCATCCTCTCCAAAGTCTCCTCTGCTTGAATATGGGCTCGACTTGCTTCTAACACAAAGAGTAAAGCAGTAATGACAATGTGTGACGTTAAGATTAGGTAATAAAAAGCATATGAATATATCCCTTGCTTATGCTTTTGGATCATAGCTCTACCACGTTTTGAAGACACCCAAGCTGCCCTATGGAGAGGCTCATGCAGAGGAGAACTGGGGCCACCAGCCAACTGCCACATGAATGAGCTTCAAAGATGATCATCTAGCCCCAATCAAGCCTTCAGACAACTTCAACCCCAACCAAATGATTATGCAACCTCATAAGTGCTACTAATCAGCTCCCAAATTCCTTTCCCATCAAAACATGAAGTACACATTTGCTAGATGACTAACATAAAGACATGGCATTATTAAATAATGAGAGCTAGTTGCACAACAGGAGCACACGCACTGTACATATAAGGGATAGGGATATGACAATTAGAAGAAAAGTATGAGGGTAGAACACAGCAAATGAAAATGGGGAACATGGTAGTAACAGATGAAACAACAAGAAAAAGCCTTAAAATGCCTTGAAGTATATATATCTCTGGTGTTGACATTAATAGGAAAAATGTGTTAGGGTAGGATCCTGAGCAAAACAGAACTTTCCCTTTCAGTTTCAGATTTAGAAAGGCTTAAGCCCCAAGTCCAACTCAGAGCAGATTAGAAAGAGAAGTTTAATAATAAAGTAGCTTTTCCAAAAATAAGTTTGCTTTTACATTTAACTCCTGATGACATAACACTGTCAACAGAAAAAAAGAGCTCCAATTTCAAAAAGATTTCTAATTTTAAATATGGAGAAACACCTCTATAAAACTGTACATGTATGTTACTTCTAAAGATATACTTTTCTTACCTCTTTTTTGGGCTTATTTTCTTTCTTTCTCTTTTGTCTCCTTTTAGGAGGAGATAAATTCTCTGTAGACACTTCATCCTCTGAACTACTGCAAAATCGGGTAATACGTCGACGAGATGAAGTTCTCAAAGGAGGCTGCAAATTGATGCCTGCATCAGCTGTCCAATCAGAATATTGAGATGAAGAGTCACTAAAAAAGGGAAAATATTTTAAGTTGTAGGGAACCAGAATCTAAGCCTTGAGAGACTATGAGGAGAAAAAAGACCTCCAAGAAGCTTCGACTTGAACAATCTGCCCTCTCCATCAACAAATACTGAAACGATCAAAGATCATTAGAAAGAAACCTTCACTGACACTGGGAGTTAGGAGAGAATGCAAGCCTGAGGGACTTCTGTAAATTGTAACATAAATAAGATCTCTCAGAAGACAACATCTAGAGCCAACTAACGATTCCTCTTTTAAACAAATAAAGTGCAGTGATGAAAACAGCAGTGGTCACACGGAACTTAAGCAGCGCTCCACTAAGACAGAGGCGGCTGAGGAACAGACTAGAAATTTTAATTGGATTAACAACCCATTAGTGAATACACTGAGAAGCCCAAGGAAAACAGCCCCACCAGAAAGCGCTAAGAGGTCAGTTTCTTGCCAAGAAAGGGACTTTCCCAGCTATGACAGATGATCCAAGAAAGGGACCACTGCTAGCCTACCCTGAGCAAAAGCAGCGTCAAATGGGAACTGAGACACAGAATACTAGCCGTAGATCCACTCCCAGCTTCAGCAAACACGTACAGGCCTGTACTGTGACCACCACTGGCCCACCACTTACCTCACAGGCTCAATAAAACACACTCACACAAACACATTTCCAAAAGCTTCTTATTATAAAAAGAGGTGTTTGAGAAAATTTAAGAGCATCTACTTTATAACATCCAAGAAAAGTTGAACTGAAAAACAATGCATGTAGAAATAGAAAGGAAAAAGATGGTTGGCAGGGGCAGAGGCAAGACAGAGAACTGCTGTTTAATGGGCACACGGCTTCAGTCGTGCGAGATAAAGAGTTCTGGAGACTGGGTGCACAATACTGCGAATAGACTTAACACTACTGAACTGTACGGTTAGAAATGGTTCGGATAGTAAATTTTATGCTAGGTAAATTTTGTCACAGTACTAAAAAAATGTTTAAGAGTAGACAAGTGTTCTAAAAATCACTTCGGCTCTTACTCATAATGGAATAAAATTAGACAAGAAAGCAAACAGGAAATATAGTGCGGTGATGTGGACCAGCCCAGTATCCATGGAAACAGAAGTGAGATTATTTGACTCAAATTTGGAAGGAAATTTTCTAGACTTGGTGATGGATACATTGTAAAGAGAAAATTATGTCCAGGTATATGACTTAAGCATCTGTCAAAACAAAGTTGACATTTACCAAGATAAAAAATAGATGTTAAGTGCTCGCTTCTGTAACGTATATACTCAAATTGGAACAACAGAGATTGGCATGGCCCCTGACCAAAGATGACATGCAAATTCGTGAAATGTTCCATATTTTAGTGGGGAGGACGGGGTAGAGGAAAGCAATGGGGAAAGAGGCGGGACAACCATAACTGAGAAACAATAAATTTTAAAAAATTAAAAAAGAGAGATCACTCAATCATGAAAAAAATAGAGGTTAACATCTTGGTCCAATGAAATCTGGTTATCAAAAGTAAATAAAATACAAAAAGTAACTAGTAATGAATGTAATAATGGTTTTACCACACATATTCTGGATACTACTATTCATAAATGCAGCCAAAGACTAAATCGATGTTTTGAGTAAACATATTTTACACTCCTGGCTCCAGTGTTTACAGTCAAATAAAAATACACAAAGTATTATCTATAAAAACAGTTGTTAATCCAGTTTTCTTCTCCTTTTATATGTATTAAAAACTCAGTGCAAACCGTTCCATAGTTGCAAACCCTTGTGTCCTGGATGCCATTCAAATACAGTTCCAACCAAGGCTATGACTAAAATGCTTAAAAGATCAAAACAATCAAAAACAGATACCTTGAACTTTCACTATCACTTTCACTTCTTCTATCACTTTTCCATTCTTCTTCTTCCGAAGAACAAGAACCTTCACTCTGATCACAGGAGGTCTCCTAGTTGGTTGGGGGGAGGAGAGAATAAAATAAAAACCGTGATCTCTGAGTGAAGTTAATAAAAAGTTGTATGTCCTCAGTGTTTTGGACTTACGGCACTGTAATAGGTATGTCCTGGTATCTCATCACTGTTTCAATTCCCTGATGCGTAGGATGTCGAGCACCTTTCTATATGCTCATTTGTCATCTTGTATCTTCTTTGAGGGGGTGTCTGTTAGATCTTTTGCGAATTTTTAACTGGAGTTTTCTTACTGATAAGTTTTAAGAAGTTGTGGTATATTTTGAATACAGCTCCTTTATTAGATCTGAGTTGTACAGACATTTCATCCCATACCGCAGCTTGTCTTTTCATTCTCCTAACAGTGTCTTTCGCAGGGCAATAGCTTTTAATCTCAATGAAGGGCAACACTTATCAAGTTTTTCTTTCATAAATCATGCTTTTGGTATTCTATTATCTAAAAAGTCAGCACTGTACCCAAAGGTACCTAGATTTTATCATGTTATCTTCTAGAAATTTTATAATTTTAATTGTTTATGATCCATGTTTAGTTAATTTTTGTGCAACATTCTGTGTTTAGACTCACTTTTTTTGCATGTGGATGTGCATATTCAGTTGTCCCAGCACCATTTGCTGAAAAGAATATACTTTGCCCATTGAATCGTCTTTGATCCTTTGTCAAAGACTAGTTGACTGTATTTGTATTTGTCTATTGCTAGGTTCCCTATTCTGTTCCACTGGTCTATTTGTATACTCTTCACCAATACCACACTGTCTTAAAAACAGTACATTTATAGCAAATCTTAATGTCAAGTAGTATCAGTCCTCCAACTTTCTTGTTCTTCAGTATTCTGTTATTCTATCTTTTCCCTCTCCTTATAAATTTAAGAATCATTGTCAATATCCACCAAATTATCTTTTGTTAGAATTTTGATTGGGATGTTGAATCTATAGATGAACTTATGACTGTTTTATTAACTGAAGTATAACTGACATACGTTACATTAATTTTAGGTATACAACATAATGATTTGATATTGCATATACTGCAAAATGTTTACTACAATAAGTCTGGCTAACATCCACAATACAGGATTTCTCTTCTTGTAATGAGAACTTTTAAGATTCACTCTCTTAGCAACTTTCAAATATGCACTACAGCATTAACTACAGTCACGGCAGTGTACGTTGTATCCCCGTGACTTATTTTATGATTGGACATTCGTTCCTCTTGACTCCTTTCACCCATTTCACCCACTCTCACCCACTGCTGATGGGAATGCAAAATAGTACAGACACTGTGGAGGACAGTGTGGGAGTTTTGTACAAATCTAAACATAGGCTTAGCACAGGTGGCAAACACAAGGCCCACAGGCCGAATCCAGCCCCTCCACCTTGTTTTATCCGGCCCGGCACCTTGTTTCTACCCAGCAGCAGCACCAAGCTCCTTGCCCCTAGTTAAGGAGTAGTTACATTTATACAGTCCTAAAATGACATTTGGCCCTTTGAAGGTAACTGTGAGGCTGATGTGGCCCCCAGTGAAAATTAGTTTGACACCCCTGATTACCATATATTATCCAATAATCATGTCCTTTGGTATTTCCCAAATATACTGAAAAATTATGTCCACACAATAACCTGCACACAGATTTTTTTTAAATTAATTTTAGAAAGAGGAAGAAAGAAAAGGAAGAAGGAGGGAGAGGGCAGAGAAATAGGGGGAGGGGAGGGAGAAAGAAAGAAACATCAATTTGTTGTTCCACCCATACATGCATTCATTGGTTGATTCTTGCACATGCCCTGACCGGGGACTGAACCTACAACCCTGGCATATTGGGATGATACTCCAACCAACTGAGCTACCTAACCAGGGCTGCACATGGATATTTACAGCAATTTTATTCATAACTGTCAAAACTTGGAAGCAACCAGTATGTCCAACAATAGGTGAATGGATAAATAAATTGTGGCAAATCCAGACAAGAGTTTTAACATGAAAAAGAAATGAGCTATGGAGTCATGAAAAGACATAGAGAAAACATAAACTCTTATTATTAAAAAAATAGCTAACCTGAAAAGGCTACATATTGTATAATCCAACTACATGACATTCTGGAAAAGTCAAAACTATGGAAACAGTTAAAAGATCATTCAAAAGAACCTATGCACCCCAATGCTCATAGCAGCACTATTTACAATAGCCAAGTGCTGGAAGCAACCTAGGTGCCCATCAGTAAATGAGTAGATCAAAAAACTATGGTACATTTATACAATGGAATACTACTCAGCAGCAAGAAAGAGGGAGCTCCTACCCTTCGCAACAGCATGGATGGAACTGGAGAGCATTATGCTAAGTGATATAAGCCAGGCAGTGAAAGACAAATACCATGTGATCTCACCTATAAGTGGAACCTAATCAACAAAACAAACAAGCAAGCAAAATATAACCAGAGACATTGAAATAAAGAATATTGACAGTAACCAAAGGGGAGGTGGGAAGAAGGGGGAGGGTTGTCAAAGAACATGTATAAAGGACCCATGGACAAAGCCAAAGGGGGGCAGGATTGAGGGTGGGAGGCTAGGGTAAGTGGGGCAGGGGAAAGTGTTGGTGGGAAAATGGAGACAACTGTATTCGAACAACAATAGGAAAAGATCAAAAAAAGTTTTTTAGAAAAGGACATAATGAAACATGAAACAAATAATAAATTTAAGATGAAAAATAAATAAATAAATAAATAATCAATCAGTGGTTACAAGTGGCTCAGGAAGGAAGATGGTATGACTGAGAATACAGCACAGGGGGGTTTTAGGGCAGTGAAACTTTTCTGTATAATACTGTTCTGATAGATACGTAACATTATACATTTGTCAAAACCCACAGAACTGCACAACAGACTGCTCCCTACAGTAAACTATGCAATTTAGTTCATGACTGCACAAAAACTGGTTTGGTTCATCAGCTGCAGCACAGATACCACAGTAATTCAAGTCCGTGTGCGGGGAGCAAGGGAGTATATGAGAACTTGATGTACTTACTATGCAATTTTTCTGTAAATCCTATTAACTGCTCTAAAACATGAAGTATCTTTTGCAGTCAATAAACTGATAAAAGTCTCAGTACCTAAAACAAGACCATTTAATGGGAGGATTGGGGGTAAGGGATTGAGCAAAAGAGAAAGAACTCAGGGACATGGATATCTGTGTGGTGATGGCAGTGGTGGGAAAGCAGGCGGGGTGGAGGTGGAAGAGGGCATGAAGGAATAAAGGGTGATAGAAAAAGATCAAATAAATCATTTAAATGAACATTTTCAATGATAACAGCAGGTAACATTATTGGATAACAGGCTCTGTTTTAAGCACTTTACATAAATCGATTCTCACAGCACCTCTAAGGACATACTATTACCAATTACTTTCACAGACATGGCAGTGGTACAGAAAGGTGAAACAAGTTATCAAAGTGGAAGAATTTGGGTTTGAACTAGAACCTGGTATGTTCACTATTATCCTAATGCTTTATAAAGTAGTAAAATAAATTATTCATCCATATGGAACATTTCATCCCTCAAAATATTACTTAATTACAAAATATTAACATTCTATTATTAATTTTTAAATATACTTTACCAAAAATATTGGTTTCCCAAGAAAATCAAAATGAAGACCAGTGACTAACATACTATTACTGAAAGTCAAGGAAAGAGGTTAGATACAACAGTAAAAGCAACTAAGGGAAAAATAAACTGGACTCCGTCAAACTTCTGCGCTTCAAAAGAAACCATCAAAGAAGTGAAAAGACAACATGTTGAATGAGAGAAAATACTTGCAAGTCATGTACCCAATAAAGGACTTCTATCCAGAATATCAAAAGAACATTTATAGCAATTAAACATAACCAAACTAAAAAAAGAGCAACAGATTTGCACAGGAATTTTTCCAAAGATATACAAATGGAAAATAAGCACATGAATACACGTTCAACATCATCAGTCATTAGGGAAACGCAAATCAAAACCTCAGTGAAATACCACTTCACACTCACTAAGACAGCTAAAGTCAGGACAGACAATAACAAGTATTAGCAAAGATGTAGAGAAACCGGAACGCTCATACAATACTGATGGAATATAAAATATGCAGCTATTTAGGAAAAGAGTCTGGAAATTCCTCAATAGGTTTAAATACAGGGTTACCATATGACTCCTAGATAAATACTAAAATGAACTGAAAACTTATGTTCAAACAAAACCCCACCCATGAATGTTTAGTTAATAAGGAGCATTGTTCATTAATAGCCAGAAGTGGAAACAATACAAATGTCCCTCAGCAGATGAGTGAATAAGGAAAATGTGGTTAGAAGGACTTCTGGCCAAGATGGAGGTGTAGGTGGACACACTGTGCCTCCTCTCACAACCAAAATTAAGGACAACAAAGATTTAGAAACAAGAAAACAACCAGAACTGATAGAAAATTGAACTGTACAGAAGTTTAACAACCATTCATCCAGACCGGTAAGAGGGGTGGAGTCACAGCAGGAGAAAGTGGAGGTGCAGACCCAGGTGCACAAACAGCAGCGGCTGGCAGATCCCAGGCGTGAAGGCAGCAGCTAGTAGATCCCGGGCACGGGGTGGCAACGGTGCAGACCCAGTGAGGCTGCGCAAGGCAGCTGGCTGACCAGGGGGTCCCACATTCATGCGCAGATAATCCAGGCAAAGGGGAAGGGGCGGAAGGGTCTAGAATCCGAGAGAAAGCTGAGAAAGCGCCATTGTTCCCTCTTGGACCCCACCCCCACATACAGCGTCACTACCCAGCAACTGGGCTGCCCTGCCCTGGGGAACACCTAAGGCTCCACCCCTCACTATGTAACAGCTGTGACTAGACCAAGAAACAAACAAACAAAAAAAAAGGCTCAAACCGGAGAACAAATCAAAGACCCAGAGCCAATTCATCTAAGCAACCAAGAGATAACAAACCTATCAGATACACAGTTCAAAGCCCTGGTGATCAGGATGCTCACAGAATTGGTTGATTTTGCTCACAAATTAGATGAACAAATGAAGGCTACAATAAGTGAAATGAAGGAAAATGCACAGGGAACCAATAGTGATGGGAGGAAAACTGGGACTCAAATCAATGGAGTGGACCAGAAGGAAGAAACAAATGTCCAATCAGAAAAGAATGAAGAAACAAGGATTCAAAAAAATAAGGAGAGGCTTAGGAATATCCAGGACATCTTTAAACGTCCCAACATCCAAATCATAGGGGTACCAGAAGGGGAAGAGGAAGAGCAAGAAATCAAAAACTTATCTGAACAAATGATGAAGGAGAACTTCCCCAATCTGGCAAAGGAAATAGACTTCCAGGAAGTCCAGGAAGCTCAGAGAGTCCCAAGGAGGAACACACCAAGGCACATCAGAATTCCATTAGCTAAGATTAAAATGAAGGAGAGAATTCTAGAAGCAGCAACAGATAAGGGGACAGTCACCTACAAAGGAGTTCCCATCAGACTGTCAGCTGATTTCTCAAAAGAGACCTCATAGGCAAGAAGGGGCTGGAAAGAAGTATTTGAAGTCTTGAAAGGCAAGGACCAACATCCAAAATTGCTCTAAGCAGCGAAGCTGTCACTTAGAAGGGAAGATAAAGTGCTTCTCAGATAAGGTCAAGTTAAAGGAGTTCATCATCACCAAGCCCTTATCATATGCAATGTTAAAGAGACTTATCTAAGAAAAAGAAGATAAAAAATAGGACAGTAAAAAGACAGCAAACTCACAGATATTAACCACACCTAAAACAAAAGCAAACTAAGCAAACAACAAGAACAGGAACAGAAACACAGAAATGGAGATCACATGGAGGGTTAGCAACAGGAGAGTGGGAGGAGGAGAGAAGGGGAAAAGGTACAGAGAACAAGTAGCATAGACGATAGGTAGAAAATAGACAGGGGGAGGGCAAGAATAGTGTGGGAAAAGTAGAAGCTAAAGAACTTATGACGTATGCACATGAACTAAAGGGGGGGAATGTGGGTGGGAGGGGGTGTACAAGGTGGAGGGAAATGATGGGGAGAAGTGGGACAACTGTAATAACATAATCAATAAAATATTGTTTTAAAATGTGGTATGGTCACATATTGGACAATGAACAAATAAAAGTATTCATACATGCTACACATGAATCAACCCTGAAAATATTACAGTAAGTGAAAAGTCCAGTCACAAAATCATATATTATTCCATTTATATGCAATGTCCAGAATAGGCAAATCCATAGAAACAGAAAGTAGATTAGTGGTTGCCAGGGGCTGGGGGGTGATGGGAATAAGGAGTATTGGGTTTCCTTTTAGAGGTGATAAAAGTATTCTGAAATTAAATAGTGTTGATAATAGCACTGTTGTGTTAATATACAAAAACTACTGGATGGTACACTAGTATAGTGAGTATCTCAACAAAGCTGTGCATAATTTTTGTTTAAATTCAAACTGTGAAATTTCACTTTAATCTCTACAGAAAGTATATTTTCAGCCCTGGCTGGTGTGGCTCAATGGACTGAGCACCAGCCTGCACACCAAAGGATCGCTGGTTTGATTCCCAGTCAGGGCACATGCCCGGGTTATAGGCCAGGTCCCCAGTATGGGGTGCAGGAGAAGCATCCAAACATTGATGTTTCTCTCCCTCTCTTTCTCCCTCCCTTCCCCTCTCTCTAAAAATAAATAAATTCTTAAAAACGAAAAAAAAAAGAATAGTATATTTTCACATAATTTCAAGGTAGAGTCAAAGTAAGAGAAATTATTTAAGATTATTTTATGTATTTTAAAGCTAAAACTCACATGTCTTATAGAGCTTGAAGACTCATTTCCAGAAGATAACTCAATTGGTCCAACATTTCTTCTACCATAATTTGGATATTTACGCCTACATGTCCTCTGCCTAGACTGTGACATCAAAACCACCGAATCAGACTGCAACATGAAGAAACAGGCAGATGAAAATCGACACCAAAATAAGTATAATCGTCAACAAAAAGGGCATTCAAATTTCCAAAAAGATTTAAGGCAAAAAAATAAAAAATAATAATAGTTGAAAAAATAAAATATTCCTTAATAGTTTTTATTTTTGCCATATGCTGTTAAATCAACCTTGGTAGTTTTGCTTTTAAGACACTTGGAAGACATAGCTAAATTAAGCACATTAGATTACTATTTTCCAAACCATCAGTTAATTGGTTCACCATGAATGAAATAACAACTCAAGAAGTTCATCACTTTAGAAATACATATATTTTAGAAGTGAAAATACCTATATGAGGCATAACCAACCTTGAGAAATATATCATTCTGTGTATATACAGGTATAGAGAAATATCTGAAATTGTCCTCAAATATTAACCTTAGTTATTTCCAGGTTTTAATTTTTTGGATGATTTGTTGTCAGTACTCTTAAATTCTGCTTCAATTTTGAAAATACCATATTTTTTTCTTTTTATTGTTGTTCAAATACAATTGCCTCCATTTTTCCCCCACCACTCCCACCCATGGAAAATATATTTTTATCAAAACAATTAAACTTTAAAACTCAGCCAAATAAAACAATGTATTTTAAAGGGGGGAGGGGCAACCTATATTCCTCAAACCCCAAAGTCGTATGTGACATCACTCAATAAGAGTGTATTAGTGTCTTCTGTTTGATAATCAGTACTGTGTACTAACATTTCAATATATCACTGGCAGACTCCAAAATCAATTACGTTTTCATTAATTTGTCGGTACTAATTTTTGTTAAAGCAAAAACTCATGAGTTTCATAACTGGTAATATATAAAAACAGTTGGATCAAAAAGAAAAGGAACTCATGGACTTGGACAACAGTGTGGTGATTTGAGTGGTGAAGGGGTTTGGTGGAGGTAGAAGAGGATATAAGAAGGATAAATGGTTAAGGGGGAAAAATACAATAAAAAATAAACTATTAAAAAATAAAAATGAAATACACAAACCCTAAAAAAAACTATTACTCAGAAGAACAAGCAATCTGTCAAAATACACATTTTTTAAAAAAAATCAGCCTCAGGGCATCATATACCTAACAAGGCTATGAACAGTTAGACAGTAATCCTAACCACTAAAGCTCATCCTTGTGATGAATTCTGAGAAAATCCTGCAAATACACAACTATTTTTTACCAGTTTGGTAGCACTAATCTTACATACATTTTGTGTATCTTCCATGAACTCAATGTTAATGCTGTTCACGTGATGTTCAAGAAACTCTAAATAGAAAAGTAAATGCTAAGGAATAAGATTTTCTTGAGTTTCAAGGATTACCAACCATTGTATTATCTAAAAATGTTTATAAATGCATGATTTGGATAAACTTCAGAAACAGACAAAGCTAACCAACAGTTTAGAAGTAAAATAATTGGTTACCTATGGGAGAAAGGAGAGTGTAGTGATTGGGAATGGACACAAAATGCTTTCAAAGGGCTGGTAATGTTCTAGTTCTTGACCTGAGTGATCATTAGGCAATAATTTTCTAGAATCCGTTAACACTACTAGGTAGTAGGCTACGTTCCTAACTGTTCAAATTATTACTCTTTCCTAACAGCTGTACAACCTTACGTCTACCATTTTAAATCCTAAACAGAAGGCTTTAAGCAAGATACATTATTCTACTTCAGGTGAAAATTGCTAATATTCTCACTGAAAAGTATAAATTCCAGTTTTATTGTAATTTACTCATTCCTAAGAAAAACAGAATTTAGGTTACCTTTTGTGAGAGCTGAAGAGTCTTCTTTTTTCTCCCAATTACATAAAGATTTCTTTCCTCTTCACCTTTCTCTATTCTGAAGTCTTCCAACTTCCTACAAAGTTAGTTACCCAGTTATATTAGTTACTAAACTGATGGATAAGTAGAGGATATCAACAGGAAAAAGTAATCACTATGATTCTAGAAATCATAAGCTTATATACTTTTTAAATTAATATAGGAAATACCTAAAGTTATAGCATACTTAAGTTTTATGTTAGAAATTTAATATGAATAAAAATAAAATCTCAATAGTAGCTAGGAAGGCCTGTTTTTCATATTTTACACAGAAATGGTTATTTGTATTTTGACTGGCTCTAGTAGGACCAACTCTAACAGGATCTCTCAAATTAGCTACTCAAAGTGTCCCTGTAATTTTCCAAGACTGTAATGCCTTTCTCTAACCAACAGGTAGGAGCAGAATCCTCCTCCAAACTACTCAAAATGAATGTTTTATAATTTGTAGAAAACCAGAATAGCAATGTTAGTACTTCTTCTAATCACCTATATTTTACTTACATGATATAAAAGAAACATTATAATGTTACTGTGACCAACCTCAAAGCAAGGGACCTTCCACCAGGAGGAAGGCACTGATTATTGTTTTCCTTCTCCATGGTTAAGAGAACAAATGAATGTCCTCATTCTCCAATCTGAACATTACTGAAAACACGGCTTTGTTTTTGTTCACTGTTTTAAAACCTCACCAGAAAAAGACTCAAAAGTAACATCTTGGCCATGCCCCAAGATATAACTGGACACTCAAATGAGTACAAGCACAAATGCTGTAAGGGCAAAAACTGATTTCTAAGGAAACTGCCTTTTTCTCAAGCTTCATCTGCAGCCCATGCTCAAATTACAGTGAAACATTATTCTATCCACAGGGAAATTCTAAATTTTTAGACTCAACCCTTTACGAGTTGTCAATTTCACCACTTTTATGTGTATTTAAGAAATTATATGAGGTTTCTCACTTGCAGCCAAATGAAACTCCTACCACGTATCTGTTTTGACAAAATACTACATACCATTTGTTCTCAAACAATAATAAAACACAGGAACAATCTAGGCCTCAAAAGTATCACCTGTGAGTACAATTACAAGCCTAATGAATTGCTAGTATCACTCAGCTATGAAAAGTGATATTATAGATTTTAGAATGAACAGAATTTCTACCATTACTGATTAAAGACAAACGATATGGGTGAATGATAGCCCCAAACAGAATTTCTCTACTAGGAAGCAACAGAGTGTGCTCATCTTTCTGCACAAAAGGGTCACCTATCTTCTCACTTTCATCTATTACCTAAATTTTTCAGTATGGATACAAACTGCTTTTAAAGGCAGAAAACAAAGTTTTACTTTCTCTTGATCCATATCAAATGACACTCTAATATCATGTGAAATTTGCCACTGCTCTCCACTATAAGGACTGTTCTCAAGGGCACTTACCACTATTCTATCACTCAGCATCTCCTTCATGAACTCTCAATGTATGTGCTAGAATACAGTTGTAGCAGGAGCAATGCTCTTCTTTGAAAAAATTATTTTGTGGCAGACAGCTGACTCTCAAAATCCATTCTCCCTTTCTTCCTTAGAAACAATCTCAATTTTTATCTAGGCTCTTTGTTGCCCTAAATGGAAACTATTACCTAGCCTCTTCCGCAGCGTAGTATGGCCATATGACAACATTCTGGTCAATGAGTTATAAGCAGAAATGTCATGTGAGGTCATTAAGTCTGCTTAAATAAAGGAATGTGCCTTCTGTCTCTCCTCTTCCTTCTTCTGGTCTAAATCTCAGCATCCATCACAAATACTATCTTGGACTTTGAGTTGACCTTAGGATTAAAAGCCACACTCTAAGATGGAGATCAGAAACAAAGGAGCGTTAGTCCCTAATAAACTAGAACCATGATTCCAGCCTTAAACTACTTCCAGTCTCCCTTTATGTTAAGAAAACAAATGCTTGTTCAATGTTTTAGGGACTAACTCTTCAGGTCTTTCACTCCTGACACCTGTTTACTTCCCATGGTTCTGACAACAAAAAGTATCCCAAAATGACACTTCCCGTTCTAACAACCATACAGCTCAGGCACAATTATAAGGCTTGATTATAGCATTCTACATAAACAATGATGGTTTCTGTATTTCTCATCCCAATTTCAGATTTTGCTTTTTCACTACTTTATTATGTACTTCAAATACCTCAAATTCACTGTACAATTTATAAGTATTATGCAATATTATTCTACCAATCACTGAAACTCTTGCTAATAAACACATGAAGGAAATACTTTTTCAAAATTATCTTCAAAGTATTAATTATTATGACACACAAAAATGAAAAAATACTGAAAGATTTTAGATATTAATGAAAAACAGTACTTGCTGCCTCTATTTCAACAACTCAGTACCAGACGGACCCTTCTGCCTGGGCTGTAATTATGACACATTGTTGCCACTAAAAGAAAATGAGGCTGCTTAAGAGGAAAGACTAATTCCAGGTCTAGATCAAGAAATTCAGAAGACAAACCTATGACATCCTGCCATGCCTAACAGCAAGGACAGAATGGAAGACTACCACAATCATTTCAGAAGGACTCAGAAGCCAATTTGAAGAGACCCAGGTCAGATAAAGGAAAATTTAAATATCAATAAGGAGTATCAGAATAAGCTAAATCACAGCAATATGATTTATACAGTGAAAATCACAAGCACACACAAATTAGGTCATTAGTGAAAGATAACAGAGAATAAATGTTTATTTTTGAAGGCAAATACAGTAAGTAATCAAGCATCTATCCTGTCTCCTACTATATATAAACTACACTACTGAATTATCAAATATTAAGACTTGGGAAAATTTCTCTTTTAGAAATATCCAAAGTAATAAATGAAGATTTCATAGAGTTGAAATATCACTATTTTTTATAATCCCTAATGAAATAATGAGGCTAAGCAGCGAGCACCAATGCCTGCTAGAATCACGAAAAATATAGATTTTAACAGCCTTCTGACAAAATTATTACTATTGTACAAATGAAGTCTTACAAAAGAACTAAAAACATTTATGACATGAGACAATTTGAAACTGAAACACTAAGATACAGTTTAATTGAAAATTGTTTATAAAATATAATAATGGCATTATAGTTATATTTTAGGGCAATCCCTTATCATTTAAAATATATACTCACATACTTTGGACAAAATGATGTAGATGAAATGAGACTGGTTATAAAAAAATGTACCAAAGTAAAGAAAGAACAAGTTTGACATTTTCTTGCCACAATTAAAAGACTCCAACCTATTATTAAAATATATTTATATGATTATTTGTACTGCCAATGGATTAAGGTATGTAAATAATCATATAGATATACTTTCATAGATTAAAAACAATATAAATAGATATCCTAAAACAAACCTAAATATGCCTAGTGGTACCTCTGGCACAACCACTCTTCGTTTCCAGGCCTGCAGGTCACGCTCTGTAGCAATCTGACTACGGGGAGCATTCTGGTGCATCTGACGAACACCTTCAACTTGTCCACTACGACGCAGACCAATATTTGGAGGGGACTGGATATCTAAGCTTAGTCTTCTAAAACCTAAAAAAAAATTATCAAAAAATGATTCTAAAAAATTCAGTCTATATGCATTCAACATGTAATAAGCATATACATTTCTTCTGAAACACAAACCAAAAATAAAAATCTACAGAAAAAAGCCTGAAAAAAAAAATCTTCATGTGACTGAGATCAAAATGTAGACTAGAGAATAAACATTAACTACTAACCTCAATTTCCATTTTTACCAGACTTTCTGAAAATTTTTAATATATAGGCATTTTCTATTACATTATATTTGCATTCCTGAAAACCATGCCTTCTTCAAAAGTGCACATTAAAAACACATCTTTTTGGAAAAATTAGCATTGAAGATAGACTCCTCAAACTGCAGTGGCTTTATAACAAGAGCTCTAACAACATTAACTGCAACTTCAAGAGATAATCCAAGCCACTCAGGCAGGCAGCAGCCAGAACGGGTATTAAAAACTCACAAAACTGCGAAGTGGGGAAATGCTGGCAGCATTCGAATAGAAGGGCAACACAGACAACAGTGAGCTCTGAGCCTGTGCAGAGCTGATCAAGTGAGCACTGGAAGCAAGGCAACCTCCCAGGAAGTGCAAGTCGCAGAATATGGAGACCTGTCTGAGGGAGGAGGGAGTCCTAGACAAGTGTTTGTTTTCTTAAAACACAGGGAAAAGGGCTCCTGCTACAAATGCAACAGAGAAATAAGAGTCTATATCCTTTCCTGCTAGAGGCTATAAAATTCTACGCCAGCTATGCCAGCTCTCCTGGCCTAGGGTAAAATCCACATGAGTTAAATAACTTCTGCATTCTTCTAGGCACAGCATTCTGTTTACTAATCAAATGAACCACTTTGCATCAAATTGGCTAACCTACTAAAAATGGCATTAAACATTTATATTAAGATGTACTGATGATTAGGAAAAAAATTTTGAATGGAGAACTAAAAATCTAGTTGGAGGCATAGGTAAACATGGCTCACCTCCTCGAATAACGACATCAAAATTGTAACTAAACTATAGAACAACCATCGTTCAGAACCATCAGAAGGCAGGCCTCAGTCCTATGCCAGGTGCGCATCTATAAATGAGAAAGAGATCCCCCCAAAAACCCAATGATCCAAACCCCACAAAGATGGTAAGTTAAAGTACAAATTGGTCCTGGTGGAACCTGCATATTTCAATGCCATCTTCCACCAAGATTACCGTGTGCAGTTACTACCTGTCTTTGGGATAGCCTGATTTTTACATCATTTTGTTCTTATCAATAAAGGCAATCTGTCAGATATTTAATTCAATGTTTTACAAGACTTCTGAAACAAGTATGACCATAGATTAAACAAATATTTTACTGAAAAAAAGGGCCTAGTGGTTGGTGATAAGCCTGGGTAACTTACAGAATCATTTAAACCATTCTGGAATGAAAAACCCTCATCATTCCCACTGATAATTTCCTAACAGGGATGAACTCAAAATTCAAAATAATACATAATAATATATAATAATACAGGTACATGACAATACAGGATTAGGCTATCCAAAGAACTTTAGACAATAAGAAATATATGCTATAAAATAACATAAGGAAAAAAGAAAATATGGCCAAAAAAAATACTCAACTTCATTAGTGAATTTTTTAAAATTTCAAATTATGATTGCATTACCATTTGACACTCATCTGAATAGCAAAAATCAAGAAACCCAGCAAATATGGAAGAAATTAATCAATAGCACCCTTTATATATATTGTACAACCACTGTGGACAAGAGTTTGGTATAATATATACCAAACAATTTCACTCTACAATTAATATTTAAAAGAAAATCTTTCAAATGTAAACAAGACCCATACAGGACTATTAATATCATTTATCTTCATGATTAGCAAAATTTCTAAACTACTCAAAAGCCCAAGAATGAATAAATAAAATTAAATGTAGTCATACAAAGAGTAATACACAATTGTCATACTGAACCTGATGCAACAGTGGAGCAATCTTAAGATATAATATCATGTGAAAAAAGTAAGTCTCAAATGAGCATATACAACCTAATAATCTTTTTATAAAGTTTGAAAACAAATGCTTTCTAATAATACATATACAAATGTGTTTTTAATGTATTCTAAAAATGCAAAGAAAGGACCAAAATGAGATTTGGAATAATTGCTATCTTGGGAGAGGGAAACTGAGGAGGACCAAATAAACAGATGTAGGTTATCAACATGATTTAAAACAAATAAAAGAGAGCCTGTGTAAACAACTGGTAAAGTAGATCATAAACAAAGGATTGACAGACCCAATTCTGAGCAGCTAGGATCCAAAACAAAGACATTAAAAAAGTAAAACTTAAAGCAAAAGTCACTGAATTTAAAGTGAGGTTTTAAAGAGAATCACAACAGAAATTCTAGACTTAATAGCCACCACAAATAAAAATCTAAAGACCACTTACGTGGCAGATGAGATGTAAGAGATCAAGAGTGATGGGACAGAGGTGAAGGGACTGTCCAGAGGACAGCACTGAATAATGGAGACACAGGAAACAGAGTAAACTTGGCAAATATATTTTAAAGTTTCCTTCTACAAACAAAAGCATACCTTTACTACCTATAATTTGTTCAAAGTAGCTTTCTTTGAAATGAATTATTTTGCCATTACAAAATAAAAATTAAAAGAGTCTACATAAAAGAAAAAGCAAATTCACCAACAGACAAGCAGAAAGACTGGCCAAAAAAGACGGTACTAAAATTCACGGCCAAGTGGCCATGCAGGTATGGTATGACCGATACTATCTTTGTGACACTGTTGGGATTTTATGGCATTGAGACATTTCTCAAAGCTTTTCTAATCTTCCACACTTATCTTTCCAAGAGTGACTTTTCATTTACATAAGAATTACCAGCCTCCTCCAGATTATTTCCACTACTACTGTAATTACTACTATATTCCAATATCAAGTACTTGGCCCTGAAAATTCACCTCAAGCCTTCTGATTCACAAAACACAACCAGTGCTCTACCCAGTTCAGTTTTCCTTAATTCCTCACCCAAGGACATTTTTTTATTGCTTTCCGAGAGAGAGGAAGGGAGAGAAACATCAATGAGAGAAGCACTGATTGGTTGCTGCCCAGACCTGAACAGGGATTGGCACCATGACAGGGATTGGCCCTGAGACAGGAACTGGCCCCTGGACTGGGAATCGTCTGTATCCAGGGGTTGCACATGCCTGCGCCCAGACCAGGGATTGAAGTCACAACCTAGGTATGTGCCCTGACTGGGATACAAACCCAAAACCTCTGTTACGAGATGATGCTCCAACCAACTGAGCCACACTGGCCAGGGCCCAATTAAATTCAGTTTTTTAAAAAACTGTTAAGTGTTTAAAGCAAGAAAAACCTAAAATTATAGTTTTCCTTTATAAAACCTTTCATAATACTTGAAAATCAAATGTTCATTTGTCAGCATATCAACTCTACATCTAATAAAGCTATCCAAACTAATACTTAAGTTATAAAAAAAACACTGCTTAGTTTTTCACTTCATGTAACATGTAACTGACAATGACTTCATTTACTCTTCAATTTTAATCCAGCCACATTAAGGCAAAACATATCTCACATATTTATTACCTCTTCGTGGTGTTTCTTCACCACTTGGAAGTCCACTTGGGCTAGTATCCTGACCAGCTCCCATTCTCTGATCTTGCTGCTGCTGCAACTGTCTTATCATTCCATCAAGAATACTGGATTCTGGGCTTCCTTCACCATTATCATTAGTTTGTAGGCTTATAATTTGTTCAATTACCTCTCCATCACCTGCAAATTCAATGAATGAAGATAAAATCATAATCCATACATAAACAGGAAAAAGAACTTCCAGTAGGGTACAATTAAAATTATGTTAGCAATTGTCAGAGTTCCTGTTTAAAAAAAAAGATATCCTATACATTCATAACTAAGTCAGACAAAAGACCTTTCCTTTAGAAAATAATAAATGCCATAGAAACCTCAGTAGAGCCTTTGAAACCCCAGCAAGGGAGCACATGGAAAACACATTTCAGTGAAAATTTTATTTTGCTAGTTCACACTAACCCACACCCCTCATTTATACAAAATACGCCTTTTTAAAATTAAAATCTTATTGCCAGAGGTCCCTCTCACTAGAACACAGCAACAACGGGTGATTTATGAGGGAGAAAAAGCAGTGGCATTTCCTCTCTACTGTTTTAAGAAAAAAAATTTTTTAAGGGAGAGTATACCTCTTTGACCTGCAGCAAACTAGGTAACTCTGGCTCTCCTCCCGCTCCAAGCATCCTGAGAGAGCAGGTGCCTTTGAGGGAGGTAGCTATACATGCCTCTCCCACTAAGCTTAAGTGTCTCCCCCATCCTCTAAGATATGCTTTTAGCATAGCCAGTACCCATACTTCTTACTTCAAGTACAAAATCAGATTTTTTTAAAGTATCTTTCTTCTTTATTTTTCAAATAATACATTTTCAGAGATAGTTGATAGGTTCAGAATAAGTGTTAATGAATAAAAAGTGTTTGGTAGTTGTGAGGCAGGAGACAGCAAAGGAAGAACTCTGAGACTACAATACTGCTACCGGCCAGCATCTAGCATCCTGGTTGCCAGGAAATGCCTTTTACCAATTAGGTAGATTAAATAGTAAACCGAGGCAGGGAGGAAGGAGACATGTCTCACATGCTAACTCAGGAGTCCTGAGCCTGGTCCAATAATATTGCCAAGTGTTCCAACATCACAACAAACACCATGTTAGCAAGAAAGAAGGGAAGTCCTTGAAATTCTATGTAGCATTTCCACTATCTGAGAAAGCAAGCTTTGAAATTGTGCTTTCATCCCAAGGCCTGGAATGCTGGAGAGGGTCCCCAGTGCCCAAAGAAGGAGCCTATAAAATAACTTCAGTGAATTGTCTACCTCTGGTCACTATCTGTTTCACAGGGAGTCCCCGATGCTTACAGAAAGAGCCCATAAGTAACTTTGGAAAGTGCCCCAATTTTAATTAACTGCCTCCTGCCACGTATTTGTTTTACAGCAAGATGAACAAATGGAGTCTGGAGCAAGATAAGGATTCGGGCTAACAGACCCCCACACATACCTAAGTTTGGGTAGTCACCTGTTAATCAATATGTAACATTTTTCCTCCTTTCCCACCAACTATGTAAGTCCTCAGAACAAAGGACTCTCTCTTGGGGGCTTGGGGCACTCTTGGCTCCCTTGCCACTGGGCCTGTGGCCACCTGGCCTCAGGCTGCCTGGGGGCTTGCCATCCTGGTCTTTAGCTGCTCTTGCTTTTGTCGCCCTGCTTTGCCCTGAAACCTTGCCTTTCACCCCCTACTCTACCCAGTCCTGTTCTCTTCCATGGCAACAGGCCACTAATAAACTGATTACATACTAATAGATTTGCTGATCTGTCATTCTTTACATGCATCAGCAAGAAGAACCAGGTCTCTCCTGTCAACAGTTGTGGATCTGGAAATTCATCAAAACATTAACATTTTGTACAAAAAATTCCTTACATAGCCCTCCCACCATACAATGCATCTTCTTTGAACATAATATATAACACAGACCAGCCCCTCATCAACTTTTAAGCAAAACCCTAGCTGAAATTAGTAGTGAATTAAGCAAAAGGAACGCAAAGATTTAATTCACTTTCACATAACAGATCCAGAAACTGAAAAATGTCATTCGCTATATCAACAACAAAAAAATACTTCCATTCTAAGTTAATTCCCTTATAGCTGAATGATAACACTTCCATTTTACTATGGAAATCAATGAGGAACTTACCAGAGTTGAATGTCATTAACTGTCATTAGATTAACTAGTATCACTAAATAATCTAAGATTAGATTAATCTTAGTATCACTAAAAAAATTTTAAGATTTTATTTATTTATTTTTAGAGAGACGGAAAGGGAAGGAGAAAGAGAAGGAGAGAAACATCAGTGTGTGGTTGCCTCTCATACACCCCCAGCTGGGGACCTGGCCTGCAACCCAGGCATGTGCCCTGACTAGGAATCAAACCAGCAACTCCTTGGTTCACAGGCCCATGCTCAATCCACTGAGCTATACCAGCCAGGCTAAAAATTTTTGATTACTCTAAAAAAATGAGCTAAGAAGACAAGAAGTGAAGCTCCAATCTAAAAACAATAAAGACATTTTTAATTAGAAGTGGGTGAAAGGGAGAGGGGAGAAGTGGGCATATCATAAAAATCCTATGAACACAACATAGAACCAAAGGGAAAACAGTAGAAAAGAACTCTAATCCTCTACTCTTCTCCCCCAAAACCCTAAGTTTACATACCTTTTCTTTCACAGCACAAAACATTTAAATGTAACTTGGCAAATATCATCTGAATGGTAATTGTTTCTATTTGGCATAATGCAGTCACTATTCAAATATTAAAGGAGGATTCAACCCACGAAGGCGTAAATGCTACAGGAACTGCCCTTCCACTATAAACTACTATTAACAATGGCTTAAAAATAAAGGAAACAAGGGCTTTCAGACACTGGAAATCAGGCAGCACAGGGCTGTGATCCCAAGACAAAACAAACAAACGGAGTCCAGCCTTTTGATCGTTCCAGGTAAAAGCCTGGCAGCAGTTTCCAGGCTGCAAAACAGAGAGAGGGTACCAAAATGGCATCCAGACATCTGAGTTGAGGAGACAGTGATCCGTTTGGGAGGTGGGGAGGAGGGAACTAGACTATGCAGTGCTGAATACGACAGAAAGCTCAGAGATTTACAGCAAGGGCCAATCAATCCTTCAATTAACTAATGATATGTGTCCTCATTTGGTAAAAACTCCACCATGCTAGGCAAAAAACAGGAAAAAGTTGTTATGTCAAAACAAACAAAAAACAGAGCTCTCACAGGGCTGGGAATAGTTATGTTTCCCCACCAGCCAGGACAGCTTCAGAGTGCACAGCAGGACAGCTTTCTGCACACTTCTCATTTTAAAACTCAGAATACTTTAAAATGCGTGTTCAAGGCAGTGAAGAATACAGGGACTGCTAGTAGTCTGGTGCCATGCACTTGATCTGCGTGTGCTCTAGGTGCCAAAAGTTTACCCACCATTGCTTCTGTACCATCAGTGCAAATGTCTTCACTGTAAAAAAGGCAAATAATATTTCTCTATTATAAAGATGGTTGTGACCTCAAAGACCCCATGAAAGGTTATGAATAAAACTATGGGTCTGCAAACCACACACTGACAATTCCTGGCCTACAGGAACCGTTAAAAATAAACAAGACAGAGCACTCTGTACCTTTCCACCAAAGACGGTGTTTCCCTGGCTGACGCTGAAACACCAAAGAGGTTTACCAGAGCAGAACGAGCAGACCTGCACAGAGCGGACAGGCACAGAGCGGACCACCGAGGAGTACATCAGATCTGTCTAGTTGGACAGAGCCTTGCCCCAGAGCCACCTGGTCCCAGAGCCACCTGGTCCCATGGCCTCACAGCCACAGCCGTGCTGTATCATTGTTGAGCTGTTCCACAGTCGTACTGTTTTCACAGCTGAGCTGTAGCACAACTGAGCTATTTTGCACGGAATTAAGTATCCTTAAGTAATAAATAAATAAACAAATGGTAAACAAACAGGTACTGCTAACAAAACATTAGTGGAGATGGTATGTATAAAGGAGAAAGAGAAGAAAAGGAGTACTAAAAGGATAAAGAGGAAACAAGCAGCAACACAGCAGAGAAGGAAGCCAGACATAAAAACTACACATTGTATGATTCCATCTGTACAAAATTCCTTAAGAAACCAAAGTTAAAGTGACAAAATGGAAAAAATACTAGAAGAGGGCCAGGAGAGGAGAGACAACTGACTTCAAACGGGACCAAGAGAACTTTTGGGGGAAATGAAAATGTTCCGTACCTTCATTTGCAGTGGTTGTTACACAACTTTTTATCGTTTGTCAAAATGCATATGAACAGTACACTTAAAAATGATAAGTTTTGTTGGATGGAAGTATGCTCCGTAAAACTAATAAAAAATAAACATTTGAAACAATAAACATTCAGTGATTTACATTAAGCTTAAACCTAGTATTAGGCCTGGCTGGTGTGGCTCAGTAGACTGAGCGCCAGCCTGTGAACTCAAAGGTCGCCAGTTTGGTTCCCAGTCAGGGCACATGCCTAGGGTTGTAGGCCAGGTCCCTTGCCTTGTGGGAGGCAACCCATATTCTCACACACTGATGTTTCTCCACCTTTCTCCCTCCCTTCCCTTCTCTCTAAAAGTAAACAAATAAAATCTTTAAAAAGAAAACCCTAATATATAAACTGGTAATTTAGTTTCAGTAAATCAATCTTCATCTGAACAAAACATAAGCAAATCCTTCATTTTATTGTGCTTCACTTTATAGCATTTCACAGATACTGTGTTTTTCTTTTTAACAAATTGAAGGTTTGTGGCAACCCTGCATTGCACAAGTCTATCAGCACCATTTTTCCAACAGCATTTGCTCACTTTGTGTCCCTGTATCACATTTTGATAATTCTTGCAATATTTCAGACTCATTGTTATATTTGTTAGGGTGATCTGTGATCAGGGATCTTTGATGCTACTATTGTAATTGTTTTGAGGCACAAGGAACCACACCCATGTAAGATGGTGAATTTAACGGATAAATATTGTGTGTATTCTGACCATTCCACCAACCAGCTGTTCCCCGCAATCCTCCCTATTCCAAGACACAACAATATTGAAATTAGGCCAATTAATAATTCTACAATGGCCTCTAAGTGTTCAGATGACAGGAAGAGACACCCACCTCTCACTTTAACTCAAAAGCTAGAAATGTTGACCTTAGTGAGGGAAGCATGTTGAGAGCCAAGATACGCCAAAAGCTAGGGAGGCCTCTTGCACCAAACAGTTGCCCAAGCTGTGAATGCAAAGGAAATATCCATCGGAGGAAGGAAATAAAAAGTGCTACTCCTGAGAACACGTGACTAAGAAAGAGAAACAGCCTCACTGCTGACAC
>PVKU01002483.1:0-56907 GCA_004027475.1 Anoura caudifer | reverse complement strand
GCAGCAAGTTATCCTAAAGATAATGAAGATTTTTCAATGTAGATGAAACAACCTCGTATTGGAAGAAGATGCCATCTATGTATGACCTTCACAGCTCAAGGGAAGTCAATGTCTGGCTTCAAAGGACAGGCTGATCCTTTTGTTACACCTTATGCAGCTGTGACTTTAAACTGAAGCCAATGCTTGCTTACCATTCTGAAAATCCCAGGGCCCTTAAGAAATATGCTAAATCTATTCTGCCTATACTTTGTAAACGGAACAATGCCTAGATGCCAGCACATCTGTTTACAACATGGTTTACTAAATATTTTAAGTCCACTGTTGAGACCTACTGCTCAGAAAAAAAAGATTCCTTTGAAAATATTACTGCTTGTTGACAGTGCACCTGGTCACCCAAGAGATCTGATGGGGATGCACAATGAGATTCAGGTTGTTTACACGCCTGCTGACACAACATCCATTCTGTAGGCCATGGATCAAGGAGTACTTTCAATTTTCAAGTTTACTATTTAACATTTTTCATATAGCTGCTATATAGTAACTCTTCTGATGGCTCTGGGCAAAGTAAATTGAAAACCTTCTAGAAAGGATTCACCATTCCAGATACCATTAAGAATATTCGGGATTCGTGCTCACTTCAGCAGCACATAAATTGGAACAATACAGAGATGAGCACGGCTCCTGCACAAGGACAGCATGCAAATTCATGAAGCATTCTATATTTAAAAAAAGAGAACAACATTTGTTATTCATGGGAAGAGGTCAAAATAACGATGTTAACAGAGTTTGGGAGACTTCCATGGAGGAATTAACTGCAGATATGGCAAAAATACTAGGAGAACTAGAATTACATATGGAGCCTGAAGGTGTAACTGAATCGATGCAATCTCATGATCAAACATTAACAGATGAGTTGTTGCTTCTTATGGAAAAGCAAAGCAAGTGGTTTCTTGAGATGGAATTTCCTGGTGAAGGTACTGTGAAGATTGTTGAAATGACAACAAAGAATTTACAATATTACATAAACTTAGTTGCCAAGGCAGCAGCAGGGTTTGAGAGGAATGACTCCTATGATAAAGGAAGTCCCACTGTGGATAAAATGCTATAAAACAGCATCACATGCTACAGAAAAACTGTATGTGAAAGAAAGAGTCAATCAGCCCTGGCTGGTCGGCTCAGTGGACTGAGTGCTGACCTGCAAGCCGAAAGGTTGTGGGTTCAATTCCCACTCAGAGCACATGCCTGGGCTGTGGGCCAATGTTTCTTACCCTCTCTTTCTCCCTCCATTACCCTCTCTATAGATAGATAGATAGATAGATAGATAGATAGATAGATAGATAGATAGATGAAAGAAAGAAAGAAAGAAAGAAAGAAAGAAAGAAAGAAAGAAAGAGGCAAACTTCATTGTTGTCTTATTTTAAGAATTCCATAGCCCCTCCAAACTTCAGTAACAACCACCCTGATCAGTCATGAGCCATCAACATCATGGCAAGATCCTGCACCATCAAAGAATACAGCTTGCTGAAGGCTCAGATGATGGTGAACACTTTCTAGCAAAAGTTTTCTTTAATTAAGGAATGTACATTTTTCACACATAATGCTATTGCACACTTAACTGACCACAGTACAGTGTAAGCATAAGTTTTTTTTTAATCCTCACCCAAGGATATGTTTATTGATTTGGGGGCAGGGGGAGACAGACAGACATTGATGTGAGAAGCATCAATCAGCTGCCTCCCATATGCACCACAACCGGATATTGAACCCACAACCTAGGAACATGCCTGACCAGGAATCAAACCCACAACCCTTTGGTGCACAGAACAATGCTCCAACCAATTAAGCCACCTGGCCAGGGCTATAAAAATAACATTTATATGCAATGGGAAATAAAAAGTTTCATGTGACTTGCTTCATTGCATTATTCACTTTATTGCAGTGGCCTGGAACCGAACCTGCAGTATCTCCAAGGTATGCCTGTAGAAGCATGTTTTCCTTTGCTTAATAATATATTAGGAGAATCACTGTACCACTATGAAAAATACAGAAACTCTGCAGTTGGCTAGGCCAGGCAAAGTACAAGATGGGACTGGAATACCTTATGCCAAAAAGTAAACAAGTACTCCAGGGGATTTGAGACACAAAACTCAGCCAGAACAGGCTCCAGTACTCAAATCTAATAATCTAAGGATAATATGGACAACAAAGTAACAACAGTGCTGGAGTATAACTCACTATACTACCACCTCTAAGTCCAAACTAAAACTTAACGAACTACGTAAGTAAAAGGAAGGGTAGTATAAGGCCAACTAAAAAAATGTAGGTCTGATGATGATAAGAGTTAGAAAACAATCATTTTTCAACCTTCAAGTAACAACTGACTGAGACAAAATCATCAGTAGATCCTAAAACACAAATCTAATAATGAACAGACTATCTACATAATATGTCCCCACAAATTACTTACTTACAAAGAGAAAAATAACTTTTTTAAAGTAGCAAAACCTGGCAGACACCACCCTGAGTGTCCAAAGACATCACCACTGGACAAATCACAATCATGAGCATCCTGACTAGGAAGGCTACAACACTGTTATGTTGCATTCTGTCAAATGTTGACTATAGTTTATGATTATGTCAGAGAATATCTTTGTTCTTAGAAAATACAGAATGAAGTACTTGGGAGTAAATAAACATGAGGTTCCAAACTTGAGCCTCAAGTGAATCAAAACAATACATATCTAGAGATAAACGATAAAACAATTATTACAAACTATTAACTGGTGAATTTGAAAGCATAGCAGTTCTTTGTATTTTTCTTTACATTTTTCAAGTAAAGTTGCTCTGGTTTAAAAAAAAAAAAAAAAAGACTTTGTATACTTACTTGTTGCCACATAGCCTAGCTGTGGGACCAAATGTTCATCTGCAGAATTTTCTCGGCCTGGTACTAATCTCTGGTACTTAGTTGGATGAGGATTTCCATCTACATCTACTAAGAATGGTGGAGGCATAAGGTGAGGAGCCTGCTGAGTTTGCTCATCTAACACATAATTATTGGAATCTCTAATCAGTGGTCGATAGTCAGTATGGAAGAACATCTGATCAGGAATCTAGAAAAGGCAAGTTAAAACAAAAACAAAAAAAAGGGAAGGAAGTTCACATGTTGATAGTTGATACTATGAGGTTTATGCATGTTAGAAGAAAAATATTAAGCAGTTAATTATAATTAGAAAAACAAAATAAAATTAATACATCTAACCTATTTTCAAAATACCCTTCATAACTACTCATTTTACATGCTGTAAAAAATATTTAACGTTTCCGGCGGCAGCCGCTGCTGAGGAAGCATCGCTGAAGTTCCCTGCCCTGCGGTCGTCACGTCTACGTCAGTCTCCCAAAGAGCCGGAACGGCTCCGATAGCGCCTGATCAGAGGTCTGGGCTTTGAACAACAGATGAGAGTCTGAGGAGCCATTCCGAGCAATGGAGAACACTCCCAGACTGTGGTGACGAGAGACCCAAACACCAAGCACATCAAAGGCTCTGGATTTATCACATGAGCCACTGTGGAGCAGGTAGATGCAGCCATGAACGCAAGGCCACACAAGGTGGATGGAAGAGTTGTGGAACCAAAGAGGGCTGTCTCAAGAGAAGATTCTTAAAGACCAGGTGCCCACTTAACTTTGAAATGATTTTTGTCAGTGGTGTTAAAGAAGACGCTGAAGAACATCACCTAAGAGATTATTTTGAACAGTACAGGAAAACTGAAGTGACTGAAATCATGACTGCCTGAGGCGGTGGTAAAAAGAGAGGCTTTGCTTTTGTAACCTTTGATGACCACAACTCTGTAGACAAGAGTGTCGTTCAGAAATAGGGTACTAATGTAATGGCCACAACTATGAAGTAAGGAAAGCCCTATCTAAGCAAGAGATGGGTAGTGCTTCATCCAGCCAAAGAGGTCGAAGTGGTTCCGGCAATTCAGAGGTAGTTGCAGAGGTGATTTTGGTGGGAATGATAACTTTGGTCATGCAGAAAACATCAGCGGTTGAGGTGGTTTTGGTGGTAACCATGGTGTGGGTGGATATGGTGCCAGTGGGGGTGGCTATAATGGATTTGGTAATGATGGAAGCAATTTTGGAGGTGGTGAAAGCCACAATGATTTTGGTGATTACAACAATCAATCTTTAAATTTTGGACCCATGAAAGAAGGAAACTTTGGAGACAGAAGCTCTGACCCCTATGGTGGTGGAGGCCGATACTTTGCCAAACCACAAAATCAAGGTGGCTATGGCAGTGGCAGAGGGTTTTAATTACTGCCAGGAAACAAAGCTTAGCAGGAGAGGAGAGCCAGAGAAGTGACTGGGAAACTACAGGTTACAAAAGATACGCGAACTCAGCCAAGCACAGTGATGGCACAGTTCTGTTCTGTGGAAAGTGTAAAGCATTCCAACAAAGGGTTCTTAATGTAGTGGGTTTTTTTTCTTTTTGCACCCATGCTGTTGATTGCTAAATGTAATAGTCTGATCATGATGCTGAATAAACATGTCTTTTTTAAAAAAAAAACTTATAATGACCTTTTCATATGGCTTGCTGCATCCAAACCCAAATATCAGAAGGTGCCCATGAGAATCTGTACAGGCAAAATGCTGTCCATCCTGTGAAAACTTACAGTCAAATACAGCTCCATGCCCTTGTCCTTCAATCTAGGGAACACAGAGGGAAAAAGCCTCATTCATGAGTCAAATAAAAGTCTGGCACATGCTAACCATAAAAAAAAAAAGAATAAAGTTATGACCAAGTTTATGCAAGTGCTTTTGCTGTATCAACTGTTTTCACTGCTGCTGCCCTGCTACAATATCACAAAATTCAGGTAAATAAATTTAAAAACAGATTTTTCATTAAGCATGTCAATTTATATTTTCAGTAAAGAAAATTCACTTTTAGATACCACTACCCTTGAAGAAATTTTGAAAGATCTAAGAATCAGTTCTCAAAATGATTAAATGAAGTATTATAAACCAATCCAAAATGAGGGCTTTTTTCAGACAAGTGAATGACAAGCACCTTCAGAAACTTTTAATACATAACAAAAGGCTATTGACTGATAGACTACAAGGTAAATAATTAAAAATTAATAAAGCATAGTATTTATAACTAAAAATTAATACTTTTCTAGAGTTTAAACTTTCTACTGAGTGATCACCACATAAAATTTATATTGCTGCACAGTCTCAAGTTGTGTACAATCACTGTAATTTTGCCAATTTAAACGCAGAGATATTCACCAACACACACAAAGCTAAATGGGATAACTTCTGAAAATCTTTCCCTCAGTTACCCAGAGAATATCATGTGTGTGTGTGTGTGTGGTTGTCAGGTATTTATTACACTTCAAATACCCTGATTTTTAGAAATATAAACTGCCAAAATATGCAGAGCTGTTTTTGGCTAACCTTTTAAAACCAGATAATTGAAACAAATGCAAGCATGCATGAAGATATCACAGCCTTCACTTACCATATTAAAATAATGTTTCACCTTGGTACCTTTTGTAACATCCCATATAAATATGCTGCCATCATGTCCTGCAGATAACATAATTCTGGAATCAAAGGGATGTGTCTCCAAAACAAATACTTCATCAGCATGTCCCTTCATTCAACAAAGTCATATAGTTAAGAAAGGTTTGCAGTTTATAAGTTTCTAATTAAAAACTCTTATTTGCATAGTATGTAAGGGCTTTTAAAAATGTATTTGAAAAATGTATTGGACAGTAATTTTTACCAGTGTATATACAAACTTCTATTTACTTAATAATATAAATGAAAGAAACATGTTTAGCCCTGGCTGGTGTGGCTCAGTGGATTGAGAGCCGGCCTGCGAACCAAAGGGTCACTGGTTCGACTCCCAGTCAAGGCACATGCCTGGAGTGTGGGCCAGGTCCCCAGTAGGGGGTGTGCAAGAGGCAACCACACACTGATGTTTCTCTCCCTCTACCTCCTTTTCCTCTCTCTCTAAAAATAAATAAAATCTTAAAAAAAGAAACATGTTTAATATACTAATTTCATAGCTTTAAAAATAAAATTATAGCTCAAAAAAAAATCTTGGTTTGTTATATATAAGAACTACCTACCAGTAAGTTATGAAGCAGCTGTCCAGTATAAGAATTCCATACTTTGAGGACATGATCATTCACAGCTGTGACAACAATGCTATCATTCTGATTCCAAGCTATCATTGTTACTTTGGGTTTCATGAACCTTTCTTCTTCAGAAGCTAAGTCCCTAAAAAAAAAACACACACACAACGTGTAAATACACTTGGATGGTAGGCTATACAATGTAAATAACCCCTCATCTATACAAAAATAACTAAAGTAATCCAGTTCATGTGTTTATTTTACCAACTCTATAGAAGGTTGGTCATATCTAACCCATAACAGATAATCTATATAAACAGATTAGGGCAAAACCCAGAGGGTAGGGGATGGTTCAGAAGCAGTTCAGAGACTAAATTAAGGCAGATTTCAGGATACTACTGCTCCTCATAAAAGCAAGCTTTTTCTCTCTACCTCTTTTCTCCTATACCCAAGCCCTAACAGTAATACTTTCAACTGTCTCTCCAGAAAAAAACAAGAAATTGTAGGGAGACAGAAAGAAATGTATCTTCATATCCCCAATGTCTAGAAAAGTGCCTGACACAGACACACAATTTGCTGAACTGTGAAACTGGACTCATCTCTTTATACTTCCCTATAGACTGTTCCCATGTGTCCCATGGTAAGAACAGTCTTGGATACATATGTCTGCAATGCTTTGCAGCCTTTATAAGTGTGAGATGTAAAGTTTCTCTGTAAAATATAGTCAGCAGTAAATAGTGGGAGGGTGAGGAAAAGTCTAAGGGCTTCTGAAATCATCTAACATGTTCTCAGAACTACAAACATGTACTAAACATTTTCATTAAAGAAAACAGCTACAAAAATATGGAATAAGTGTTATGTAATAGCTACCTATGTAAACACAATGGAACACAGACAAGAGAATAATTCTAATTAGACAGGTGAGGGGAAAAGTATAACATAAAAGAGAGGCAATATAAGGAAGACTAAGACTCTACTCCCCCTTTAAAACTAAAAGGTATCCCCTGTTAATAACCTGGAATTTACTAACAGACCTATTACAGTTCATCAAGTTGAATAGGCAAGATCAGAACACTAAAACTAATATATCCATCAATTCTTACATGTAGAAAACTCTGTTTTTTGAAGATTTGTAAGAAGTAAAACTTTAAATGGAAAAGAATATTCCGACCATGAAAGGAATTACAGGAAAAGTTCTCTCCATGAAAAGGACTATGGGAGCAAGAAAACTAAGCAGTTTTCAGTCTCATTTTTAAAATTTTTATTCCAGTGTTTACACTGATGTTCCTATTTTCCTAATAAAACAATCATTCATAAGTGAATATGGTTCCAAATTATCTTCACTCCCATTCCCCTTCATAATTTCAGTTAACAGTATTCACTTTCACACTAAGATTCTTTTGAGTATACAGGTGTAACATTTTTAAATAATGGTAAAGATCTATTTGTGAACAAGGATTGTCAGATTTCTAGTATATATCCCTTCCATCCTCTACCACAGACCATCCCACAAAAATATTAAGATCAAATTTATTTTGAAACCAAGTACTACTGTTTGAGCCACAGCAGAGATTATGAGTTAATTTCTCTCACAATTATTGAAAATAAAGCAGAGCATGAGGATTTCCAAAAGATAAAGTGTGTAACATTTCTCAGAAAAACTGGTATGAAAAAGTATAAAGTTAAGCCTTGGAAATAAGCTCTAAACCAAAATGTGTAACTTCAGATTTCTATTACAGTGTAACTAAAGTAACGGTATTTACTGTGGGCAAGAGAATATTGATATGCCTATGCTGGACCAGGCAGTACACTAGCATCTTTCATCCTATCACTTAAAACTTCCAATAATACTTAAAGGTGGGTTGTTTCATTTTCCAGATGATGAAAGAGACTAACAGTAAATGATGTTTTCAAAATTATATAGGTATAAACAATCTAAGTAGTATCTGAGCAAAAGTCTGATTCGAAAACATGTGCTCTTTCTACCACCTTTACTGCCTCCCAACATATACAAGCAAAAAAAAAGGCAATGTATTTCAAGTTGGTAATATTTACCTTGGAAAGTACTAAACTTACCAATAAGATGCTAAAAAGAAGTGTGAAACTTTGGAGTGTTGGGGGAGGGGGACAGAAGGACAAACTTGCCTCCAAAGCCATTTTACAAGCCAAAATTTTCACATGCAAAAAAAATCTCTCCCAGTGGACCACAACCTTTTCCCCTTAACAATAAACTATGCAATGGGAGTAGAAGACAGAAAACTGTATAAGAACAATTAAAATAAAATTTTAAAAAAACAAACAATAAACTATGCATCCTTTATTCATCAGACTTAGCTAGAGCCAATTTTTAAAATATCCCAAAAATCCTATCTACAGAAAAGTAAAATTCCCACATCTGATATGCCTGAGTTATTTTTATAATTTTTTTAAAGTGTAGGTGGTTTTAAATATAACACCTAAAAGGAAGTCAATGCTCTGAGAAAAAGTAGAACAAGTATGTTCTTTCCTATGTAAATGTTAAGAATAAATTCTTTTCGCTAGATGAGATTTAAGTGTCTATCGGACACACAAGAGGTAGCCATTTACTTCATTTTTTAATAGGTTATTTTTTAAAGATTTATTTATTTTTAGAGAGAGGGGAAGGAAGGGAGAAGGAGAGGGAGAGAAACATCAATGTGTGAGAGATCTATTGGTTGCCTTTCACACACCCCAACTGGGGACCTGGCCCGCAACCCAGGCACGTGCCCTGACTGGGAATCGAACTGGCGACCTTTTGGTTCACGAGCCAGCACTCAATCCACTGCGCCCCACCAGCCAGGGCTAATAGTTTCTTTTTTATTGTATATTTTTTTCCCATTACCATTCATCCTCCCTTATACCCTCTTCCAACTCCACCCACTACCATCCTCCTGCCATTCCTTCTATGATAGCTCTTCATAACAGGAGGTGGGGCTCCAGACCCCTGACAAAGCAATCAACCAATCAGGAAAAACCAAAAACTTATGATGTACCATACTTAAAACAAACCATCTCAACTTACCCTGAGATTCTGGTAGCCATATCCAATAAAATGCTTCTCCATTCTAACTGCTCAAATCTCCAAATCCGTGCTGTTCCATCTCTGCTACCACTTAAAAACCTTAAAATATTCAAAAAAGATATATACTCACATACATGCCACCAACAGCTACAGTTAAAATCACCAGCGAAAAAAAAATTTTAATGTAGCTGTCCTGACTGCAGGTAAATCTATAGGTGTTAAGTGAAAAGTCAGAGCATTAGGGTATATCTAAATGGAAACAATCTGGTTTGTTATAATTTGCCTGGCTCTGTGAAATAAAGCACACTTCAAACTCAATCAATAGCTTGTCAAATAGATTGGTTTTAACAAAACAATAGCACCTGGAGAGGTGGAAAATAGGAAGAACTAAAGATGTGGGAAAATTACTATAGTAAGAGTAAAAGCTCCATTCTAAGCACCTTAACTCTAAACTCAAATTAATTCATGCTGGCCACCACGTAAAAATAATCTTTTAACAGTGTTAGAAACTGCAGATTAGAAAAGGCAACTGACAAACACTGGGAATCACAAAAAAAAGATTTAAGTGACAATTCCATTTCAGAATACAGCACAGTAGTTGATGAGTAGTTGATAAAGACTTAAATATCCAAGAAGTTTCACGTAATTTTTCTGTAAATCAAAAATTTAGCTGATTTAAGCTAAAGGAGACCTACATTTGGTCACAGGAGACAGCAGAAACCACAATTCTAAAATCTTTATATATATTTCATGTGTTTCCCACTGCCCCAGGCACTTTTCATTCAATTAATATACTACTTACCAACAAACACTTGCAGTATACAAAGCAACATACTAGCCTAAAAACACGTACAAATATAAACACACTTACCGATCACCATTGTTACAAAATTGGATACTGTCAACTTTATCCTAAATCAGGAAGAAAAAAAACACAAAAGTCATCATTTGCATAGTTTATAAACAAAGAAACAAAAAAAAAACGTTTTAGAGCTAGAAGCACATTTGGTTTAGAGCAAGAAATTTGCACTTGTGCTGCTTAGTCTTGTTACTCAAACATAAATTACACATTTAAGTGCAAAGAATCTATTAATCTAACAGGACTCTTATCTCAAAGACATATGCAATAAAATATCTGTATAAAAATTGATACATTTGTAAAGTGATCAAAATAAAGGTTTAAACAGCTCAAAACAAGGCTGAATATGCATGTTTTATGATTATTTATACCCAAAAAGGTATTTTTATTTTAAAGTGATTCAAATCTATGTTTATCAAATAACCTCACAAAACTGCAGTCCGGAGAAAACATGACCTGACCACTAACAAGTATTCCAGAACACCAAGTTATATATCTTACCACACAATAATAAAGTAGCATTCTGATTTTATAAGCTTGGTTAAGATAAACTGACCCACCTGAACCTAACCTACCCAAATCAACTGTCATAATCAAGATTTTGAACTTAAAGCTGAAATAATCATTGGAAAATAGCACTGTCAAGGTGCTACCTGAGTTGTCAATATCCTTCACCTTTACATGCAATTCCTCCTACAATTAAGTTAAAATTAGAATCCATATCAATTTCTGTTAGCAATATTTTACTATATACCAACAGGAATATTATTTAAATTAACCTACAGAATTCTAAAACATGAATACTTACAGTGTGGCTTTCAAGTTCTGCAATTTTTTCAGGTGCTTCAAAACCCAAAAAATACATTCTGATTACATGATCAGTACTGCCAGTGGCCAAAAACATACCACCTAAAATAAAATGTTAAGGGTTAAAAATGCACTTTATAACAAATATCTGCACAAACTAAATTTCTCTATTAAAAACTAGAGCTCTTATTACAAAACTTTACCTCAACAGATCCATTTTCCAGTTCACTATATAAAGACATGTTAAAATTAACATAATGTAGTATGATATTAGGGTTATAATAATATATTTGCTCTCTGTCCTTGTTCATGGCACAGAGCTCCTAAAACCTTTGGAATTTCCTAAGTGATAAGAGCAATACAGGTGTCTTTATATTCATACCGAACCCATTTCAACCACACCAGTTTATAGTAACAAGGTGACTTTAAGAAAGCATTCTGCGGGGAGTGGGGGGCCAGGGGGAGGGTGCTGACTGCCAAGAGAACCAATCGTGTGAATAGAGGACTGGAACTTTCAGTCTAACCTCTGGGGAGGGCAAAAGATGGTACCGTATTTTCGGACCATAAGACGCACCCAGATTTTAGCAAAAAATAGGAAAAAAATTTTGAAGCAAAAAAAGTGGTAAAATATTTAATAACATAAATAACATAATATTTCACCAGTGTAAATGTAAACAGAACTCAATAGCAGCATTAACAACTATTATTCCTCCCAAATGGGGTGGGAAGTGCGTCTTGGAGTCCGAAAAACATGCTAATCAATCCCCATGACCAGTGATTGACTCAATCATGCCTATGTAAGCAAGCCTCCATAAAAATCCAGAAAGACGGATTTCAGAGAACTTCAAAGGAGTCTGTGGAAACCTCCAATCTAACAGTAAGTCAGAAACACAGGTGACAACCTGCTCTGAAGCTTGGGGCGGGTGTTGGGGGGGGGGAGAATCATGTGGGAATGAGCCCTTAACCTGCGGCATTTCTCACTATTCTCTAGGTAAGTAGTGTCAGAACTGGGTTCAACTGTAGGACACCCAAAGAATTATTTGGTGGTGCTGGGAAAAAAAAATCTGATGGGGTTTTAATTTTTAAAAGTCAATTCAATCTGGAAATGTTCACTGCTGCCCTCTGCTTTATGAGTTGTGGCAATGGCCCTAAGTGCTGCTGCTCTAAAAATGTTGGGCAGAAGGGGCTCTGCTTCCTAGATAACTTCACACACCTAAACCTGGCTATGGACTATGAAGTTCACTTGTTGAAGTTGTCAGACTTCTACAGGGAAAAAAATCCTTGACCTCTTCTAAGCAGAAAGGTTAACACATGAATTAACTGTGCGAGAAAAGAACATGGGGAATAATTTCACCAAGATATCTGGAAAACAAATTTAAACTACAAAAAATACAGGTTAGCTTGTTAAAAGAAAACCACAGTCTTGGTATATATAGCATAACGTACGGGGCACATGCCCAGGAATTGCTGGTGTGGACACTCCGAGCCTCCTGTTGGCCAGCTGTCTCTCCTATCGCTGACTGAGTACTCATCGAAATCAAAAAAAGGCAGAATAAAGGAGTGAAAGAGGAAAAAAAAAAAAAGGCCAATAAAATAAGCACCACAGATTAAAGCTAATGAAATGAACACAAGTCACTTACTATCTATCTGGTAAATGCTTTTCTCAATAATGTGGTCATTCAATAAATACTAAAATAAAAGAAAAGAAGTACTTACCAACACTAAAAGAAGAACAAAGCATTTGAACGCCTGGTCTAGGCTTTTCAGTGAACTTCAAGGGACGTGGACTTTAAAAGATGATGTTTTAAAATACATTAGTTTTACAATTAACATGATTTAAGTATTGATTTTAAACTAGCATATTTAAATATTATCATTTCTATAGTGCTTCACAGTACACCAAATATTTCCACATATGCTATTATAGCTGGATGGATTTTTAGAAAACTGTCTAATTTCCATCCTCACACCAATCCTACTACACAGAAAGAGTGGGTCTACTAACTCCCATTTGCAACTGAGGTGACTACAGCTCAGAATCTCTAAGTGAACCCATCACCAAGGCTACAGAGCAGGGCATAAAACCACCAGGTTACAGTACTGGCCAACGAAAAAAATGCAAGCCACACGTGTAACTTTAAATTTTTTAGTAGCCACATTCAAAGGAGATGAAATTAAGTTTTATTTCATTTAACCCCAAATAGCTGAAATATCACAATATTAGTAACATTTTAGTGACTTTAATTTTTTTAACTTACTGATTTGAGAGAGAGAGAGAGAAAAGGAGAGGGGAACCATCGACTTGCTGTTCCACTTATTTGTGCATCCAATGGTTGACCCTTGTATGTGCCCCAACCACAGATCAAACCTACAAACTTGGCGTAACGGGACAGCATTCTCACCAACTGAGCCGCTCCACCAAGGCCTTAATGAGAACTTTGGATTCTTTCTTTCATATTAAATCTTTGAAATCTTTTCCAGTATATTAGACAATTATAACATATCTCAATTTGAATGTTTCCATCAAATATTCAGTTCTCATAGCTAAAAACTAAATTCACATTCTGAAGTGGTTTGAAATATACTTAAGAGTTTTGTAATACCTGAATCCAGTTATCAGTTCAAATTTAAACTAATCCATTTCCTCCATTACACTAGTCACATCTGAAGTGCTTGACAGTCACATGTGGATACTGTACTGGACAACAAAGGTCCTAAAATCCAGGTCTTCTGATTCTTAAACGATCCTGCCTAGACTTCTATGTATCTAATTATACATTTCTAATATTTTTCAAATGTTTCAAATACATACTATCTCGTTTTTTTCCACAAAAACATATGCACTAAGATAGAATAGCTATGCTCCTTTTACATACCCAACTATCTAAATAGAAAATTGTAAAAAGTAAGTAGTCAATATGGCACATATGCTGTATATCAAGGGCATCAAACTCATTTTCACCAGGGGCCACATGAGCCTCGCAGTTGCCTTCTAAGGGCCGAATGTCATTTTAGGACTGTATAAATGTAACTACTCCTTAACTAGAGGCAAGGAGCTTGGTGCTGCCGCTGGGTAGAAACAAGGTGCCGGGCCGGATAAAACAAGGTGGGGGGCCGGATTCGGCCCATGGGCCTTGTGTTTGCCACCTGTGCTGTATATAATAAAAATTAAGTCAGTCCTGACCGATGTGGCTCAGTTGGTTGGGTGTCAGCCCATGAAATGAAGGGTTACCAGTTCGAGTTCTGCTCAGGATATATCCCTGGGTTGTGGGTTTGGTCCCCAGTCAGGGCACATGCAAGAGGCAACTGATAAATGTTTCTCTCCCTCTTTCTCCCTACCCTCCCCTCTCTCTAAAAATAAATAAATAAAATCTTTTCCTAAAAATTAAATTCAAAAGTAAAAAAGTAACCACTGTCTGCAATTTCTCTTTACAACCAGACTTCAAAAAAGAAAACTTATTACATGATTAAAGTCACTTACCTGAATTTCAGAGAGTCTAAATCCCACTGCCAAAAACAAACTGTCCCATCAGCACCAGTAGAGACCATGTACCTTTGAGAGCCTTTGGCCATTGGGCTGAACTAAAAAGCAATAAAATATACAACTCAATTTCCTGAGCTTCTACTAAAGTTGTAGTTTGAACAGTTTTTCAAAGTTAACTTCCACTGACAATCTAAAATATAAGACATACAAAAATAAAGGTGACACTAATGTAGTGAAAGCATAACCTATAAATAAAAAATAAAGTCTATATCTTAATTAACTTATAAACATTAATATGATCTCAATAAAAAATTATTTTCAAAACAAGAGTCAGAAAAACTTTTAGAAAGAGAGAGTAAAGCTCTAGTCCTATCAATATGAAAGTGTATCAGCAAGCCTCAAAAATCAAAACTATGGGGCACAGCTGGTACATAAACAAAACCACCAACAAAAAAATATCACTCCAAAATCCAACTCAAACCCACTGGGGAAACCATGGACAACTGCATAAATGGTAAAGGGACAGCTGTGCAGCAACCTGGGGGAAAGTTGGATCACCCTCCAGACTGCACCCCAGAATAAACTCCAAGTGAATCACAATTTAAACATTTTTTTTTAAACCATACAAGTGTTAAAAGAAACTACAAGAATTACACTGTAACTTCAGAATAGGGCTAACATTTGTATTTAATAAATGTTAATGCCCAATTGTGCTTTACAAATAAGCTAGAGAAAATTCGATCTTGTCAAGAGATACTTAAGAAGGCTTAAAAGATAAAGAGGAAAATATAAGACATCAAGAAACACACACTAGGCAAAGAAATAATATGAACAAAAGTACAAACGTGATAGAGAATGTAGTATCTGATTGCAATGGGAAGACCTACATGACTAAAATGCTCATTTTTGGAAGTGGTGCTGAAATGAGTAGAGAATGGGAGCCCAACAACAGCAATTAAAAGGTAACTGTAGTTATCAAATGAAACTCTGAGGTCAACTAAAAGATTTTTATGACAGCAATGTACAAATAGTGATTGAAAAGAAACAGGTAAGATAAAGAACCAAGAATTGATCCAATCAATCCAACTAATCTAAGAACCTTAACTCTTCCTTCTTCCCTCAAATGGGGGGAAACCTGGAAGAAGCAACAAACTTTGTTGATTCATGAGACATTCATGACAAGGAGCTTAGGAAGGAAAACCATTAGCAGAAAAGAAAGAGGAAGAACTGGTTTTGGTGGTTTTTTAGAAGATTCACATAGTTATCCTTATATCTCAGAGTATAGTTTATAATTTTTTTACTTTGAGAGGAGAAGAGAGGGAGAAAGAGGAGAAAAACATCAATGCATGAGAGAGACACTGATTGGCTTCCTCTCACACGCCCCCAAACTGGGGACCTGGCAGGCAACTCAGGCATGTACCCTGACTGGTAATTGAACCAGTGACCTTTCGGTTTACAGGCTGGCACTCAATACAATGAGCCACACCAGCTAGGGCTATAATCTGTTTTATGACTTTTCCCCCCAAGCTCACATAGTTTTTTAAGGGAGGTAGGACCTAACCTACAACTTTTTCCAAAGAAGCTTCTTCCAAACGCTGTCTCTTCAAGTATACAAATGAAGGGTAGCAATGTTGAAAGTGACTATTTAAATCTAAATTCTAGAATATGGACTAAAAGTGAGTTAAATTCTAGAATATGGACTAAAAGTGAGTTATATTTAAAAGAGTTTAAATATATTTTAGCAAATTTAATTAGCTTACCAAAATCCCACAAGTTTTAAAGTAGAAAAACCATTAACTATTCTCATCAGTTTGTAACTGACTCATTCAGTATCCATTAAGCCTTCATATAAAGCTCTAACCACATTACATATTTATTAAATCATCCTTCTAAGAATCATGGAACTATGACTAATTATATTTTCTTGATTACTAAATTTAAAATACAGTATATAATTACTAAGCATCTTACCACTTCTCATTTCCAAAGAGGAGTTTTAAAGAAAAAGTAGCTAACACACAAAGTGACCACACATACTAGTTTACCTGTAAAGATGTAATTGACCCTGTGTGTCCTTGGAGCACAGCCACTGGGGCACAGGTTCTCAAACACCACACTCTGATGATTTTATCACAGCTCCCTGCAGCAATCATCGTATTCTCATAGTTTACTGCCATATCTGAAATTTCTGCAGAATGACCTCTTAATGTGGATAATAGGCGACCATTGTGTGTTGACCAAATCTTCACCAAACAATCATCTGAACCCTAAGGAAAAATACACCCCAAATAAATGTCAATAGAGAAGTCCTTTACCATTTAAAAAATACCATTTACATGTCACTTAAGTATTTGGAACTCCTCTTTCCAACTGTAGAATACTGTGTGATTAACTCATGCTGAGAACACCCATAACAGTTTTTAAAATCAAACATTGTCTGCATAAAGATAATGTTTTCATTTCTCTGGATCGGACCATTTTATAAATACTATCTTCTCAAAATTCTCTGCCAAGTAATAAGTCCAACTACAAGTTCACGGCTCACCTATTTTAATAACAATAGCTGAATGTCAATTTAGTTCACACGAAGCTAAATAATGTGATGAGTGTTAGAACAGATCTACATTTCACAGGTTGAGATAGAAGAGTAGTTGTTCCCAAACACAACTAAAAATAATGGGACTAGCACCCTCATTTTAAATAACCAAACAACAGTCTAAAATTTATGGTACCAGCATTTTGCAAATACTATCTACTCTGAATCTCACAACTGAGAAATAAAATTCAAACTTTTTTTTTAAAGAGAGAAACATGGATTTGTTGTTCCACTTATATATGCATTCATTGGTTGTTTCTTAAATGTGCCCTGACCCAGGATCAAACTCACATCCTTGGCAGATCAGATGGTGGTCTAACCAACTGAGCTACCCAACCAGGGCCTAAAATTTGAACTTTTTGCCCATCCTAATTTTCCCTTACAACATTAAAAATGTACATCAAATTCCAAAGTTACAATTAATTTTATAATAATTATGAAATATTTGTGTTTGAATAATCAATTTCCCTAGATCAGTGAGCACTCAATATGACTATGAATCACCTGGAAAGATTTAGAGACTTGTGGGAGGGGTTTTGGATTGGTTTTCATTAATACACAGAGTGGAAATTGACCTAATTCAGTAGGTCTACAATGGGCTGAAGAAGTATTAGGCACGTATACCTTTAAGCATCCTTGATGATCATTCCCATGAACCACTGCTCTAAATCAAGTCTCACAACCACTATACAAGGCCTATCTACATCTGAATCACTTGAGACACTAAATAAAAATGCAAATTTATGGGCCCCACACCACACCTAGTGAGTCAAAAATCCCTGAGAATGGGAAACATAGAATCTATGTGTTTTAAAAGATTTCTTAAAAGATTCTGATGAACACCAAAGTGCTCCAGATGATAACAAATTGAGTTGAAAATGTTAACTCACTGTAAAGATTCTATGTCCTGTCCTATCAAATGCTACACAGTAAACAGCGGATAGATGTCCAAGAATCCTTCTGTGCATTTTTATATGCTGGTACATAGTTCCTGGAAATGCTGTGCTAAAAGTGGAACACCCTGTGAGTTGTTTGCCTCGATGTATCTCCACTAGGAAATAAAAACAACAAAAATGGTTAAGGGGGTGCCAGTACGTAAAAAGCTAAGAAAATCTCCAAAACAAAAATCTATGTTCAAGAAATCCTAAGGACACAAATTTCTTCTCAGTTCTGGTCTATTATAATCACTGGTATAGGCTCTTTTTTTTAAATAATAAAATTGTTTTTCATTCATTTTTATTACTTTTAATATTTTAGGAAAACAAACTCGAAAATTGATCCTTGTTACTATCGAGACAATGCTACTACCAGTATTTCCTTAAAGATTTTTAACAGAGCAGTTACAAAGTTGGTCAAGAAATTAAAAGAACGGTTTCAGGCCTGTAAAAGGCCAGCCTCACTTACCGAGATTTGGTGGGGAACCGTAATTCACCGGCATTTCAGGAGGTCTTCCTCTGTGAAGAGCAGCAAAGGCAGAGCCCTTCCAAACTGTGTGCCTGCAGTCTTTAAAATGAATTTTAGATACACATAAAATCTTGAAAGTTAACCCCAAGAAAGATTTTATAGAATACTTACGTATATTTTAATAAACTGTTTATTCAAAATTTTACCAACTAAGATACTTTTAACAGAAAAGCCCTAGAAGTTTATTAGACTATTTCTGAAGGAAAAAAATTTTAAGACATCTCAGATACAACAACAACAACTAACATTGTATAGCACTTTACAATTTACAAAGTGCTTTCCACATACATTATCTCATGGAATCCTCACAACAACCCTGTGAGGTAGGTATTAATCGCCAATTTACAAGTGAGGTAACTGAGGCTCAAAGGTTCCAGGACCTTTAAAGAGATCCACTGCAAATGATTAGTCAAGATAGACCACAAAACCAGATCTTTTGACTCCAAGTCCCATTCAATGCCAAATAAATTTTTATTTTTCAAAGTGGAATTATACCATACAATATTAATGATAAAGTCTTAATCACAACTGATCCCACTTCCCAAAAACAAAAATTTTTGTAAGGAAAATTTCAATTTCTTTGATTTATATGAAGATCCTTGATTTAATTAACTATTTAAATGTCATTAGGTTTTAAAATTAATTTTGGCCAATATTATTATGACTTTAATCTCCTTCGGAAATATTGACAAAATTAAATGGCTTTCCTCTTGTTTAAGGGTCATAGCTGATCTTTACACAAGAGCACGTATGTAGGATATACGAGTCTGAACACTAATTCTAAAGTCCCATCCCTCCTTGACCTATCAGCAAATATACTAAAATATATATATATATATATGTATGTATGTCTTCCCCTCTATAGGGAGTAGCAGAACACAGATTATTCTGTGCTCGAAATCAGCTTCTTCACAACTGAAAGGGGGCGGGAAGGAAGACATCCTACTAAACTTCTAGTGAGCCTCGGGTGCCCCAAACTAACAGGCATGTTAACGTTTTACATGAATGGATTCATTACCACTATAATGATCAAAGAGCAGTTACCAGGCATCCTCCCCTGGCACTAGTACAAAACAAACAGCAAAATATGGCCCCTACCCTAGGACAGCTTGCTGAAGTCTCTTCTAAGGTCTGCCAGTTCTAAAGCAGTGCTCATTACAAAACGACAATTGAGCTTGACACAAGTAAAGAAAACAGGCTACCCAGGCAACTACTATATAACAACCTAAAACAGAATAATTACAAGGTAAATAGGAACACAGAAAAGGAAGAATGTGAACAGTTTCCTAAGTCAAGCCACAGTGTGGCATGGCCATAGAGCACAAAGAAACAACTAATGCTGACAAATCGGTCTGGCATGGAACCAAGACGGAGGGTGGTTCTTTCTCAGTCAAACTTTATACTGGTGGTACATCTAAGAAGCAGTATCATATCAGCAACAGATCTTAAAAATAATCATGGGGGATGAACTTGACGTATGCTCAGGATTAGAAGAGCCAACATTCTTGCCCATTAGCAGTAAGCCATGTTGTATACATAGATCATATCACATACATATACTTAGTCTAAGTGATTTATACCAGGCTAACAGAAAAAGAACAGCAATTCCAACAGTTTGCTACCACATAACTTAGCAAAAAAATTAAGTTGGTGAAAAGAGAACCATGCAATTATACATTTTGGGTGCTTGTTTTCAAACTGCTACCAAATTTAGAAAATCACTTCCCCTTTGTAACAAAGGGCTTTCAAAGACCTAAATATTAAATGAAATACTTCTAGCATTTAAAGAGTTTATTAGACACATACAATTACATCCAATGAAGTTATAAGTGAGCTACAAAATGGAAAATTAAGAACTCACATTGATAAAACCTCAAATACATCTCAGAATAAATTCAAACTTTTTAGCTTAACATCTATACCTTCATCATTTTTTTTAAATGCAGAAGGACCCATTAAACACTTATGTAATAAAATTCAATGTCTATGCTAAATGCAGAGAATTTTATAGTCCACAGTACGGTGTATAGTTACATATCACCTTTCTTCCACAATGCTCACATTACTTCACAATTATAATAATTATTAAGCTAGTAATACAAAGCAGAACACTTCTTCAAATTAAGGTACCTTTTGCTGTACGTAGCAAAGACTGCCTTCCTGCACCAAGTAAAGAAGTGACTCTTGAAATACTGGGTGGAATTTCTTTATCCAACATGGGACCGATGCGCTGGCAGATTTGCAACAGATGATCAGGAGCCACATGTTTATTGGACAAGACCTGATTGGAAAGCAAGTTTTAAAAACAATATTTTATAATAGTATCAAAAATATTAAATACTTAGGGATTAAGTCTGACAAAACATGTGAAAAACATGTCAATAAATTCTGTAAAACACTGCTAAGAAAAATTAAAGAAGACTTAAATAAATGGTAAATTAATGTATAGATTCAAAGCCATCCCCAAATCCCAGCATGTTTTTGTAGAAATTGATAATGTCAATCTAATATTAATATGCAAATGTAATAGCCTAGAAAACCCAAAGCAGCTTTTAAAAAAACAAAGTTGAGAGCTAACAATACCTGATTTCATGACTTGTTATATAAGGACAACTGGTTTTTGACAAAGATTCAAAGGAGAAAAGATAATCTTCTCAATAAGTGGTATTGAAATAATTGGATATCCATTATCCATTTGCCAGAAACATTCCTTTGATCCATGTATCACTCCATAAACAAAAATTATCTCCAGACAGGTCATTGATTTAAATATATAATCTAAAACCATAAAACATTAATAAAAGAAAAACTGGAGAAAATCTTTATGACCTCAGATTAGACAAATATTTCTAATACAACACCAAAACCACAATTCACAAAAAAATTAATAAACTGGACTTTATCAAAACTACTTTTGTTTTTTAAAAGGCACTGTAAAAAACAAACAAAAAAAAAAAAGGCGAGCCAAAGACTAAAATATTTGCAAAGTAATTATCTGATAAGCACTTGAAAAATTCAATAATTAAAAAAATCTTATTTTTTAAAATGGGCAAAATATTTGAACACACACTTCACCACAGACAGACAGATAACTAAACACATGAAAAGATTCTCAACATCACCAGTAACTAATGAAATACAAGTTAAAAACATGAGATATCACTACCTAAAATGACTAAAATTAAAAAGATTTACCAGATAAAGATGGGCAAGAATGTAGAGAAACTGTTTGTGGGCATAAATAGTACATCCACTTTGGAAAACAGCTGGCCACATACACCTATCATATTACTCAGCTATTCTAATCCTAGGTGTTTACCCAAGAAAATGAAAGCATACGTTCATACAAAAGTTTGTAAACAGCTTTCTTTTTAAAAGCTAAAGAGTAGACACAATTCAAAATGTCCATTAACAAGTGAATATGAATACACGTTATTGTACTGTACAATAGAATACTATTCAGAAATTTAAAAATGAACTATTAATAACAAAAAAGGACATGGATGAATCTCAAAATAATTATACTCAATGAAGGCATAAGAGTACAAACTGCCAGACTTCCAGCCAAGATGGAGGCATAGATGGACACACTTTGCCTCCTCCCACAACCAAAATTAAGGACAACAAGGATTTAGAAACAAGAAAACAACTATGGCTCAAATGAGAGAACAGATCAAAGCCCCAGAACCAATTCATCTAAGCGACAAATAGATAGCCAACCTATTAGATGCACAGTTCAAAGCAATGGTGATCAGGATGCTCACAGAATTGGTTGATTTTGCTCACAAATTAGATAAACAAATGGAGGCTACAATAAGTGAAATGAAGGAAAATGTACAGAGAACCAACAGTGATGGGAAGAAAACTGGGACTCAAATCAATGGAATGGACCAGAAGGAAGAAACAAACATCCAATCAGAAAAGAATGAAGAAACAAGGATTCAAAAAAATAAGGAGAGGCTTAGAAACATCCAGGACATCTTTAAACGTCCCAACATCCGAATTATAGGGGTACCAGAAGGAGAAGAGGAAGAGCAACAAGTGGAAAACTTATTTGAACAAATAATAAAGGAGAATTTCCCCAATCTGGCAAAGGAAATAGACTTCCAGGAAGTCCAGGAAGCTCAGAGAGTCCCAAAGAAGGTGGACCCAAGGAAGAACACACCAAGGCACATCATAATTACATTAGCCAAGATTAAAATGAAGGAGAGAATTCTAGAAGCAGCAAGGGATAAAGGCAGAGTCACCTACAAAGGGGTTCCCATCAGACTGTCAGCGGATTTCTCAAAAGAGACCTTACAGGCAAGAAGGGGCTGGAAAGAAGTATTCCAAGTCATGAAAGTCAAGGACCTATATCCAAGATTGCTCTATCCAGCGAAGCTGTCATTTAGAATGGAAGGGAAAATAAAATACTTCTCAGATAAGGTCACGTTAAAGGAGTTCATCATCACCAAGCCCTTATTATGTGAAATGCTAAAGGGACTTATCTAAGAAGATAAAAAATATGACAGTAAAAAGACAGCAAACTCAGTTATTAACAACCACACCTAAAACAAAAGCAAACTAAGCTAACAAGTAGAACAGGAACAGAAACACAGAACGGACATCACATGGAGGGTTAGCAACAGGGGAGTGGAAGAGGAGAGATGGGGAAAAGGTACAGAGAATAAGTAGCACAGACAATGGGTAGAAAACAGACAGGGGGAGGGCAAGAATAGTATGGGAAATGTAGAAGCTAAAGAACTTATGACACAAGGACATGAACTAAAGGGGGGGAATGTGGGTGGGAGGGGGTGTGCATGGGGGAGAAATGGAACAACTGTAATAGCATAATCAATACAATATAATAAATTTTTTTAAAAAAGAGTACACACTGCCCTGGCTGGTGTGGCTCAGTGGACTGAGCACCGGCCTGGGAACTGAAAGGTCACATGTTCAATTCCCAGTCAGGGCATGTGCCTGGGTTGCAGGCCAGGTACCCAAATGGGGGCATGTGAAAGGCAACCGATCAATGTATCTCACACACATTGCTGTTTCTCTCCCTCTTTCTCCCTCCCTTGCCCTCTCTCTAAAAATAAATTTGAAAAACATTTTAAAGAGTCAGGAACATGTATGAAGGACACATGGACAAAACTAAAGGGGGGATAGGATCAAGGTGGGAAGAGGAAATGGCTGGGGTGGGGGGGAATGGTGGCAGGAAAATGGAAACAACTGTACTTGAATAGCAATATTAAAAATAATAATAAATAAGAGTATATACTGTATGATTTCATTAACATTCAAGTCCACAAAATGCAAATTAATATATAGTTACAGCAAGCAGATTAGAAATTGCTAAAGGAAGGGGGAGAAGCAGGAGGAATTACAAAGGGGAAGAGAAAACTTCTGGATGTGATAGATATGTTTACCATCTTCACTGCGGTAATAGGTTCACAAATGTAACACACCCAAATTTATCAACTTGAACACTTCATAAATATGTGAGCTTTTTAAATAATTTTTACTTACTGAATTTTAGAGAGGAAGGGGGGAGAGAGAGAAACATTGATTTGTTGTTCCACTTATTTATGTATTTATTGGTTGCTTCTTGTATGTGCCCTCATTGAGGCTTGAACCCGCAACCTTGGTGTATTGGGACAACATTCTAACCAACTGAGCTACCTGGCCAGGGTAGTTTATTGTATGTCAATTATACCTCAAAAAAACAAAAAGAGTAATGTGTAAGTTTAACTCATGAATATGGCTGATGTTATCTGATATGAATGTATTTGGCGAATCTTTAGGTTTTCTCAGTTGTGACATTAACAGCAACTGAGAACAAAACATCAGTGTACAGGACTGCCCCCACATTCAAGACACATGGTATCCCTGGCTCCCTTCCACTAATGCCGACAGTATTCCCGTGTTCCTGACACCAACAACGCCCTATTTTCAAACTCCCAGAAAAACACTGCTCCAAAGAAAATTTAAACATTGTTCTAAATTTTACTTTTGGTTTTCAGTTATGAATTTAAATATAAAATAAATTTGGACTCAATATCAAGTTTTTGTTCATAAGCCCTGGTGCAGAAAATAATAAAATATTTTCAATTTTTCAACCTTACATTTCCTGACAGATATTCCAAGGCATAACTCAAAAGATATATCAGAGCTCAAAGAGACCTCAAAAAGTGTTTATTACTAATTAGCACTCTGTGATTCAAAGTGTCAGTATGTAAAAGTCCAAAGCTACTGTAGATGATTAGCTTATCACAAGATGGGAAAGAAAAATAGGAGGAACTAAAAGCTAATTCCAACAGAAACCAAGGAAATTATAGATATAACAACTTGTCAGTAATTCAAATCTAAATATAGCACTGATCGGCCTATACAATATATCTAAAAGGGTTAAATATTTAAGATAAATTGACACTGGGCAATGACATGACTTCTGTAAGGGGGAAAATCACTTATCTCTAACCTAATAGTTCGCTTTGAGATTTCCACTATTCAGATAATTAGAAAACTTATACAACTGACTTTAAGTTTTCAGGTTACACAATCAAGCCTACCTGAGAATGGAGGTTGCTTTTGAAGATCAGATATAAAAGGTATAGATAAAAACAATTTCCCTAGATAGAAGTATGGATAGAACATTTTAAACAAGTTGCTTCCTAGTGCTAGACATAATCTCACTTTCTCTCTTAAATGATCTAGAAGGAGAACTTTACAAACACGCATGTTATACTACTGCCTTGATGCCACAAAACTAATCATTAAAACAGGAGGCTTCAACATAGTTTGGGCAACATCCAAATACATTAATCCCATGGAGCAGCTACAATTTCCCTAAAGAGAAATACAGATTCCTTGCAAATTTCTAAGGATTTTAGAAAACCATCAAAGATGCAGGCTGAGAGGGGGAGAATTATCCTACTTTTGTACAATAAAGTGCATCTGGAAAATAATTTTTGGTTCTAGTCCAAAAAAAGGCAACAAATAGATAATGGTTCTGGATTATGAAAATTAATATACTGACCAAATCAATAGAGTAATCTCCCTTTGATATTTTCTAGTACTAGACAAGAATGTAAGAACAGTCTCTATTCACCAACTCCAATGAGTAAGCCACAGTTATACAAGGTCCCAGGAGTCAGGGCAGAACTAAGTCCCTACAACAGTCAAATCTCTCTACCATCTTGTTTTTTTCTGGCCATATGCCAGGGGTGAAAACTCATTTTCACCAGGGGCCACATCAGCCTCACAGTTGCCTTCGAAGGGCCAAAATAATTTTGGGACTGTATAAATGTAACTACTCCTTAATGTTAAGGAGTTGAAATTACATTCAGCCCTTTGAAGACAACCTCGAGGCTTATGTGGCCCCGGTGAAAATGAGTTTGACACCCCTGCCATATGCAGTCTCACAAACTTCATCAGCCACAATCCTAGGATCAATTTATTACTATCAGTACCACCAAGTACTGCTGTGAGCAAGAGCCTCTTCAAGTCCAGGAGTTATAGAAAGAGGTAGTAGGGTCTAGATAGCCTAATTGTACAGTTATGGGAGAAAGTAACTTTTTCTGTAAAGTTCAGGATGCTGTAATCTAAATGGGATCTAAAATAAATATTTAATTTATTTCATATGTACCTATCTGACCTTTAACTTTGTCTAAAATTATTTTAAACTACATCTACAACCTTCACAATGGTGACTATGTAAGTAAACTATAATATCGTATCACAATTCCTCTACAATAAAAAGTATAATACAGCCCTGACAAGGTGGCTCAGTTAGTTGGAGAGTCAACCCAGGCACCAAGAGGTCACAGGACAGATTCCAGGTCAGGGCACGTACCCAGGTCCAGGCATACATGGGAGGCAACTAATCAATCAATCAATCAATCTATCTCCCCCCAGCCCCTATCCCTCTCTCTCTAAAATCAATACACATATCCTTGGATGAGGATTTAAAAAAAAAAAAAAGACAGCATAGCCCTGGCCAGGTAGCTTACTCAGAGTGTCATCCTGATACACCAAGGTTTCAGGTTCAATCCCAGGTCAGGGCACATACAACAATCAACCAATAAATGCATAAAATAAGTGAAACAACCAATTGATGTTTCTCTCTCCCTCCCTCCCTCTCAAAAATAAATAAAATTTTTTAATTGTCAAAAAAGTACAAAAATGAAAAGTGACAGAGCACTGTATTTTACACAAAATACAAATGGTGTGTGCTCCTTGCTTAAATAATTCCCCTCAGTCCTGGCCAGGTAGCTGAGCTGGTTAGAGCATCATTCCAATGAGCCAAGTTTGGGTTCAATCCCTGGTCAGAGCACATAGAAGAGTCAACCAATAAATGTATAAATGAGTGAAGCAGATCAATGTTTCTCTCTCTCTCTCTTCCACCCCCTTCCTCTAAGATCAATTTATAAAATAGTAATAATTCCCCTCAGCTTCTGATGAGATGGATGTTTTCGGCCTCTTTTCTATGCTTCATATTCTATGCTTTATAAAGAAGTGAAAGTTTAGTAGTCAATGGCAGGATAAATATTCCTATAGAAGTGAGAGTAGAAAGAGCTTCACTCAGTTTATACAAAAGGACCTAGGCAGAGAACTGTCCTAGTGTTAGTGTGAATATCCTTTACTCAAAAGCATTTACTTATTTTAATTCAGAAACATTACCCAGAGGTTTCTGGTCACAATGGCAACATAGGCAGATATGGTTCACCTCTTCACACAACCACATCAAAATTACAACTAAAATATAGATTAACCATCACTCGGAAATATCCGAAATCCAGTTGAATGGAATTCTGACAACTACAGAATTAAAGAAACCACATCCATTGAGACTGCACCCATCAAGGGGTGCTGATGCAGAACCAGCTGGTCTCTTATCCACATATGGTGGATAAAAATTTGGGGGATATCTCGGGAGCGAGGAATCCCCACCCCACACCAGGACCCCAAGCTCAGGATTCCAGTGTCAGGATGATAAGTCCTCACAACTTCTGGCTGCAAAAACCAGCAAGGATCGAGGTGGTGGAAGAAACTGCTGGTGGCCCAATCAGTTCCTCTTTAAAAATCCACACATGGACTCACCTACTCACACTCACTCCCTCTTAACTCCAGCACCAGGGTGGCAACTTGAAGGGCACCAGTGGCATACTGGGAGAAGCTGAGGTGTCTGGCATTGGGATGAGCAAAGGCCCTTGTCCCTTATCTGATCCCTCCTCAAGTAGAGCCATGGAGCCAGCGGGCTGGTGCCACATCTGACACTCCACCAACCTGGCTAACACCATTTGACCCATCTTGGAGCTGACTTCATGCTATTTCATAATAGAAATGTTTGCACTGAATAGTTTCCTTCTTCGGCACATCCCCAAATTGAGGGATTCCTCTTGGTGTTGAATTGGCACCAGTGAGGGACCAGAGTTGACATTCCTAACTTCCATGGCCCTACATACTGCAATCAGCTCCTGTCCAGTGAGTGGCAGCACCAAGTCTGCACTTAGAGACACCGAGGCCTCCCTAACAACCACTGGTCCACTGCTAGAGTGGAAGGCAGTGTACACAGGGACAACAGGTGACAGACACCCCACCACACATCTTAAGGGCAACTGACAGTCTGAGTGTTACTTTGGAAAGTGACTTAAGAGTATCAAAACATAATTTGAGTTTTATTGGTAGGGTCCCCCCTGCGGAAACAACTGGGCAGCTCCCAGCAGCTAGTAAAACATCAGACTGCTGCCTGGCAGTTCAGACACTCCCCACCAGAGACTGGGCCCACCAGCACCAGGTGGCCCCCTGCCAGCAACAGGGCCATGGCGTGCGGAAGCACGGGGTGGGGGCAGAATACGTGGGAGAAGGGCCGGTCTCCTGACTCTGCAGGCCCAGCCACCCTGTGAACTTCCACACTGACATACCACTTTTTAGTTACACCCCACAGAAAAGCCACTACCAACATCATCAAACATTTACATACAAATATAGGCAAATATAATGACTTTTTTAATCCTCACACAAGGATATGTTTATTGATTTTAGAGAGAAAGAAGGGAGAGAGAGAAGGGGGAACAGAGAGAGAGAGATAAACATCAATGTGGGAGAGAAACACAGACTGCCTCCTGTGAGCTCCCTGACCAAGGATCAAACTCACAACCTTTCCTTTCAAAAAATTTTTATTTTTTTAAGAAAGAAAGAGGGGAAGAGAGGTAGAAATCAATATGTGGTTGCCTCTCACATGCACCCCAACTGGGAACTGGATCCACAACCCAGGCATGTGCCTTGACAGAATTGAACTAGAGACCTTTCAGTTCACAAGCCAGCACTCAATCCCCTGCGCCACACCAGTCAGGGCTAAACTTGTGACTTTTTGGTGTACAAACAATGCTCCATTCATCTAAGCCACCCAGCCAGGGCCAGTAAAGACTTTAAGTTGAGGTTCTACCACAGGTCTTTTTCAAGCAAAAGTCTCTCAATTTGAAGCCACCTTCAAATATACTGATGGTAACGTCACAGATACTACAAAAAAGCGGATTGGAGGCTCTCCTCACCTACAAGAGAGGTGGTTAACAGTCCTAGCCCTACACCCAACTAGTCAGGAAATCTTGGACAAGGTACTTCCTTAGCTTTTTTTTTTTTTTCCTTTTGAGAGTACATTAAAGCTGGGGACAGTGAAACAAGGAAGAGCTTGGGACAGAAGCAACAACAGCAGAGAGACTAGGCGGGCCTGCTTTGGCTCACTAAGAAACAAAAGTCACAGTGACAAAGTGAGCTAAAGCGGGCTGCTATTGGCTCACTGAAAAGTCGGAGAAAAAAAGAGAAACCCAAGGGCCTTAGAGACAGGTTCAGGAACTTGGCCCATGAAGATCTACCGCTGCCCATTGCCCCCCTTGCTTCGAGTCTCATAAGATCCCTTATAGTTTGGGAGATGCACACACCTCTGGGGGAAGAAGAAGGGAAAAGGAAAGGCACAGGCATGCTCCTGGGAGGGAGAGCATTCCAGACAAGGTACTAAGACTCCAAATTCTTACCCAAAAACTATAGGTAAGATTGTGTGCTTACAGGTACAAGATACACCGAAAAAGTTGACAGCCACCTGTGGGCTGACATGCCTGTTCAGAATGCTGAGGAGTCTCAGTGAGTGTGCACCCAGTCCAATTCTTTCTCACAGGCCTTCACCAACCGCACAGGGCCAAGAACCAGAAGCAGAGCAGCTAGGGAAGAGCCCCTCCACAAGTGCACTGCAGAGGCCTCCTAAGGCTAAGGATAAGACAACAGGGTGGAGAGCCAAGGGCAGGACTGAAGACCAAGGAGTACTCTTCCACAACCCCAAAAGTTACCAGTGGCAAATAAACTACAGCAAGACCTTACGAAGTTTAGAAAGCTGGCAACTTGGCTATAAATGAAAGAAAGCTATCTCAGGAATCTCCCCAGTGTCCAAATCCCAAACTGTGCTGAAAGGGAAGCCAGTGATGAACTGAATGACACTAAAGCTGCAAAAAGCCCAGAGACATTCAGAGACAAATTAGACTGACTCAACCCCACACCCTTTATTAGCTTGAGACACAAAAAGAGAACGTCCTTTACTGGGGCTAAGTACGTATATTACTTCGGCCTCTACTCTACTTAGCACAAAATGGCCCAGAATACTTCAAAAAATGATGAGATACATAACCAAGCAAATTATGTGACCCATGGTCAAGAGAGAGAGCTGTCACTAGAGGCAGATTCAGGGATGGCCCAGGTGCTGAAAACTGCTCAGCCGTTATTTCTTCAAAAGAATTATTTTGCACCATTCTTCTATCCTTTCCATTTGGGACTTGACACATTAAACTACCTGATCTCCTGCAGATTTAAGAAGCTCAGAGAACCCCAGGCAAAGTAAGTGCAAAGAAATCTACATAGGCAGCTTTTGACATGGCCTCCAATCATCCATCCCCACCTCCTAGTACAGTACTGAGAAACCCCTTCCTCCCCACGAATAAGTTACTCCTAACCAACAGAATGCACTGTTAAACTGAGGTGATACCACTTCCATGATTAGATTACAAAACACTGACTTCTGTCTTGCTAGCAGACTATCACAGACCTATCAGCTTTCATCTCTTGATGATGCAACTGTCATGCTAGAGAGACCAATGTAGCAAGGAACTCCAGGCTGCCCACAGCCAGCCAGGAACTGAGGCTCTCAGTCCAACAACCCCCTCCAGGAACTAAATCCAACCAAAAACTACAGGAGCTTGTAAGGAGAGCCTTCCCCATTCAATTTTTCAGCTGAAAATCCAGCTCTGGCCAACTCTGTGACTGCAGTCTTGAGAGAGGCTACAGAAAGAGAGTCAGCTCAGTTATGTCCGAACTCTTAACTCTCAGAAACCGTAAGATAATAAATAATAATTAAAGATAATCTGTGTTTAGAACCACTACGTTTTGGGGGTAATTTGTTATGCAGCCATAGATAATGACTACAGCTCATCATAATAAAGCTGCTGAAAATCCAACACAAAATGAAAATCTTAAAAAGCAGCTGAGGAAAAACCTCTTCAAAGGAATAATAGTAAGACTGCTGCCTTTTCCATAATATGCTGAAAGAAAAAAAATATAGCAAATCAACTAGAATTTCACAGTCGACAAAAACAGCTTTTAAAAATAAAGACAAAAAAAGAAAATAAATTAAAAATAAAAAAATAAAAACAAAACATTTTCAAATCAAAAACAGAAAAACTGGTCCCTGATCTGGGTAGAGTTGAACTGGCTTGGTGGTGCCGGTCTCATCAGCCAGGGACAAAGTAACTCCTTGTTTATCCCAGGTTGGCTTTTGGTCTGTGCCCATGCCTGGTTCATGCCTTGGTCACATGGAAAAAAAAAACAAAAAACACACAAAAATTGTGACAACCATTATAATACCAAAATAAGTTGTTCAGAGTGAAGAAAAATAATCAGACAAGACATGTGGGAAAAAAAGAAATTTAAAATAACAGAAAAGGTATACAGATGGGTAAGCAAATGAATATTGATTTTTTTTTTTAAAAACATCAATGTGTGGTTGCTTCTCATGGGCCCCCACCTGGGGACCTGGCCCACAACCCAGGCATGTGCCCTGACTGGGAATCGAACCGGCAACCCTTTGGTTCTCAGGCAGGCACTCAGTCCACTGAGCCACACCAGCCAGGGCTGAATATTGATTTTAAAACAATAGCAGTAACATCTAAAAAAAATTTTTAACATAGGTTAAAGTAAAATATGGTAATAGCCCAAAGGGCAGAGGTTTGACAACTAACAGATTTAACTTCATTTAAGTAGTAGAATGCCTAAAGTAAATGGTAATATTGTAACTGCAAGGGTAACCATTAAATAAAAGGATATAAACTAAAAAGGAATAAATAGAACAATATTTGCTTAACCCAAAATAAAGTGAGAGAGGAAGAATAAAGAAGATATGGGACATATATGAAACAGACACCTGACAGACAACACAATTGTTTAATTATATTACATGCAAATAGTTGAGACACTCCAACAAAAAAACTGAATAAAACTATATGCTCTTTACAGGAGATATGCTTTAATGAGAACACAGGCTAAAAGTAAAAGGACAGAAAAAGATATACTATGCCTTTACTAACCCTAACCAAAAGAAAGCTGAGGTGGCTATAGTAATGTGAGGCCTAATATAAATATAGTAGAACACTAATGTAAATTATGGACTGTGGGTGATTATGTGTCAATATAGATTCATCAACCATGACAAATATACCACTTTGGTGGGGAATATGGATTATGAGAAAAATTATGCATTTATGGGACTAGTATTTACCATTTATACGGCAAATACTCTATCTGTATCTTTCACTCAATTTTGCCATAAATGTAAAACTGCTCTAAAAAAATTAAGTATACTTAAAAAAGGTAGCAGCCCTGGCCAGTATGGCTTGGATGGTTGTCCTGTAAAATGAAAGACTATGGGTTCAATTCCCAGCCAGGGCACATACCAAGGTTGCATGTCTGGTCCCCAGTCAGAGGTTGTGTGAGAGACAACCAGTTGGCTCTCCCTCTCCCCTCTTTCCATCCCTCCCCCACTCTAAAATCAGTAAGGGTGTCCCCGTGGGTGGGGGGGGGACAATTCAATAGGAAGGTAACAATTCTGAACTTGTATGTACCTAATAACATAGCTCCAAAATAAAAAACTGAAATGAGGGGAAAAAAAACAAAGACAACTCCACAACCATAGTTGGAAAAAAATGTTTCTCAAAAATCAATGGACTAGCCCTGGCTGGTGCAGCTGAGAGGATTGAGCATGGGCTGCAAACCAAAGGGTCACCAGTTTGATTCCCATTCAAGGCATAACCCTAGGATGTGGGCCAGGTCCCCAGTAAGGGGCATGCGAGAGATAACTATATATTGATGTTCCTCTCCCTCTTTCTCCTTCCCTTCCCCTCTCTCTAAAAATAAATAAATAAAATCTTTAAAAAAAAAAACAGAAATGACGAAAATCTTCAAGAATTTAAAAAATGTGAAGGAAAGAAAAAGAACACATGATTTTGCTCCTTAGATACAAAAGCTGTTATGTGCAGGTGAACCTATAAAAACAAAATAATTAGTAACTATTCTCTTTTAAAGTAGCACAGGTGCCCTGGCCAGGCAGCTCAGATGGTTAGAGCGTAACTCTGATATGCCAAGGCATGCCTGGGTTGTGGGCCAGGTCCCCAATGGGGAGCACGTGAGGGGCAACCACACAGCATTTCTCTCCCTCTCGTTCTCCCTCCCTTCCCATCTCTAAAAATAAAATAAAAATAAAATCTTAAAAAAATAAACTGACTCACCAAAAGTAATAGCACTACCATTATTCAGCACTGAGCCACAAAGACTACCATTAGTTCCCTACCTCACATTGTGATTGGTTATCCATTAATGGGTATACCAGGTATCATTAATTCAAATATTATACCTCATAATATAAATTAAGTGAAGTTGTTCACACAATTATGGCTTATCATTCTATCAGCATTGTTACTAATACTACTATTACCGTGTGCCAAGCACTCTAAAGCCATTTTTTCCCAATGTTCAAAACAACCCTTTGATGCAATTATTTTAATTTAAATAAATTTTTATTTTTCAGTTACAGTTGAAACACATATTATTTTCAGATGGACACCTTAGTGATTAGACATCATTTAACTAAGTGATCATCTGAATAAATCTGGTACCCATCCAACACCACATAATTATTAGAAATTGATACGGTTACTACCCTTGTTATACAAACCAAGAAACAGAGATTAAATAACTTGCCTAAGATTGGAATATCTAATAAACATGACAATCTGACAATGTCAGGTATACAGCCTAGCTACTTGGCACCAAAGCTTAAGATTCTAATTTCCACACCACTACACTGTGGACCGTGACTTGTCATCACACAGCCACAATCATGTGTTCCCAAGTTATCAATGAAATGCCTAAAGAATGATACATCTCTATGGCAAACAACAAAGAAAATACAGAATCCATACAGGATGGCAAGAGATTAGCTGTGCTCAGACTGCAGGGCCTTCAGAATTTCACAATAAAAATAAAATAGTAATGAGATTAGTTGCAATGCAGGTAGAAAAATACAATGTTGTTTTTATTATATTTTAAATTAGTTAAGTAGACTTGCTATAAATAAGGTTTACCTGAGACTCAAAATCTGGCATCCCCAGATGCAAGAGGCAACCAATCGATGTATCTCTCACACACCAACGTTTCTCTCTGCCTCCCTTCCCCTCTCTAAAAATAAATAAAATCTTTTAAAAAAAAATGATGTGTCCTGGTGTGGTCCTCTTTGGATTCAATTTGTTTGGGACTCTGTGTTTCCTGACTTGTATGTCTATTTTCTTCGCCAAATTAGGGAAGTTTTCATTATTTTTCAACTAAGTTTTCTATTTCTTGCTCTTCCTCTTCTCCTCCTGGCATCCCTATGATTCAACTGTTGTCATATTTGGAGATGTCCCAAAGTCGTCTTATACAATCCTAGTTTTTTTTAAATTTTTTCTTTATGTTCTGATTGAATGTTTACTTCTTCCTTATGTTCCAAATCATTGATCTGAATCCCAGCTTCCTTCCCTTTATTGTTGGTTCCTGTAGATTTTTATTTCACTTAGTGCAGGGGTGTCAAACTCATTTTCACCCAGGGCCACATCAGACTCTCGGTTGCCTTCAAAGGGTCGGATGTAATTTTAGGACTGTATAAAGAAACTGCTTCTTAACAGTTAAGCAAAAGGTCAGCACTGCTCGGGGTAGAAACAAGTTGCCGGGCTGGATTCGGCCTGGGGGTCTTGTGTTTGCCACATGAGACTTAGCATAACATTCATTTCTTCCTTTATGTTGTTGCTGTACTGAGTTCTTGGTGCACCCTGATTACCAGCATTTTGAACTCTGCATCTGATAGGTTGGAGATCTCTGTTGTGTTTATTAGTTCTTTTTCTAGGGTTTTGTTGTGTTCTTTTATTTGGGCCATATTTCATCTCAATTTGACAGCCTCCCTGCTTGTTTCCGCATATCAGAACTGTTCTGACTCCCTATCTTAGCACACCTGTTAAGTACCACATGGCAGAGCCTTAGTTAACTCCTAGAGTAAGACAACCCCCTTTACTGCTTTGTGGCTCTGTGTAAGGAAGGGCTCAGAGAAGGGACAATGCCACTGCCTGGCTTCTAGAGGCTTCCCCAGTCCTTGCCCCATTTCCCGTCACTTTACCCACTTCCCATAAGTGACTAGCACCATTCCAGCTGTTGCACTGGTGGTAAATGCCGGAGTGGGTGTGTTTGCGTAAGTTCTAAGTCTGTGCAGGCCCTTCATACAGCCTCTCCTAAGAAACCACCAGTTTCTTCCACTGCTCCAACCCCCACTGGTTTTTACAGCCAGAAGTTATAGGACTTTATCTTCCCAGCAGTATGTCCCTGGGTGTTTGGTCTGGCCTGGGGCTCAGATCACTTGCTCCCAATGTGTCCATTATTTCCCAAGGTATCCCTCCCAATTTCTATCCACACAAATGAATATGAGACCACCCATTCTGCCACTGCCATTGCCACTTCTCTGTGCCACACCATGTCTTCTTTCCTCTCCACTCCTCCTACCCATCTGGATGAATGTGGCTTCTTTAAATCCCTGGTTGTCAGACTTCCATACAGTTCAATCAGTTTGATTTTCTGGAAGTTCTGGGTGTTATTTGTTTTGAGGTTAGCTGTAATTCTTCTTGTGGTTACCATGAGGAGGCAAAGCATGTTCACCTATGCTTCCATCTTGACCAGAAGTTGGAAAAGAAAGTTTTGATGGATCTGTGGAAGTTATATTTTTTCTGATATGTTAAAAAGTTTCTTAACTTTCCTAATGTTTGAGTAAAAAAAAAAAAAAAAAAAACAATAAATTCAAAATATTATATTTACCTGTTAAATCCTTAAAAAGATATTTAGATTTACCTAAGTTTGCCATCTTGAGATGACTGATAATTATATATTTGTAAATATAGTGGAAAATGCCAAGAGATGTAAGGATAAAGGATGAAGGATGTAAGTGATGTTAAATATTTTAAGATTAAATTCACATTACAAGATAAACAAAAAATACTTGTTCCTACACATATTACTATATTTATAATTTGAAACTGAATTTAAATGACTTCTTACAATTCTAATGAACCAAATGCTAATTTCAATACAAGTAACTTAAAATATACCTTCTTTTCCTTATACAAAAGATTTGCTCATAAAATATTTAAGACTAGTAAATGGCAATGTATCCCCTAGTAATAAGACTACAAAATAAGGATCCTCTGATTTTTGTTTTCTGGTTAAGGAAGAGACTGGCCTACAAAAATGTATCATGTGCCCTTGGCTGGCGTTGCTCAGTGGATTGAGCGTGGGCTGCAAACCAAAGGGTCACAGGTTTGATTCCCAGTCAGGGCACATGCCTGGGTTGCAGACCAGGTCCCCGGTGGGGGCCATGCAAGAGGCAACCACGCATTGATGTTTCTCTTTCTCCCTCCCTTCCCCTCTCTAAAAATAAATAAAATCTTAAAAATATATATATTAATCAATTACTGGATATATCATATCTCTTCCCCTTTTCTAAATATACTATTTCTTTTAAAATTTTTATTTATTTTTATTTTTATAGAGAGGAGAAGGGAGAGAGAAAAAGGAAGAGAGAAAAATCAATCAGTTGCCTCTCAAATGCCCCCAACCAGGGACCTGGCCCTCAACCCAGGCAAGTGCCTTGACTAGGAATCAAACCTGCACCCTTTCAGTTCACAGGCCAATGCTCAATCCACTGAGCCCCACCAAACAGGGCTAAATACACCTCTTCTTTACAAACCTAGTCTGCCCAATTCTCATGTCCAATTCTATAGGTCTTGTTCCTTCTTCCTCTTCACCACTTACAAATCATGAAAACCCCAATTAAGTTTTATGAATTTACAGCCCAAATTGAGAAATAGTATCAATTTTCCTAAGTATCAAAAATGTTCTTGCTTTTTAAAGGACAGGTTGGAATTAACAGCATGATCTTAAGTGTAAGATAAATGTATCTTCATAAACAATAATATTGGAATCATCTGATAGGCTTTAAAATTAGTGATGTCTGGTCCTACCAGTAAGATTCTGATTTAACTGGTCCAGCAACCAGATTTAAATAAAGCTCCCAGATGATTCTGATCCAAGAATGAGAACTATTCAGAAGAAGGAATAAGTTAAACAACAGAAGACAACATGGAAAGGAAGAAATCAGACAAAACTGGAATGTATAACATTCTACAGGATAGCTAATTCAGTCTCTTCAGTAAATCAATGACACGAAAGAAAAAAGTATGCAAGATAAGGGTCATGATATGTCTAGAACCTCTGCAGTGCCCTGGCCAGGTAGCTCAACTGGTTAGAGCACTGTCCCAATACGCCCAGGTTGCGGGTTCGATTCCCAGTCAGGGCACATGCCTGGGTTGCAGGCCAGGTCCCCAGTAAGGGGCACATGAGAGGCAACCACACTGGTTTCTCTCTCTCTCTTTCTCCCTCCCTTCCCTGTCTAAATAAATAAATAAATAAATAAATAAATAAATAAATAACTTTTTTAAAAAGTGGAAAAACAAATTGATATCTCTCTTTTAAAAAAAGATATAACCAGTGCAATGCACAGACCTTGCTTAAAGCCCAATTCAAACTAAACATAAAAAGACATCCAGACAACAGAAAAATCTGAACATTAACTATATACACACACACAGTATCAAGAAACCATAGATTATTTTATACATGATACTGGTACAATGGTGGCATAAAAAATTGTCCTTAATCTTTTAGAGATACACTCTCTAAAATTTAGGGATGAAATGTAATGTCTGAGATTTACTTTAAAACATTTCAGTTTATGGCTGGTGTGGCTCAGTGTATTAAGCGCTGGCCTGTGAACCAAAAGATCGCCAATTCAATTCCCAGTCAGGGCACATGCCTGGGTTGCAGGCTAGGTCTCGAGGTGGGGGCATGTAAGAGGCAACTGATTGACATTTCACACACTGATGTTTCCTTCCCTCTCTTTCTCACTCCTTTCCCCTCTCTCTACAAATAAATAAAACCTCTAAAAAATAAAATACTTCAGCATATTAACCGATGAAAAGAATGTCTGAAGTTGGCTTAAAAACAATACAGCCTGGGGGAAGGAAGTAACAGATACAACATTGTTTGAGAATCACTAAAACTGGTGGATAATTCAGTATTCTATTTTTCTATGTTTGAAGGCTTGGTAGTTTATAAGAAAAAAATATATACCTCACGGAACCTGAAGCAAAATAGCAAATTAATAACGGATCTGTTTACGGTAAGCTTTCTTGGAGAGCTAAAAGCTACTCATATACCCTTGACAAAACAATTATACTCCTCTAGACAAGAAGCTCATCCTGTTCCACATAGTGCTGGGATGGGGGAAAGAGAGGAAGTAGAGGAGGAAGAGAATACCCCACCAGACAGACCAAATCAGGCAATGAGCAATGACATGTCATAGCCATATCACAGGAGCATGTCACAGATTTTGAACAATTTTTAAGCAGAGTGCTAAGTAGGATTTTAAGCAATTCTAACAGCAAAATCAAAATATATGTTTATTTCCAGTAGGTATAATATTACACTTGCTTTAAAATGTAAACGATATTCTCTTCAGTAGCATGACTTTACTGTCAACACTTATCTGCCTCATCAAATACTCTATTCTCTCTCATCAAGACAACAGATCAATCCTTTAAATGTTTCCCTGCAAAGTATCAAACTCAATGAGAGTAAAAATTCTGCCACCATGCAGTATTTTCAGAACTCACTTTCTGGAAAATATTATTTGCTTTTAAAAGTTTGCAACAGCCCTGGCTGGTGTAGCTCAGTGGACTGAGTGCCGCCCTGCAAATCAAAGGGTCGCTGGATGAGTCCCAGTCAGGGCACGTGCCTGGGTTGAACCCAGGTCCCCAGCAGGGGTGTGTGAGAGGCAACCGACAGATTTATCTCTCATACATTGATATTTCTCTCCCTTTCTCCTTCCCTTCTCCTCTAAAAGTAAATAAATACCCCTGGCTGGTGTAGCTCAGTGGATTGAGCACAGGCTGCAAACCAAAAGGTCACTGGTTCAATTCCCCGTCAGGGCATATGCCTGGGTGGTGAGCCAGGGCCACGTGACAGGAAACCACACATTGATGTTTCTCTCCTTTTTCCCCTCCCTTCCCCTCTCTCTAAAAATAAATAAATAAAACCTTTTAAAAAACTTTTTTAAATAAAATAAATTTTTGCAAAAAAAATCTCTAATAAGACAAATATTAAAACTGACAATTGACATAAAATCCCTGTTAATCTGATTTTTAAGTGTTAATACTTAACTGTTTATGTACCAGTGACAAATCTCCCTGGTTCTGTCCTTTTCATTTGATTCAAAAATGGTAATCAGCCCTGGCCTGGTACCATAGTTGGTTAGAGCCTAGTCCCAATACGCCAAGGCTGTGCCTTCAATACCCCATCAGGGCACATAAAAGAATCAACCAATGGCCGTGGCTGGTGTGACTCAGTGGATTGAGTGCCGGCTGACCTGCGAACCAAGGAGTCATCGGATCCATTCCCAGTTAGGGCACAGGCCTGGGTTGCAGGCCAGGTGCCCAGTTAAGGGGCACGCGAGAAGCAATCACACAACTGATGTTTCTCTCCCTTTCTCCCTCCCTTCTCCTCTAAAAATAAAATCTTTTTTGAAAAAAAAAAAATCAACCAACAAATGCATAAACAAGCTTAACAACAGATCAATGTCTGTCTTTCCAATCAGTGAGTTAAAAAGGTGGGGAGGCGGGAGGGCCGTAGAGCTCGGGAAGGGAGGCGAGGCCCTGGCTGTTGTGGCTAGTATACTGAGCTCTGGCCTGGGAAGGGAAAAGTCACAGATTCCATTCCCAGTCAGGGCATATGCTTGGGTTGTGGGCTGGGTCCCCTGTTGGGGGCCTGCAAGAGGCAACGTCACACAGGATGTTCCTCTCCCTCTGTCTTCCTCCCTTCTTCCCTCTCTAAAAGTAAATAAGTCTTTTTTAAAAAGTGGTAATCACATCCTACAACTTCTGCTTCGGTATTGGGTGGGCCAAAAAGTCCATTACTTTTTTTTGCATGCAATGGCTCTAGTAGTGCTTGTATTGTGACAACTGTCATATTGGCGTGCATTTTAAAAAACGTCAAAATTGCTGAATTTTTTTTGCAGCCATTTTAATATTGAGGATGAAAAAAGATACACCACATTTCGGCATATTACACTTTATTATTTTAAGAAAAGTAAAAACCACAACATTTTGAAATGCAAAAAAAAGAACTGTGCAGCGTATGGAGAAGGTGCTGTGACTGATCGAATATGTCAAAACTGGTTTGCAAAGCTTCTTGGTCCTACTGACATTTTGGCCAAGTAATTCTTTGCTGTTAGGCTGACTTATGCATTGGAAGATGTTTAGCAGCACCCCTGGCCTCTCCCCACTAGAAGCCAACAGCGTGAGATGGCTGACATACACAAAATATCCAAATCCATAAAGTTATTGGTGAAAAAGTGAAATGTGTCTTTTACATTACGAAAAAAAGGCACGGACTTTTTGGCCAACCCAATATAACTGTGGTAAAAGATCATTCACGAGCTCTTTATTCAGTTGTCCTGCTCATATAAAATGCTTAACATGGTAACTAAAAAACCCTATGTCTTCATACACAAACTGACAAAAACAGAAACTGCATAGTTAGAATCTATATTACCTTCAGCAAGTGACTGTAAAGGTCATCAAAATAAGTATTTTAAGGCCTTCAACAAGTGTCCAGTTTAGAAGGCCTGGAATATTCTCACAGCAACAATATTTTTATTTTTGTTACGCTGATGAGGTAAAAGGGAATAAAGTGCCGAAGATGAACATTTCTCCACCTCTCAGGCACCAAAGGTTATTCCTCGGGAACAAGTGGTCTGAAGACCTGGGCGTGGCCCAAGGAGGATGACCAATCAGAGCTAGAGTTACCAGTCGGGCTAGGAGGCCCCTCCCCCGCGCACGCGCGCCCGTGCCTCTCACCGCCAGCAGCGCACCTGGAGGCGCAGCGCACCTGGGGCCCACCCGGCCGCAAACCGCCGCGCCCGGGCGCCCCCACCGCGCCCCCGGGGCCGCTTCCTACCAAAACAAACACAGCCACCCCCAAAGCAAAACAGCCCTGCCGCGGGCAGTCTCGCGGCCCCGGAGACGCCCCGGCCCCCCTCCCGCCCGCCTCTGAGCGCAGCTCGGTCACTTCGCCCCACGAGCGGGAGCCCCGAAAAGGGGGCGGGAGGCGGGTGCTCGGACACCCGGGACGGGAATGTCAAAGCCTCACCAATTCCTCGTAGCTCCTGCTGTGCTCGTTGCCCTCCCAATCCAACCTCTTCGGCAGCAACTGCAAAGACATGAAATGCACACGAGTGACCACCGCGCGGGTCCGGGGCGGAGGGGAGGTGGGCTGGGGGCCGCGACGCCGGGGCTGCAGGCAGCGGGGCCGGGCGAGCGACCTGGGACAAGGCCGGGAGCGGGGACGGAGGGCACGGGGCGGGGGCGACGCGATGCACAGACCTGATACTGCTCCAGCTCCTGCACCAGCACCTGCAGCCGACGAGACGCGCAGTTAGAGGGGCGGGGGCCGCACCCCGGTCCACCCCGCGCCCTCCTCCCGGACCCCAGGCGATGGCCAGGCCGGGCCGCGGCCGCCGCCGTCCGCAGGGCCCGCACTCACCTGGGCGGCTCTCCGACACGGGCCGGCCGACAGGTACCGGGCGATTAGGAAGTACAGCTCTGAGGGAAGAGAGGGAGTCGGGTCAGGAGCTGGCGCGCCGTGGGAAGGGAACCGGGGCGGGGGCGTCGCGGGGAGGGCTTGGGCGGCGCGTCTTACCAGACTCGATGAGGGGCACCGGCCGTCGGGCTGGCGAGGACTCCGCCATGGCCAGGCGTGGGGCGAAGAGCGGGAGCGAGCGAAGCGTATAGGCCGCGCCGAGGCCTGACCGGGCCAGCGTCCCTCTACCTCAGGCGCGCCGCCGCCTCCACCGCCATGTCGTGCGCGCCGCCAGTTCTGATGCTTCCGCAGAAGTAGTCCCCCCGCGGAAGGAAAAGTAGTCCCCCGAAGGGGCAGCCCCACGACACCAGACAACGCGTGGTCTGGCCGGGCCTAGAAGAGCGAGCCTCGCCTCCCTGTCCTCTGTCTCAGGGGGTGCCGGGAAGGAGAATTTGGGGGGCAAAGGCCCGGCTCAGGTCGACGCGAGTGGGGGAGGGGTGGCGCGTGTCGGATCCCTGCGCGCTGTGAGGCGCCGGCGCGGCGGCCCAGCTGCGCGGCGGGGCGGGCGCAAGGGGCGGAGGTCGGGCCGCCCGCTGGGCGGGGGCCCAGCTGGGGGCCGTGGTGGGGGTGGGGACAGGTCCTGGCACCCTCTGCAAGACTTGGGGCCCTGGGACTGGCCGCGAGCCAGCCGGGGTCTCCCTCTTCGGGCTTTCGGAAGGGACATTTCACGGATAGTCATCTGGGTCCAGGGTATTCGCCCCTCCAGCCCCCACGAAGATTGCTGGCTTCGAAGACGCGACACCTTGAAAACTTGAGAATCCCGCCAACCTCAAAGGAGAGAATGGCCCGAGCAGCTTTCCCAGGGAGGGAAGGAGGAAGGCGGGGAAGCTGCAGGTTGGGAGGGGGAGTGTGGCCAGGGGTCCGCGGACTTCGACCCTCTGTCGTTGGGAGGGCAAAGCGAATGTTTGCGGAGAGTCCACGTTGCCACATGCTGTCGTAGAAGTTAGACTAAATGAGACCGAGCCGAAGTCCTTGGAAAACCCAGCAGGCTAGTGGAGAGAAAGGGTTAAGAAAATGCAGCACAGCCAGAGGATGTAAACCTGGCTAGGCCGGGAAAGCAGCCCAGAGCGTTGCCTCCACGGATAGGAAAGGGATGGGAGGAAGCGGACAGCACTCCGTTCCAAGGGAGAGAAGCAGGAAACTTGGGGGAACTATACGTAATTAGGATATTCTTAGAAAACAGGATTTGAGGCTGGAGCAGTGGACAGAGGCCAAAAACGTTCCTTTAATTGCCATGCCATTCGTGCCTTCACGGAGTACACATTGTCCTTCTGATCCCCACCCGGTGTGTATAGAAAGGGATTCCAGGCATATGAACAAAAGGTCACGAGATGAATAATTTCAAGTTTAAGGAACTCAACTTTAGTGTGACAACTTGGGGTGACTTTGGAGGTGTGGATGGGACCCAATCGGTCAGAAGTTAAAATTGGAAGCAAGTGAAAGGTTCTAAGATAATTTTAGTTTCAGGATAGATCTAAGAGGGTTAAAACCAAGAGGCAGGAAAAGCACTTAGTAGACCCCTGAAATAGGAAAGGTGTAGGTGCATTAGGGCAAGAGCTATAAGGATGGAGAGGAATAGACAGGATCAGAACTGAGTATGGGTTCAGTCCTCGAGATGAGGTTGGGTGCAGTGAGAAAAATCACAAAAAAATCTCAGTTTGGGCCTTAGTAGGTCAAGGGTGTGTGACCAGCTGGGGTAGGGCATACAGGCTGGAGCTAAATCATTCAGTTGAATAACTACTTTAGAACAACTTGCTTATTTGAAGTTGCCAGCATATATCCCTGTGAGACAGTCTGATCTGCTACTACAAGATCACCACCAGAGTTAGCAAATGAGAAAGACCAAAAAATGGAAAGAATTGAAACCCTCAAAGATTGACCAAGGAGTTGCATATTTGATTATGTAACAATATAATAAAAGTAAGAGAGATAGCCCCCAAAACATGTTATAAAAATGCATATCCCCAGCACTGGTCATTATCCAAAACTATAGTTCTGGTGTGGGCAGCATGGTAACCACAACAAGAGATCAGGAATGACGACAGGAGGGTTTGTTTTTGTTTTTTGGGTTTTTTGCAAGAATTCTAGTGGTTCAAACTTACTCCATGACAAATACTGTTACTAGATTTGAAATAGAGACAGATTTCTGACAAGGTAGAGAATGTCTTCCTCATTCAAGTCTCAAGTTACAGAGACCCAGATTTGACCCCCTCTGCTGCCAATGAAGAGGAGGAAAGAGGGGTGGTGGGGACCTGCCAGAAGTGGTCTCCAAACAAGGCGAGAAGAATTATGTATGTGTCCCTCACACCTTTGAATCCAAGCCATTCCAAATGAACACAGTAAGTTTTGCTTTTGGGTCCATGGAAGTAACTTGCATTTCACCACAGGAAAGCTATATGGAGAGCTAAGCTCTTGAAAAATTGTTTGGGGAGCAAAGGTTGGGGGAGCGAAGATCTTAATGGCTGGTGACATCAGCTATATGCTGTCACCCATCTCTGCTATATAAGGGAATGACAACATGTTAATAACCCCTCTCCTGGATAAACATCACCTATCCTCACACAGCTCTTAGCCGGGTGACATTAACATGCTCCAGAGCTGAAAGAGCTGGGGCCCAGAGAGACTGAGAAGGGTCCCGGGGCATCCAGCCAGGCTACAAGCCCAGAGAGGATAGTACTACCTTAGACTGAACGCAAGCACTGCAAAATTCTTTCTCCCTTCACCGCTTTTCACCAAGGAGGAAACTGGGGCCTGAAAAGGAGAGGACTGAGCAGAAGATCACACAGCTAGTACGTGAGAGAGCCTTATCTGAAAATTCGTGCCATAAATACCGGCGTGGTCGCATCGCTGGCAACTTGGAGTTCAGATTGTGTTATTCTCATTTTTTTTTAATTTTAAGGATGAGGAAACTGAGGCTCTGAAAGTTTAAGTTAAGAATGAAAAATCTTTTAATAAAAGTGAGAAAGTAGAATTCACTGGGTCACTCCAAGTCAGCACTTAGGAGGCACAAATGCATTGTGAAATCTTACCTGGAAAATGGTGAGGAAACCAGTCTGTTTCCAAAAATTCACATAGGAGAGTGGTCAAAAATAAGGATTAGAGAGTAGATTAGGGTCAATTTTGAAAGAGTTTGAGAAGTAAATGCCAGCAATGGAGAGCACATAAAACGTTATGCCTAATTCAAATTCTAATATCAGTATGCTGATGCAAATTCATGAACTGAATTTATGTTCATCCAGCAGGTGTTGTTCACCCATGCACAGTATATCAGCATAGTTCGGAGGGGCATAAAGAAAGTAGATGACATCCCTGGCTGGTGTGGCTCAGTGGATTGAGCACCGACCTGCAAACCGAAGGGTCACTGGTTCGATTCCCAGTCAGGGCACATGCCTGGGTTGCCCACCAGGTCCCCAGTAGGGGACACATGAGAGGCAACCACACATTGATGTTTCTCTCCCTCTCTTTCTCCCTCCCTTTCCCTCTCTCTAAAAATAAACAATTTTTTTAAAAAGTGGATGACACTGAATCTATTGATCTACATGGGCAGCTGAGGTCAAGGGCATGCCATACCTGCTTCATTTCATTTATGCCACAGACGTACTGAAAGCCTTCTCTACGGCAGGCCCTATGGTGCACACACTGACTTCTGTCAGATAAATCCCCTAGGGAAAGACAAGTTGACATCTCGATCGATTTCCAGAGGACTTCAAAAGAAAAAAATATGAATCTGACTTCTTAAGCCCTCAGTCACTTGCAGAACTTGCATCTAATTCCTGAGGCCCCTCCTCCACCCCTTGGCTTTCCCTCAGGACCTTGTCTTCCCTTTAACCTAACCAGCTGTCCCCTGAAGGCTACTTGTCCCCGCCTCCCTCAGCAAATTGTTTCCACTTTTATCCCTTCCTCTGCAGCTTTGGTTCTCCCTTGTCACTCACGGTCTTCTGTCCCTGTGTGCTCGCGCAGGGCAGGCGTCGGCCCACGTCTGTCTCCAGGTCTCGCCAGCTGTCCCTCTGCAGCGCTTCTCACCACACTGGAGAAGACGCAGCGTGGTGGACAAGACGCTGGGAACGTGGGAGCTGGAATCGGAATACGTCTGCGTCTGAACACCAGTTACTGGCTGAGCAACCTCTCTGTGGCTCAGTGTTTGTTGTCGGTTCTTATCCATCATCGTTTCAATGGGGGTAACCTAGTGAGTGTTTCTATATCCTGGACGCTGCGCTCAGCCTCATCCCATCCTCACGAGAGAGCTCGAACACCTGGGTGGTTTTGTGGGCCTCAGCTCTCCGCAGAGAGCGCCGTGCCTCGCTCTCAGCAGGACGCGGCTGCATAACAATGATGCTTTTTCTCTCAGTTCCCCAGGTTATCAAAGAGCCTCTTCAAAGGTCTCCTAGACTCCCTACCTAACTGACCCTATGCCTTTAAATGTCCTTAAATACAATTTAACACATTCTCTCTTCAACCCTTTCCAGCTCCCTATCACCTAATCCCCAAATCCTGACTGTTTTTAAAGCTGCACCCCTGCTGCGTCCCCAGCCTGAGGGCACCAGGCTGTGAACTCTCGTGCCCTCAAACCTCGTCCCCTAGGAGGCCCCAGCAGGGGCAGGAGGGCGGTGAGGGTAGGTTTCTATTTTCCCATCTCCTTTTCTGCCGAGCAGCAGGTCTGCAGGGACTGCTGACCCTCTCTCTGCTGCAGGCCGCAGTTCAGGCAGGCCAGCCCTCCCTCCGTACTGACCCGCTCTGGGTTTCAACACCCCCCTCCCCTGGCCCCTTAGCACTCGGACTCCTCTTCGGAGGCAGACGGGAGCCGTCCCTTGCTGATGGAACTCGGCCCACATTCTTGCCAACGCTAGCGGGCATCGTTAACTCCGCTCAGTGACCCCAAAGGACCGTGCCTTCCGCTTTCCGCCAGAACTCGGTAGGTACTGCAGCTCTCAGTGAGGGGCCCACATTCTCACTCTGTCCAGAGCATCCGTTCTCCAGGTCTCTCCCCCTCTGCTCTCCCGTCTCTTCCTGGACCCCACGGCGTGTCCTGTCGCTTGAAAGGACCCACCTAGATCCCTACACGGCTTCCTTCCCAAACTCTTTCCTGAGTCACTGGGGCCCTTGTTGGTCCCTTTTCAAAAATCTTAGAATCGCCTCTCTTTTAAATCACACATGCAATCCATCAGTGAGCTCTAATGAGCTCGCCTTCAAAATACAGGGTCCAGGAGAACGAACGCCTGCCTGAGTGCGGTTGGTAATAATATGGGTGCAATAATTTATAATTTGAACATGTCACCTCAAATGTTATAGGGTGTGCTTGAACGAGATAGTGTTATGCTACACAATTGCATACTTATGATTTTGTAATAAAAGAAGGGCGTTATTTGTGCCGGGCCCTGTATCGCTAGAGTGGAAGCACTTCTCACCTGGATGCGCACCCAGCCTCCTACGTGTCTTCCTGCTTGTCTTCATCCAGCTGACACCTGTCCTCAACGGGCAGCTGAAGGGGTCCTGCTCAAACCTGAGTCACACCGGTCCTCCTCTCTCGGAACGCTCTCATGGCTCCCGTCTGACCAGAGGAGAAGCCCAGGTCCCACGAGGCCCTGATGCGCTGGCCTCTCCAGTACTTCTCTGACCTCCTGTCCCACTATTCTCTCCTCCTCTCGTGCTCTTCCAGCCACACTGGCTGCCTCCACGGTCCCCGGGGGAACCAGGCATGATGCTGCCTCAGGGGCTTTGTACTTGCTGTTCCTTCTGCCAGGAACGCTCTTCCCCTGGAACACGGTATGGCTCAGTCCCTCACCCGCTTCGAGTCTTGGCTCAAACGTTGCGTTGTCGGTGAGACCCTCCCTGGCTGCCCAAAATACCCTAAATGAAAACAAAGCTTGCCCTCGCCCCGTGCCCCCCTTTCCCTTTTCTCCTCCCCGCTTCCTTTTCCTCCACAGCACCTCTGACCTTCTAACCTGCGGGAAAAGTGGCCTGTCCTTTGTGTTTCTTGCCTGCCTCCTGCCACTCTGAAGGCAGCAGAGATTTCTACCTGTTTTGCCCTCTGATACGTCTCTAGAGCTACAACAAAGCCTGACAATGGTAGATGCACAATAAATATTTGTTGGATGTTTATTGAAAAATTTCTCAACAAGACAGGCCCTCAAATATGAGGTGGTTATGCTCTCAACATTCACTCATAAGTCTTTTTGGTTGGTGTGGTTTATTCTGAGGACAGCCCGCAAAACCTGATGGCCCAACATACCCAGAGACAGGGGCCCTTGCAGGTTCCAGGGCTGCTGTGAAGACAAGGCCAGCAGAGATGGAACTTGGAGGGGCAGGAGGGCCGTGCCCCTCCCCACAACCTTCCCCCACAGACGCCCCATGGGAGAAGGGCCTCCTGGCTTCTCAAAGGAGGAAGAAAGTTGAGTCTGGGGAGAGGTAGAGGGGGAAGAGGGCATGTTCAGGAGCAGGAACGGAGGCTGCTTTGGGGAGAGAACACCCTGTCACATCTTTCCCATGTGGCCTCCACTTTTGCCTCGCAGTGCCCCAAGCACAGACCCTTGGCACCCCCCAGCCAAGCACAGCCTTCTGGGGGCCCCTCAGGGCCTTGCTGATGGCAGCGATAGGAGACAAAGAATACTGGCCTCACCTGCTCACCACCTGCTCACAAGACAAGACCTGCTCACAAGGAGAGCCTTTGGGGCTTCTGGAAGGGTGGGGCCACCCCAGCAGGCCTGAAGAGAATCCCTGAGGGGAAGTCTGCAAGAATTCTGCAAAAGGTGGAGAGAAGTTGTGAAGGGGTGATGGAAGGGACTGCTTAATTTTACTTATTTATTTAGAGAGAGGGGAAAGGAAGGAAAAAGAGAGGGAGAGAAAGATCAATGTGTGGCTGCCTCTCATGAGGACCTGGCCCTCAACCCCAGCATGTGCCCTGATTGGGAATCAAACCTGCAACCTTTTGGTTTGCAGGCCCACACTCAATTCACTGAGCTACACCAGCCAGGGCCCATTGCAACTGTTTATGCAATAGCTACATGTAAGCTGGGAGCCTACAGCAAGATCTTCTCATTTTTCGTCATGATATCTGACACCCTGTTTGCAACCCAGAGGGGGCTTTCTGGTCCCTCTTTTTCACTTATGGACAAAGCTGACCCAGACCCTCAGTCTAATACCATATAATCTTAATTTTCAATAGTAAAGCCTTGAAAGGTTTAAGACATGAATATAGGTGATGAGATCAGGTTAAGATGAATTTTTGGCTTGAGAATGCAAATGCAAAACACCGCAGTATTTTCCTGAATGCATCCTGTACATTTTAACACACCATCGGCCTGCCCTTTAACACACTGTTTTGACCCAAAGGACCTATGTCATAACCTAAGACAAAATAGACCATTACAATTGCATCATCTGAAAAATCAACCAAGTCATCGGATCCCTCAGCCTCATTCCAGGACTGAACTTCACTCCATCCCTCATTCCTGGGGCACGGTTGGGGGGAAGGGCGGAGTAAAAGGGAGGGCTGGACTGCAGAGAGTGGTCTCCACAGGACCTGCTAAAGCTGAGGGTATGCAAACCCCAGACCCCAGCATTGCCCCTGCTCAGGTCATACACAACAGAAATGCACACTTGTGTTCCTCAAAAGATGTGTGTGAATATATGTTCACAGCAGAACCACTTACAACAGTCCCGCACCGGGAATAACCATGTGCCCATCAACTGTGGGATGGATGGATAAATTGGAGTTCATTCAGAGGGCTAGGGAGCCACACAAAAGTGGGAGTGAATTGCACCCCAAATGACTGTCACAGATATACGGATTGAGCAAAAGAAGGCAGACACAATAGATGACATTCTGTGCCATTCAGTTGGAAAGCAGCAAAACTAGCCCGTGGCATTAGAATTTAGGATAGCGGGTACCCCTGGGGTAGGAAGAGTGAGCAGAGGACACCTCTGGTGTTCTGGGTATGTTCTTTCTTAGTTTGGGATTTATTAGTCATTTGGTGAAACACTCATTGAGCCCTACGTATGATTTAGGCACTTTTCTAACTTTGTTAGAGTACTTTGAAAAAAAGTTTACATTAAGAGAAAAGAGACAAAAGGAAAAATTCCACGGTTCCTATGGTAGTCAGAATAATGGCTGCCCCAAAATGTCCACATCCTACCCCCCGAATTTGTAAATATATTCTGTTATATGGCAAAAAGGACTTTGTATGTAACTTAGTTAAGGGTCTCAAGATGGGGAGACTGTCCTGTATTACCCAGGCGGACCGGTGTAATCACAAGGGTCCTTATCAGAAGAAAGCAAAGGTCAGAATCCAAGAGGAGATAGGAGGAGGGAAGCAGGGGGTTGGAGATGCATTTCGAACCTTCAGGAAGGAGCCTCCGTCCAAGCCCTGAGGGCTGGGCGGAGCTGGAAAGGGGAAGTAACAGACCCTCCCCTGGAGCCTCCAGGAGGAACCAGCTCTGCCAACACTGATGGCGACCCACTGGAAACCCAGTTTTCACTTCTGACCTCCACAGTTGTAAACTGGTATGTTTGTGTGGAGCCAGTAAGCATGTTACAGCAGCAAGAGGTGCCAGAAGCAACTTTTAGGGTCCTAATAATCTACTCCAGTAATAATAATTTGCTAAGTTACATGAAACTATTTCATTCATCACTCAAAAATTTCAGACTCCGGAAAAGATACCTCTCTTTTCCTTCTTAGCTTAGATAATTCTCAAAAGAAGGTTCAGATGTGACTCTGAGCTATTTAAATATGAATAATCGAAGTTATTTCCATCTGGCCACCAAAAAATTTTTTTTTAAGTTCTGGCTTCCCTCAATAATTGATTGAGGTTCGACCTGAGAAAGCAGATCATGCGGTCTATGCCAAGGATTCGACCTGCAATTGTGGAAGCTAGTTATACAACCTCTGTAAGGCTTGCTGTCTTCCTTTCTGACGCTGGAGCCTGAAACCACAGGGCAGGAAGTGGGGAAGAGAAGGTGGGCGCTCTAGGACAGACTGGCATCCACAATGGCAGATGGGAGCCATGGGGGTGCCTCTCCACCAGCCTCCAACTTTGAGGATGTGGGTATCTTGTGAGAGAAGGTGACACCCTTTGTCAAAGAGCTAAGTCACACCTGGAGAATCCAGGGTGGGGTGCAGGTGTAAGAGGATCTCCAGAGAGGCTGGGAGGGCATGTGAACACCAGCAGCTCCTAGACGCCCTGCAGGGACCTGCTGAGTGTAAAAGTCCACATGCTCTGGCTCCCAAGGTGCTGCGACGTGGCTTTTGTAACCCACTCCACGTGAAACACACAGAAGGGAGAATGCTGGGAAATGCCGCTCAGCTCACCAAGGTGGCCCATCTCGCAGCCACCACGTGGATGTGCCCTGATTGGCTGGCATCCCTTGGGGAGAGGGTGTGGAATCCCTTCACTTCTTCTGAAAGAGGTAAGTAATCATAAATATGCATGGATTTCCAGAATAGTTAAATGAAGCAATGTATGTTCTGGGCACCCTGCCTAGACTAAGACGCTCACATTTTTGCTGAATTAGTTCATTGATCCCACTACTAACTTAGATACTCAAAGAATGTGCTTTTGGCTTAACTGTTCACTCGTAAAGATAATTAGCTCTTTGAAATGGTAAAAGACATCTATTGCTCGCAGATGTATAAAGTGTTTTATACCAAATGCTTCTGTGGTCAGATGACAGGAATGTGACTCTGGTCTCCACTTGGTACCAGATCCTGTGGACAAATCAGGTGAACACGGTAATGACATAGTTAGTAAAAAAGGAGGGTGATAGTTATACTTCTGACCTCACAGAGCTGTCTGGTTAACTTGGAAAATGTGGGTACCTGCTTAAAATAGCACCTGGCACACAGCAAGTGCACAATAAACTTGTGCACTCTGCTCACCAGCGTCACCGTCGTTATTAATACGTCCAGACCTAAACGCTAACCTCTGTGGTGGGATGTGGGGTGGTTTTTTGTTTTCTTCCTTTGTGCTTTTCTACGTCTTCAGTATCATCTATAATAAATGTACACCTTATTTTTTAAACACTCCCCCACCAATAAAAGCCTGTCTTTGCTCACAAGTCCTTCTGACTCCATTCACGCAGTTCCCGTTCTGCCTTCTGTTCCTCTCTATAGAAGGAACTTTAGAACTAGAGCCTTCCTGTGCCTGCAACACCAAGCATTCACCTCATCCTCTCTATCGTTTTCTCTCTTTTTTAAAGATTTTATTTATCTACTTTTAGACAGAAGGGAAGGGAGGGAGAAAGAGAGGGAGAGAAAAATCAATGTGTGGTTGCCTCTCACCTGCCCCCCACTGGGGACCCAGCAGCAACCCAGGCATGTGCCCTAGACTGGGAATTGAACCTGCGACCCTTCGGCTCGTGGGCCAGTGTTCAGTCCACTGAGCCACACCAGCCAGGGATCTCTACAGTTTTCTATCATTATTCCATATTGTTGGCTACCTCTTGCTCCTCCATTCCAGAAGAGGGACAATTTCTGTCCTAACTCCTGTTAGGTAAACAGTAAATGCATCTTCTGAATAGTTGTACTGTAAAATTCAAATATGATTAGCAGAGGGAAAACATTTTTTTCTAGCCAGTAGGTAAGGTATCCCCTGCCAAAATCAACTCTACCTTTTCAACGTCTGATTCAAGAGGCAAATATTTCTCCATGGCAACCCCGTAGCTAAATTTAGATGCCTCAGCAAAAGTATCCACATTTTAAAAATATTTATTTCAAGATTCCAAATAAATGCAATGCCAAGTTTAGCAACGTCTAAGCACAAGTCTAACAGTGTTTTATTAACCAAGTGATTGTCCTCTTTTTCTGTTGTTTTGCTTCCCCTCCCCCTCAAATTTTTATCTTGAACATTCTCAAGCCTATAGAAAAATTGAAAGAATAGTATAAAGAAATCTTCTATACCCTTCATGTTCATCAATTGTTTACTTTTTATATTTTAATCCTCACCCAAGGAGATGCTTATTGGCTTTAAAGCGAGGGGAAGGGAGGGAGAGAAACATCAATCAGCTACCTCCCTTATGTGCCCTTACTGGGGACCAAACCAGTAACCTGAGCTATGTGCCCGGACCTGGAATCCAACCCATGACCTTTTGGTTTATGGGATGATGCTCCAACTGAGTTACTCCAGCTAGGGCCAATTGTTCACCTTTTGCCACATTTGTTTATCTGTTTTGCTGAACCATTTGAAATGAAACCACACCCATCATGACTTTTCACCTCAAATAATTCAGTATGTACCTACTAAATAGATGACCACATCCCCCCAAATAATAATCTTTAAAGGTTAGATGACTGAATAAACAAAATGTGATACATACATACAACAGAATATTGCCCTTAAAAAGGAAGGACATTTCCGACACAGGCTACAGCAGGGGTGAACCTTGAGGACATTATGCTGAGTGAAGTAAGCTGGGCACAGAAGAACAGATCGTGCAGCCCCACTGAGATGAGGCCCGGGAGTGGTCAGAATCACAGAGATGAAAAGTGGAGTGGCGGTTGCTGGGAGTCGGGGGATGGGAAATGATTGTCTGATGGGTACAGAGTTTGTTTTCCGAGATGAAAAGAGCTATGGCAACGGATTTCGCTGGTGGTCACACAACATTAAGACCACTGAGCTGTGCACTTGACTCTGATCCAGACCCATTTGGAGGCCCAGAAGTTCTGGAAAGCAGTGAGGTCCAGTGCCGAACAGGAGACCACTTTATTCATAGCAGCTCAGTTACATTTGTTGAATTTAATCTTTAGTTCACTTTGCCTTCAAAAATTCAATGAAACAAGAAGTGACACAAAAGTGAGAAATCAGGCCACAACAGTTAAGACTATTTTGAAATACGCTTCTTGGGGAAACCCAAATCAGCCCTGCCTGGTAAAAATTATAATCTTGCACATTGTAATATGCAGCACACCCTGACGCAGACACGTCCAAGCATAAAAGACTATCAACTTTTCCTCTCTGTGAGCCATGCATAACAGATGAGTGTCTTTATAATTTTACATATGTAACGTGAACTTATTTATCATTGGCTTTCATGTTGTTTTTCAGCTAGAATTTTCTATGGGTAACATAAAGTGCTTTCAGAAATAGCATTTAATGTGAACATTATTTACAGTTATGAATTAAACCTAAGACACAACAGTCATCTTTCCAGTGAAGAATGTAAGGGAACACTGGACTTCAATGTCATATTCTGGTCAGATACCACAACCACATCTTCTCAAGTGTAATTCTCACCTTAAAGTTAGTTAAATTAAATGTATTTTCTAATGCTTTACTTAGTAACATACACAGCGTGGGGAAAAGTAGGTTTACAGTTGTTCATATGGAAAATAACACAATAATTAATAAGTAGTAATACAAGAATAAATTCTATTTTGCATTTTCACAACTCAAAACTTACTTTTGCCCTATCCTATGTTATTGTAAGGTGTGTGTGTGGGGGGGGGGCAGCAGGAAAGCCTCCAGGAATCCAGTTATTATAAGCTCTGAAATCACTGAGGAATCTCAGCAGACATTTACTGGACAGTGCGTGCCAGGAAATGCATTAGGTCCTTAGACCCCTGGGAAAGGAACTAGGACTTCAGTTAAACCCCATTACCCATCTTCCCCCGCCCCCCACGGTGGGCTGCCGTTCATCTACAGCCAAGAAGGTGCCTGTGACCACCCCTAACTCTGCAGTGGCACCGTGCTGAGAGGAACTTTTTGCATCTCTGTGCTGTGGCTTCCCTTCTCCCTACTGCCTTTCTATCATTTAATGACATCACTTTACATTTCCATGCCCTCAAAAAACTTCAAAATACCCATTTACTTTAATCAATGTTGAATCAGCATCTGGAAAATCGTGTGTTGATTCTAAAGATGAAACTAGCCACACTGGATTAAAAATAGTGACAGCTTCTTGTTAAGTTGAATCTGCATTTGATCCTGATAAAATGTATAAAACTTTAAACATTTTTACTTTAAGTATTTGCTTTTTGTGCATTTTGTTCACTTTCAATTTTCTCTCTACATGTAATTTGAAAAATATTCCTCTTTCTTTGCTTCAAAATAATCTGGATGGGCCAGATGGACAACGGTTTGATGGCTGTTGGGAGTGATTGGTACGTGGGGCTCAGTATATCGTACTGCCTTTGACTGTGGATAAAATCCCTAATTCAAAAACCAACACACACCTAAGTGTAATGGCCAAATTATGGCATAGCCACACAATGCACTATTATACAAGTATTAAAACATTTTACAAATAAAGAAAAACCCAAATATATATGAAGAAAATTTGCTGTGTCTTAAATATTACTTTCAGCTTCTGGGATTAAATGATTTTTTTGTTTTTTTAAAAAATGAAATCTTACCTATCACATAAACCAGCTTGTTACTGAGCTGCTTCCCATAATCTATTTGAGACTCTTCCTCACCTAGTCAAAGCCTAATGTTTTGAAACATTCAACTGTCTTGTAAGTATTTTTACTGCAAACTCATGGAACAATTGCTAATTCTGATAGGCAGATAATCTTTAGGATCTATCTGCCAAATTAATAGAAATTACCCATGTTTGTTTCACCATGCTTGTTTTACAGGGGAAAATGTTTACATCTGACAAATTAAGTTCTCAAAATAAACTACTGTGCAACACTTACAAATGCTATAGAATTATATTAACAAAGTCTGAGAAAGATTACAAAATAGGATGATGGTAATTTGTTAATTCACATGAGCATAGAAAAGGATCTGAGAAAAAGGCACTTAAGTTGTCTAGTAACTAAATGATGTTCCTAGCTTTTCTGCATTACCTGGTTTTTCCTGGAGACGCTTCTGTATACTTAAATCACACACATACACTCTTATCTTCCCTGCACCCGCCCAGTGCCCCCTAATCTCCGTCTCCACCGCCACAAATACTTTTCTACACACTTCTGAACAGATTGCTGCTACAACCTGACCTCTCCCCTCGGCCCTCCACGATTCATCTCAGTACCAGGCACCACATTCCATGCCCTAAGTCCGGACTGATTCTCATTCATCTTCTGACGAGCCAGAAGACAGGGGTCTTGTGAACTGGTTTTCCTAAAGATTGACTTGTTTACATTACTATTCAGTTATCTTTTTACCTCTTCAGATGTCTGAATTGACGTCAAGCCCACCGTTCTCACCAGTTTTGTTCAACTAGTTGTTAAAAGGGCAAGATTTTCTTTAGTGAATACTGATCTCAGACAGACCTCAAAGTGGATCATGTTTTTAAAAAATCAGTTGTTTCTCTTTGACAACAAAGATACAGTTGAGGGTTCATTTTATCACAAAAGGGTAATGCTGAAGGCAAGTAGGACTTGGAAGTACTTCCACTCCAATTTTTTAAAGACAATTTCTTCTAGGTATCAATCTATAATAAAAAAAAACAACACCACCCCAACCCTGTTGTACTACTTAAGAAAAATTAATAGCAATAAATTCAGAACTTGGAAAATTTTTAACTGTACAATTTATCACCATTCCTAGGAGTGAGGTATGTTGGGGAATATTATAAATGAACACTGCTCGATGGGCTAAAATTCATGTTTTTAAATATCTAACTGGTACAGACAGATAGGAGCTAGAGAAATTCTGGCACAAAGTTACGTGTTTGCGGGTGTTATTTGTCATTTGTGCTGTCTTTGCAGAGCCATGATCCCCTAGGACTCATTTTTAAAGCATTCTTGCCTCCCACTCATCAGTTCACAGGCAAAAATAACCTACTGAATCTGTACATTGTTCCAGGGTCCCCGCTGGAGTGGTAACCTTGGCAAGGTACTTTGTCTGGCCCCATTGTTTTTGGAGTTGCCAAATCAGCACAGGTGTTCAATATCAACTGCTTTTTTTTAGATGGCAAAACGCAAAGTCCAATATACAGGAAAGCAAATTTCAAAAACATGCAAATACAAACCACACTAGGTCTAATTCTAGTTCAGTCAGTACCTACAAACTTCCTGTGAACAGCAAATTACTTATTTTGATTTGGAGATCAGATTATTTCACCATTATAAAACCAATTCAATCACACACACATCTTCAATGTACAATGTAGATGTTCAAGTACCACAGAAAAATTAGCCCTGGCTCACATGGTTCAGTGGGTTAAGGGCCAGCCTGCAAACTGAAAAGTCACAGGTTCAATTCCCAATCGGGACACACACTTGGGTTGTGGGCCAGGTC
>PVKU01002482.1:200072-225308 GCA_004027475.1 Anoura caudifer | reverse complement strand
AAAATTAAGCAGGATGAGATACATTTTGCTAATGTGATCTTTTAATATTCAGAAACTGCATCATTTCCCTCAAGAGTTTCCAGTCAAACTCTTCACAATCATAGTGATAATGTTAAAATAAAAATTAAATAACTTTGATGGATGGATTGGGCAACTCAACACAAAATGCCCGATTAATTCTGCAGTGATAAAAATGACAATGAGGTTTTGCATGAAATATGATTAAATGACATATTGAAGTATTTGAAGCAAGATAATTTTTAGAAAAATATTTTAAAATATTTTGTATTTTTTGTAATTGATCGTTACAGTTTTGTAATTGATAATGTGTGAAAAATAAAATATTATTACTAATTATTATTATCATTATTACCTGCTGAGGAGAAAGCCTCAAGCACTGCAATACTTTGCATGTCTATCTTATTTAATCCTTATGAAGCATACACTATTTTTTAAATTTTATATATGAGGAAAGTGAGTCTGAGAAAGATGAAATGAATTGCAAGATCTAGGATCACAAAATCATTCATGGTGATCAAATTGAGACACATATTGCTCCAAAAGATAAATCTTAAATTATGTGCATTGGTTTTTTATGAAATATGCTAATTGTCAGCTAAGGAGGTTATAAAGTGTGTGATGTGCGTATGTACGCTAAATGTCCCTACATGAATTGAACTATCACTATAAAACAACTCCAAAAACATACCTCAAACCCAATCCAATTACTAATTAACAGAAAACATGAATAGACACTTCTGCAAAGAAGATGTATAGGAGGCCAAGAGACATATGAAAAGATGCTCAATGTCACTAATCATCAGAGAAATTCAAATTAAATCACAATGAGATATCACCTCATGACTATCAGAATGGCTATCATGAATAAATCAACAAACAACAATGGCTGACGAGGATGTGACAAAAAGAGAAAATTTGTTGGTGGGATTGCAAATTGGTACAGTCACTAATGAAAACAATATGGAAGGTCCCCATTAATTAAAAATAAAATTACCATATGTCTCAGCAATCCCACTTCTGGGTATTTATCTGATGAAACTCAAAAAACTAATTCAAAAAGATATATGCATTCTTATGTTAATTTGCAGAATTACTTACAATAGCTAAGATATGGAAGCAACCTACATATTCATCAATAGAGGAGTGGATAAAATGTTTAATACATGTATACAATGGAATATTACTTGGCCACAAAAATGAAATAATATCATTTATGACAACATAAATGAACCTAGAGGGTATTATCCTAAGTGAAATAAGTCAGACAGAGAAAGACATATGCCATATGATTTCATTTATATGTGGAATCTAAAAATCAAAATAAACAAATACAAATAAATTTATAGATACAGAGAACAAACTGACAATCACCAGATGGGAGGAAGGTAGAGAGCTGAGTGAAAAACGTGAAAGGATTAAGAAGTACAAACTGGTAGTTACAAAATTGTCATGGGGATGTAAAGTACAGCATAGGGAATATAGTCAATATTGTACTAATCTTGTATGGTTCCAGGTAGGCATTAGAATTATTAGGGGGTCACTTTTTTCCTAACCACTATGTTGTACATCTGAAATTAATATAATATTAAATGTCAACTGTAACTGAAAAAATAAAAATTGAAAAAGTATTTTACTTATTGATTTAGGTTATATTTTACTGAGATTTTGTGGGTTTCATCACAACCTGATCTAGGCTCTCTTGACTGCTATTGTATGAGGATCATCTCCAGACAGAGTACAGCAATGTACAGAGAGGCTAGAAATTTCATGTCAGAGTGAAGAGTTCGGTGTCTAAGGTGAGTTATGTTTTTGAGATAAGGATGGTGGGGCACTTTAAGGCCATGTAGAGGAATGGGTATTTTATTTTTATTTACTTTTTAAATATATCTTATTGATTATGCTGTTACAGTTATCCCATTTCCCCCCTTTATTCCCTTCCACCTGTACCACCACTCCCACCATCATTCCCCCACCTTAGTTCATGTTCATGGTTCACACATATAAGTTCTTTGGCTTCTCCTTTTCCCATACTATTATTAACCTCCCCCTGTCTATTTTGTACCTACCATTTATATTTCTTATTTCCTGTAACTTTTGCCCCATTTTTCCCACCTGTCTCCCTTCTGATAACCCTCCATGTGATCTCCATTTCTGTGAATCTGTTCCTGTTCCAGTTGTTTACTTTGTTTTTGTTTTTGATTTTTTAAGTTTGGTTGTTGATAGTTGTGAGTTTGTTGTCATTTTACTGTTCACAGTTTTGATCATCTCCTTTTTCTTAGATAAATCCCTTTAAAATTTCATATAATAAGGGCTTGTGATGATGAACTCCTTTAACTTGACCTTATCTGGGAAGCACTTTATCTGCCCTTCCGTTCTAAATGACAGCTTTGCTGTATAGAGTACTCTTGGATGTAGGTCCTTGCTTTTCATGACTTTGAATACTTCTTTCCAACCCCTTCTTCCCTGCAAGGTTTCTTTTGAAGTATCAGCTGATAGTCTTACAGGAATTCCTTTGTAGGTAACGGTCTGCTTTTCTCTTGCTGATTTTAAAATTATCTCCTTATCTTTAATCTGGGTAACTTAATTCTGATGTGCCTTGATGTGTGCTTCCTTAGGTCCAACTTCTTTAGGACTTTCCGAGCTTCTTGGACTTCCTAGAAATCTATTTCCTTTGCTAGATTGGAGAAGTTCTCCTTCATTATGTTTTCAAATAAGTTTTCAATTTCTTGTTCTTCCTCCTCTCCTTCTGCCACCCCTATGATTAGGATATTGGAACATTTAAAGTTGTCCCAGAGGTTCCTAAGCCTCACTTCATTTTTCTGAATTCTTGTTTCTTCATTCTGTTCTGGTTGAATGTTTACTTCTTCCTTCTGCTCTAAATCATTGATTTGAGTACCAGGTTTCCTTATTGGCTCCCTGTATATTTTCTTTTATTTCTCTTTTCATAGCCTTTATTTTTTCCTCCATTTTGCAACCATACTCAACCATTTCTGTGAGCATCTTGATTACCAGTGTTTTGAACTCTGCATCCGATAGGTTGGCTATCTCTTCACTGCTTAGTTCTATTTTTGGAGCTTTGATCTGTTTTTTCATTAGGAATATATATATATAATATATATATTCTATATATTATATATATTCTATATATAATATATATTATATATATTCTCAGTGCAACTGTTAAATTGTAAAGGTATATAAATTGTAAAGGTATTCTATATATATAATATATATTATATATTATATATATATATTCTCAGTGCAACTGTTAAATTGTAAAGGTGAAGCCTTAGGTATTCACCAGGGTGGAGCAACCCACTTGGCTGTATTGTTGCGCTATATGTGGGCAAGGTGTCAGAGAGGAAACAATGCCACTTGCTGGGCTCTTTGCTGATTTTCTGTCACTTCCCCACTACCCACAAGCAAATTGGGCCCTTCTGGTGCTGATTCTTAAGTGGGTGGGTTTGTGTACCTTCTGTGACCTTGAGGGTCTCTCCAACAAACTCTCCTGTGAGACTGGGAGTTTCTCCTGCCACCACAACCCCCACAGATTTTTACAGTCAGAGGTTTTGAGGCTTTATTTCCCCACTCTTGAACCCTAATTTGCATGGTCTGTCTCACTCCCCAGTTGTTCTTCCTGGTTATCTGCACACAAATGTGGGGCTGCTTGGTCTGCCAGCTGCTGCCTTGCCTCCCTGGTCCTCCAGGTGCTGCTTTGCTGGGTGTCCTCTCCTACCTGGCTGCCCTTCTCACCCCTTCTACCAGTCTGGATGAATGTTTCTTCTTTAACTCCTTGGTGGTCAGACTTCCACACAGTTCTATTTTTTGGCAGTTCTGGTTAGTTTTTGTTTTTCAATTTATTGTTGTCCTTCTTTTGGTTGTGCAAAGAGGCAAAGTGTATCTACTTATGCCTCCACCCTTGCCAGAAGAAGTCTGAAAAAGTATTTTAAAATAAAACAAAGCTACACCTTTTTCTTAATAGTTCTAATTTCATTGAAACAACCATGCATTCCATTAAAAAAACTAATAGAAACTGAATGAGAATTTTCTTATTTCTGTTTTGCTGAGGCATGAAGACAACAGAGGTAATATTTTACAGTAGGACCTACATGAGAAAATTGCAAAATTGATATGATAAAAAACACATTTTTCTACACTTTCATCTATAACAGTGGGTGAAGAGGTTGAAAAAGGAGATGATGGAGAGTGAGAGTAATTTAGGCCTAGGTTAAAGTTTCCCCTTACTCCATCCAAGATATGAAGTATGGGCTTGCCCCTCTCTCTAACCCAAAGATTTCTGGCTGCTGGTATCTAACTGTGGCCTGGGTCAGAGAAGGTTTGGAAAGTGCTGACTCATGAGCCCAAGGGAAGTGGTAGCATCAAGGAAATTGTTAAGGCAAAAGAACAAGAGTATTTCCTCTGGACCAGATGTTCTGTGCAGGTGTAAGGGAGAGCCAGCTGGGGGCTTGTCCTGCTCCTGTGGGCCATTTGAAAGTTAAGGCAGATCTCAGCAGAGACTGAAGATGCCTGGGGCAGGAGAATAGGGGGTGAGTGTGCAGCTCTCAAAGAAAGAACCCATAGGTGAGAGGTCACCTGAGAATGAGCACAGGCTAGGTGGCAAAGAAAGAGTTATTCCAATTCAGGCCACATGAACTGAATGAAGAATCACCAAGTTGAATATGGCCCAAATTCAGGAGATATGATAAAATTGTGGCTATTTTAAGCCATTATATTCTGGGACATTTTCTTATGCAGCAAACAGGTCACCTTAAAGAACCATTAAAAACACTCATTAGAGATGAAGTTAGTTTAAAACATCTACAGACACAGAAGGCCTGCGGCCAGATTGAGAGAGGCCCAATTAAGTACAAAATTCCCTGCATCCTATTATCCTTCTCATCTCCAAATAGAGGTAGAAGCTCTGAATTAGCACAGGGAGAATGAAACCAGACTCTTTCCCAGAGTTCAGACTCTCTCCTCAACAGCAAGTGGTCAGTATTTCTGTTACATATTACTGGCAAAGTTAATTATTGATCAGAAGATTTTGTGATACCCAAGGAAAATAAACAGTTTATGGGCTTGCTTAAGTTTTTCTCAAAGGCAGCATAGAAACTAGGCCCAGATAATAAATATAAATGGATAGATATTCTATAATAAATAAGATAGTTTATCATTCAACCACTGAACTGGTCCCATCTTGCAAAACCCCGTCTTTCTCTCTGATCTTTAATTACATGGAGAAATAAACCTATATTTGTTTCAGTCTCTGTGAATGCATCTTTTGGAACTTGTAGCCATTTCTAAATAACAACTTTACTTACTTATTTAGTTTATTTATTCACCAAGTAGATCTCAAGTACCCCCTATAAAGGTGGTCATTCTAGTACTGGAGGATACACGCAGTAAGCAAGACAAAGTGCCTGTGTGAAAAAAAGTAACATTATAGTGAAGGAGATGGTTTTAAATGAGTAAACAGGTGAAGAAGCACCATTTTTTAGCCAGTGAAATGTCTGTGAAAGAAATTTCTGTGAAAAAAGTAAAGCAGGCAAATGGAGCAATGAGACTATTTTAACTACAATGATCAGAAAGTGACTTCTTGAGGGGATGCATTTGACTACACACCTGAAGGATCAAGGTGCAGGCCATGTAAAGACCCTACTGAGAGCACAGGGGTGTGAGGATGCAGCAGGGGGAGGGGAAGTAGCTAGGGCAATCCAGAGTAGAAGGAGCTGGAGCCTCAGGTAGGTTGTCACAGGAAAAGTGTGGAGTCTCTCTCGAGAGTGTTGGGAAGGTCTTAATATTTTCCACCATTTGAACATAAGCTTTTGGATATCTCTTTATTTCCAGAATCCAGTATAGTGTTTCATATATATAATGAGCTCAATAAAGAGTTCTTGAACTAAAAATATAATGTCTGCTTGCAGGGAGAGAGACAGAGATCATATTCAATAGTCATTGCTCCATTGATGCTCAGGAGAAATAGAATTGTTTTATTTGTCATGTTTGAAAAGAACAGAGAATATGCCTGTTTTTATGCCTGGTTTTCCATTAAGAAATCACATGGACACCATGGAAGCCTGAATACGCCACTGGGCAGCCTCTCCAGTAAGTGACAACAAAAAACTCACAAACCAGATTACATGGTCATTCAATCAACGGGAAACAGTGAGATAAGGGGAAAGCAATGAAGAGGGTTAACACTGAGTATGGAGTGCAGGTAGGGTTGAGGGGCACACTCTCTACATCCTCAGTCATGCAATAACCACAGGTACTTCTCTTCCTTTCTGTCTGTGTCCATCATCAGCTTTCCTGTCCACATAGAATAGTTAAAAGGACCATAATTGAGGTTTTCACTGGAGAACCCCACAGATGGGAGGTGCCTGGAGCCAAAACACACACTTGCTCCACCAATGAGATGCAGGGACAAGAACATCTGCTATAGCTGCAGGTGACATTTCACCCAGTGGACAGCTCTGGATTTTATTTGTGTTCCTTGGTGAGGACACCTAGGAATAGAATGGGTGTCATCAATGAATGGCTGGTTTAAAACCTTATGAATATTCAGTGCCACATGTACTTTATATACTTAGTGTATGAAGAATGTGTATCATTCCATGGTCCTGCCACCCAGTTCTGTCTGCATGTGCTCTCATATATACTTCACTTTTCCTATGCCTGATGTGCCACACAGATTCTAACTCGCTCATTTACACTTAATATGTGGGAAAATCAATTCATCGTGCCTTCCATAGTAGAAGTGAATATTTGCAAATAATACAGCAAGTATACTTTTATAATTTGTTTGAAAAGTGACCATGTGCAAGCATTTGGCTAAATCCTTTGTAGAAAGGCCTTATACATAAATATATTTTATTAAACAAAGAAAACACAAATATTCTTAAGAAATAAGGTCATAAATTGCTTGAACCACAGGCCCACATTTACTGACATCCATATTATTATGACTAACTATTGTCACCCTTCTGTTCTAAAACAGGAAGATAATCAGTTTAACAAGAAAAATCAAGATTATTCAGGAATAGTGAGGAATTGCAATTCAGCACATAAAAACTGTGGCAGACCAGAGGCAAGTCTAGAACAAGAACAGGAGCATGGTTTTAGATAGGATGAGAGGAAGTTGCAGGTGGGGAGAGGTTTGAGCAAAATTCACTGGAAGTAATCCAAAGTTCAGGACTGTGGCAATTTCTTATTGGCTGAGTTGTTGCTGGGCAAGGAGAAAACCTAACTTCTTGATGAGGTGTGTACAGTAAGCTTCCACAGTGGTATGTGTGGGAGAGACCCTCCCTTCATGACCTCCCGCTGCATTTTAAATGAAGTTTTTCTTAATCATTTTTACATTGTTATCATTGAAGGTTGGGCCCTGAAGGAAGATGTCTGGAGCCAACCAGTGGAGAATTCCTGAGAAAGAGCAAGACACATCACAAGGCTGCTGTGTTTGGAGTCAGTCTGTCCTGGATTTGAAATGAAACTTGGCTCTTCTACATATTAGTTATATTCCTCATCAACCAAGAATGTTAATTAAAGGATCAAATGAGTGTTAGACCCAGCTAGGTATCAGAGACACACCACTGAACAAGACCCAGTAACTGGCACAGAGTGAAGGAAGAAACAAACTCCTCCATGGCCCTTTGTGCAGTGAGGAACACTGTGCCACATTGTCTGGCTGGGGCTCAGCGTGACATAAAATGATGAGTGAGAAGGGCTGAGGCCCACTGTAGACACTTAATAAACCACAACTCCTTTTTGGTATTTTGCTTTCAGAAAACAAAACCAATTTGGCAATTTAATGATTTCTAGATTTAATGACCTTCCCCCCCCAAAAAAAAATTTTTTTTCTCTTCTCCCTCCATCCCCATTTTTTTACATTGATATTTTAAGTTATCTGCATATATGTTTATAAAATGGTCGATGAATGTCTATATGGGAATCTCTGTGAACCAGGAATCATTTTGAGGGTAGCCTCATCAGTAACATAACAACACACAAAGCTCGGCCACAGAGGAGCAGTTCAAGTAGGAAACTTTTCCATGTATCATTTCCAAAACTTTGAACTACCTCCAACGCTCTGTTTCAAACAGAAGGAAAAAAAAACAATGTTTCTTCACAGGAGTAGCTGAAAAACTAGACTATTGATTATAAACCAATTAATAGATAGAAAGCCTAAGGGAGTGACTGAAGGGGAAAACAGGGTTAATGCTTGACACTATATTCATATGTTCAAGGGGGCACCCCCCCTAAAAAAACTGACTTATCTTCTGAAAGGCAGGCTCTTTGTAGGCCCATTAGGTCAGTGTTCTCACAACCCATCCATATCAGTGTACCAGCTGGTGTTCTTGTGAGAGGCTGCATTTGGTTCAGTGAATTTTTTTTTTTGAAAAGTCTTTCAACATATTTGCCCATTTCATGAGGGATTTACGAGTGCACTGGCTCACACCATGCTGAGTGTTCAGCAGTTACTGACCAAAAACAGCATTACCCCCTTACCCCACACTCCCTACTTACCCAGTCTTACCCTGAGTGACTTCTTTTGTTTCCCTGGATGGAAAAAGTTCTCAAAGGGAAATATTTTGCCAATGTGGAAAAGGTGAAACAAAAAACAGCAGAAGCACTTTCAAAGGCATCAAAATTGATGAGTTTAAAACTGTTTTGAGCTGTGGAAAAAATGTACATATGTGTAGTGCATCAAGTGGAGAGTATTCTAATGGTGACTGAAGTTTAAACATGTAAGAATAAATGAACAACTTTTTATAAGTAAATTCTGGGGTTTTTGTATCCTCCCTCATATAACATTATAGATATATTAGATGAGTGTGCATTATATATGATACCATAATCTAGCTGGTCATACAAGATTTTGTTAGCTGTATCATTAAAACTACCAACCAAAGGATTGTGGAAGACAGTGCCCCTTCTCTAACCCAAGACATGAAGAGTGCTTCTTCCAACTTTGACCCATGTCTGTGATTATAAACAATCTTACCATGAATGCCTTTACGTGAGCTGTGTGCACTACAATTTATCACAGCCCCTCCCCACAGCTTTTGCCCTGCTCCTGGCCACTTTAGAGATATTGATTCATCTGCTAGACTTTTCAGAGCTTTTGGCTGGTTACTCCTTTGTCTTGCAAGGCATGGTTTCCAGAATCATATTGTCCAGTTTTAAGAGTCCTCCAATTTTATTAATTTCCCCCTAAATATATCATTCAAGCATTTTGATTCTTTTTACAATCTAATGGCAGCACAGGTTTAAATACTTTACACCTAACACTGTGTGAGTAATACACCTATTTAATACTCTCTCCAAATTCACATTTGCTTCTTACAGGTGTGTCATGGATGTTGATTGATAATGATATCTTTTGCTGAGACAGGTTGTCCTTCTGTGGCACTCTAAAAGCCAAATTTGGGGACTTCTAGTTTAAAATGACAGAATAGGTTTTAAGTGAAAAATTAAAACCTATATCAAAGGACCCTAAAATGTAGAATGGTAGATAAGGAAATATAACAGTAACCACAATATAACTAAGGAAAGGGCTGCTGTCCCATCACAGAGAATAGTAGAAATTTCCAGGAATCCCCTCAGGTTACTGTGATGTGTTACCAATCTCCACTCTGCATTTGAAGAAAACACTACAGAGGAGAATTTAAAAGCATAATTATGCATTTGGAATGGAGGAGGGTCATGAATAATCCCAACATGGAGAAAGACCAAGTAGGTGTGCTTTGGGCAAAACTGAGAAATCAGTAGAAAATGTCACTCCAGAAAAAACCACCCCCAATCATTCATTGTCATTATCACTCCAAGTAGAGGAGTAAAAGCAGAAAGTTCACAGAAGCAAAGGTAACTTTCTCCAAAAATTACATATTAATTAGCTAAAGAGAGAATATACGTGAAAGCCACCTAAGTGGGTGGGGAACAGGGGAAAAGGACCAGAACAGAACCAAGTAAACCCCTTCACATATGTTGACTCCCCTCAGGGTCCCCAAACCTGTCCCACATGCCATTTCAGCCTCTGCTTCAACTGGATCAGAGCACATGCTACAGAGAGCCGAGAGAATGGGAGAGAGAAGCAATGGGAAACCTCCCTGTCCCCAAACACAGCCAGAGCCATGGAGAGAGAACTTTCAGAAGCCCAAGAGCAAAGAGAGGCACTGAATGAGATTCCATCCTGACAGGCTGAACAAAGCAGGTGTAGGACCATCACAGAAGCTGAAGGAAAGCAACACATCCCCAGCTGTCCACACTGCCTCCTCCTGACACAGAAAACCCAGAGGCAGGCAGCAAAATATCCCAGAAGCCCTGGAGCTCTGCAGGAAACAGAACCAGACTCACCTGCACTGCATCAGGACACAATGATGACCCAGACAGACAGCCCACTTTAAGTACAAAGTTATATGGGAAAAATAATTTGTTATTTACACAAACATAAATAATGGATGGTTAAATAATGTTTTAAAAGAGCAAAGAAAAGGAAAAATAGGAATCTAAAATGAAATTGCACATATAAAGATCTATTCCTAAAGAAAAGGAGCAGCTTAGATCAAATTTTGTTTTGAAACATTTCTAGTGCAAACTTGATCAATAGAAGAGCAAGGGATAGATTCTCTGTAAAGTCAAATCACTCATGAGTAGGAAGGGTCTGAGAACTTCTCCATGAAGCAGAAAGAAAAAGGCAAGCAGATGGGTGCAGGTAGAGGATAGAGAGCAGGCACATCTCACACAAAGACCATGGTTCCACGCACATGGATTTTCTTGGAACTAAAGAATAACAATGCACAAACCTAAAGGACAAACACTATTCCCCAAAACTGTCACAGAATCATCTACAAAGACACAAGAACTAGTTAAAGTTTTAAAAAATAATTACAAAAGCAATCATTCTTTAGGCACCTTGGTAGGAAAAATAAATAAATAAATAACTGATGAAGGCAGGGACCAGGCAACAACCTGCCCTGGATCACCCCTGGGAAACAGCAGAGGAGCATGCTGCATGTCACAGGTGGTGGAGGAAAGAGATTGGGAGCTGGGATATCACCTGCATCCATGCTAGGACCATGTGCACTCATGAGCTGGGGCAGCTCCCACAGGAAGTCATTCAAGAGTACAGTCCCTTTGCCTGTTTTTGGCAAATTAAAAGAAAAAAAGAAGAGAAAAAAAGCTTGAATCTGGATATTTGGGTGATGAAAGAAGTGCTGATAAAAGGAATAGTAGCAAAGAGGCAAACATTAAAGAGAGATGAAAACATATCTGAGGGCAATTTGATTCATTTTATGAACTTCAAGAAGGTAAAACTTACTCTAAAACAAAAAGAATCAGGGCAGGAAGAAGATAATGTAAGCACTGTAGTTTTATCATCTGTCACAGCACTGAGTAGATAAGCCAAGAAAAGAAGCCTCTGAGTTTTACTCAGAACTGTGAGGGGAACTCCAGAAGGACTAAAAATAAGAATAAGACCAAGAAAAGTCTGGAGGTGGAGGGAAAAGAGGGGAAGAGAGAGAGTGGTAATTTTCTCTTAGTCATAACAGAGTCAGCAGATGCTGTGTAAGAATTCTAAATTCAGAAACAGGGCTAAGTATGATATAAAGAATTTTGAAAAGAACCACTACAGCAACTAAAAACAGAATCTATGACTTCCATATTATTAACAAACAGACCCATGCATATACATTTTCATACATAAAACAACTCTATATTAGCAAAGATAGGCCAAATAGCAAAAGATAGGAAAAGGAAGCTTAAAAGCAAGTGATATATTAAGTCTGTATCAATATAATAAAATAGAAAAATCTCATCTATAAAAAAGTAATACATTATAAAGTCAGATAGGAGAGACTAACTCTACAGGAACCCAATTTAAAAAAAAAGCAAAAACATACAAGATTAGGAATGATGTAGGAGGCCTTACCTTGAATAAAGAAAGAGGAAAGGTAAGCAGTAGAATCAGGTGAATTCTATCAGCAATATTTTGCAACAAAAGTAAGTAATTTGAGGAAATAAATAATATTATAGCAAAATATTAAACACTCAAATCCTCCCAGGAAAAAGACCAATTTTCATAGAGGAGAGAGAAAAAAGAACCCCTCTTAATGAAAAGATGAAGACTATGTACACACACTGCATTTGGCTAACATTTGTGGGTATTTTCACAGATAAGACATGGGTAAGGAAAGAAGGCTTCTGATGAATGTGATGTGGTTTGCATAACTGTAATTCCAAAGTACAAGAGTAGTGCAGGAAATAACTACGAACATAGATGTAAAAATTCTAACCAAAATATTAGCACTGAGTATAGAAGAAAATGTATTAAATATGACAATGACATACATTAAATACTAAAATTAAATAATATCCAAAATAACAAAATCACAAAGCAATTGACTTGCAAGCCCACTGTGCCTATTAATTCTCTGCACTGAGCATTTCTGATGAACATACAAAAGTTTTGTCATTTATACAAACATTTGTATATAAGATACAAAATTGTTTCTCTTTACTAATGAGATGACAGAATCCTGGATAAGCCAAGACACCCCAAGAAAATTATGAACTTATGAAACTGGCTGGATAAATGAACATCAACAAAAAAATTTTAAAAACTTCAAAATTCCCCAAGAACTTAAAAAGTTTAAACAGGGAAAATGGAAAGGAATAAAGTTCACAGATGTTGACATGGAAGCAGGACACATGCAAGGGCCAATTCAGATATTGACATGGAGGGGATGCACAGGGGGCCTTGGGTATAGAAACAGACTCAGGCACAAGGGTGGATAGTGATGAATGCACATCTAACTGTGTGTGAGAGAGACAGAGACAGAGACAGAGAGATGGAGAAAATTCAGAATGTAGATACTGTGTTGTCCTCATGCGTTCCCCTCATGGGCAAAGGGAGCTGATTTAGACACAAGGAAAAGCTTAGGAGAAGAAAAACAGACTAAAAATAAGGGCGGGGGATAGTAACAAATCACAGTTGTTTATGGAGTTTATTCCTGTTTATAAATTGTATATGTAAGTATAAATGTAAGTAAAGTAAACCCATTTACTGCCACAGATGAAATTAATCAATACCCAACAGAATATTGTTTCTCACCCACTGTTTTAGTCAAGTTTATAAGTAGAAAAATCCCAATGGATAAGAAGTAGTGTCAAAAGGCAAGCATCACCTGGCTCCTTAATTCCACTGCTGGAATTATATCCTAAGAACCCTGAAACACCAATCCAAAAGAACCTATGCACCCCTATGTTCATAGCAGCACAATTTACAATAGCCAAGTGCTGGAAACAACCTCAGTGCTCATCAGTAAATGAATGGATCAAAAAACTATGGTACATTTACACAATGGAATTCTATGCAGAAAGAAAGAAGGAGCTCCTACCTTTCAAGACAGCATGGATGGAATTGGAGAGCATGATGCTTAAGTGAAATAAGCTGATGTTAAGGGACAAATACTATATGATTTCACCTTTAACTGGAACATAATCAACAAAACAAGCAAGCAAACAATATATAACCAGAGACATTGAAATTAAGAACAATGTGACAGTAACCACAGGGTAGATGAGATGGGATAATGGGAGGAAAGGGGAAAAGGGTTTTCAGGAACAACTATAAAGGACACATGGATGAAACCAAGGTGGGGTGGAATCAGAGGAGGGAGGTGAGGATGGCTGGGGTGGGGGGAGTGTGGGTCTAAATGCTGACAACTATACTTGAACAACAATAAAATAGTTTTTTTTAAAAGAAGTAAGGAATTTCAGGGAGAAAGGGGAAGAGTTTAGAGCAACAAGTATAAAAGACACATGGACAAAAACTAGGGGTGGTGGAAATGGGAGGGAGGTGGGGAGGACTGGGAGTGGGCTGGTATGGGAGTAAGAGACAGAAAACTGTACAAGTACAACAATTAAAATAAAAATTAAAAAGTAGGGTTTGTGATATTAATATCTGGTAAGCTTGTATTCAAGGCAGAGTTTGTTAAACAAGACAAACAGGCAAAGAATCATGACAGAAATTTCACTCAGAAATAAAGCCACACTCTAATAACTCTTCCAGGACTGGAGGTGCAGGAGAAACACGAGTGAATACAACACAGGGAGAGTTGGCAAGACCTTCATTGTCAGCCTGCACATTAGATAGACACAAACAAGTAAGAAAACAAAGATTCATACAAAATGATGAGTGTGTTTCCAACATCCATGAAACATGGACAAAATCTAACCATATACACCACAGAAATAATTGCAATAAAGTCTCATAATGGAAATCTAAACTAGACAAATCACATTCTCTATCATAATGTGAGATTACTAGAAAGCAACCACAAAAAATAAATATAAATGTTTTAAAAATCTTAAATATGTAAAAAACAGTTGAATAGAAGAAATCAATATCTAGAAATGATTATAAAGAAAATGAAACATTAAATCTTACAAGATGTGTTAAAACTCCTCAAATGAAAATTCTTGAAACACATATGGCCAGGAGCTTTCCTATGAAATGAGGAAAATGAATAAAATTAAACCTTAAATATAATTCAAAACTTTTATTATTTTATTTTTTCATTTAAAGTTATTTTTTTTAATTTTTAATTAAATGCACTGGGATGACATTGGTTAATAAGATTATATAGGTTCCAAGTGTACACTTCTATGATAAAACAAATGAAACAAAAAGAAATGAAAAGAACAGAAGTTTTAAAAATAATGTATTTAAAAAGAGTAATTCCAGCCAAGATGGAGGTGTAGCTGGATGTGCTGTGCCTCCTCTCACAGCCAAGATTAGGGACTACAAAAAATATAGAACCAAAAAAAAAAAAAAAAGAAAACCCAACCAGGACAGAGGGAGGATTGAATTGTGCAGGAGTCCAACAGAGATGCACCCAGACTGGTGACCAAAGGAGGCCCTGTGACCCGAGGTGGCCCTGTGACTGGAGGCGACTGAGAGATTGGAGGAAGCCCCATGACTGGGGGGTGGCCCTACCACCAGAGGAGGCCCTGCGACCTGAAGTGGCCCTGGGACCAGGACAGGGGGCAGCTCTACAACCGGGGGCAGCCCTGCAACCAGGGTCAGCCAATTGACCAGATGCAGCTCTGCAAACAAGGGTGGGCCTTTTAATGGGGGCGTGGCTCTGCAACAGGGGGCGGCCCTGGGACTGGTACTGGAGGCAGCTCTGCAACCGGCATCCCTACGACTGGAGGAGAGGGCTTTGTGGAAGACCCAGAGCACATACCCATGATCCTAGCTGAAACAGTGGAAGCTATGAATACCAGGATACCCTAAGGAGACTGCACCACTGAATCTCACAGGTATTCTACTACAGAATTTCACACCATAACTCAGGGAGCCAGAACAGATCAATTTAAGAAGCTGAGGCTGACAAGAAGAGTCTCACAAACAATGGGAAGACAAAGAAACAATCCCCAAATGAAAGAAAAGGAGGAAGCCCTAGAAAGAATGCTAAATGAAATGGAGGCAACTCAACTATCAGATTTTGAGATCAAAGCAGTGGTTGTCAGGAAGCTCCAAGACCTCTCAAAGAGCTACCAGAAATTACAAGGAAGCTACAATGAACTCACTGCAAACTATATTAACATGAAAAAGGAAATAGAAACTATCAACAAGGGCCAAGAGTAAATGAAGAAAACAATTTTTGAACTGAAGAACAAACACAGTGGAAGGAATGAAAAGCAGAATCGATGAAGCAGAAGATCAGATCAGCGAGTTGGAGGACAAAGTAGAAAAAAAAACACCCACAAAGAGCAAGAAAAGGAAAAGAGGCTCAGAAAGAATGAAGAGGGATTAAGAGAAATGCAAGACAATATGAAACGTAATAATATCCATATAATAGAATTACCAGAAGGGAAAGAAGACAGCAAGGGAAAGAAAACCTGTTTGAAAAAGTAATGATGGAAAACTTCCCTAATTTGATGAGCAAAAAAGTCACACAAATCCAGGAAACACAGAGAGTCCCAATCAAGAGGAATCCAAAGAGGCCCACTTCAAGACACATCATAATTAAAACGGCAAAATTCCAAGACAAAGAGAGAATCTTAAAGGCAGCAAGGGAGAAAAAGGAAGTAACATACAAGGGAGCCCCGATAAGGTTATCAGCTGACTTCTCAATGGAAACACTCCATGCCAGAAAAGAATGGCAAGAAATATTCCAAGTAATGAGAACCAAAGGCCTGCAACCAAGACTACTTTATCCAGCATGGCTTTCAATCAAGATAGAAGGCCAAATAAGGAGCTTCCCAGACAACAGAAGTCTAAAAGAATACACCTCAACCAAACCAGTTCTGTAAGAGATGCTAAAGGGACTGCTTTAAGGAAAGGAAGGAAAAGAGAAAGGGGGGGGGGGACATGGGTAGGAAAATGGCAATGAATCAGTACCTATCAATAATTACCTTAGATGTAAATGGATTAAATGCTCCAATCAAAAGACATAGAATAGCTGAATGGATAAGAAAGCATGACCCACACATATGCTGCCTACAAGAGACTAACCTCAGGACAAAAGACCTACACAGACTCAAACTGAAGGGCTGGAAACAAATTTTCCAACCAAATGGACAGGGGGAAAAAGCCAGGATAGCAATACTCATATCAGACAAAACAGACTTCAAAAGAAGGGCCATAAAGAGAGACCCAGAAGGTCACTTCATAATACTCAAAGGAACAATCCACCAATAACACATAAACATCATAAATATATATGCACCCACATAGGAGCACCAAAATACATAAAGAAAATCTTAGAGGACTTCAAGAAAGATATTGACAGCAACAGAATTATAGTAGGGAATTTTAACACCCACTGTCAAAAATGGACAGATCTTCTAAACAAAATATCAACAAAGATATTGTGGCATTGAACAACACTTTAGATGAAATGGACTTAACTGATATACATAGAGCCCTTCATCTCAAAGAAACTAAATACACATTTTTTTCAAATGCACATGGAATAATTTCAAAGATAGACCACATGATAGGACACAAAACAAGCCTCAACAAATTCAAGAAAATTGGAATCATACCAAGCATTTTCTCCAACCACAAGGGACTTAAACTAGAAAGCAACTTTTCCCAATGGGAAAAACCCAAAACACTCAAAATCATGAAGATTGAATAACATGCTATTAAACAATGAATGGGTCAAGAATGAAATGAGGGAAGAAATCAAAAAGTTTCTGGAAACAAATGAAAATAAACTCACAACAACCCAAAACTTATGGGACACAGCAAAGCCAGTCCTCAGAGGGAAGTTCAAAGCAATACAGGCCTACCTAAAAAAGATAGAAACATTTAAAACCAACAACCTAACCCTATGCCTACAAGAACTTGAGGAACAACAACAAAGACAGTCCAGAGCAAGTAGAGGGAAGGAAATAACCAAGATCAGAGCAGAATTAAATAACATGCACACTAAAAGCACAATTCTAAGGATCAATGAATCCAGGAGCTGCTTCTTTGAAAAGATAAACAAAATCCACAAGCCTTTAAGCAGGCTCATCAAGAAAAAAAGAGAGAGAACCCAAATAAGCACAATCAGAAATGAAAGAGGAGAGATTACAACTGATACCACAGAAATACAAAGGATTGTAAGAAATTACTATGAAGAACTGTATGCCAAGAAATTTGAAAACCTAGGTGAAATGAACAAGTTTCTAGAAAAATATAATCTTCCAAAACTCAATGAAGAAGAAGCAGAAAGCCTGAACACAACAATAATAGCAGATGAAATTGAAGCAGTAATCAAAAAACTCCTGACACACAAAAGCCCTGGACCAGACTGTTTCGCAGGAGAATTCTACAAAGCATTTAAGGAAGAACTAACCCCTATCCTTCACAGACTATTCAAAAAACTCCAAAATGATGGAAGACTCCCAAACTCTTTGTATGAAGCCAGCATCATCCTAATCCCAAAACCAGATAAAGACACAACAAAGAAAGAAAACTTCAGGCCAATATCACTGATAAATATAGACGCTAAAATCCTCAACAAAATATTGGCAATCCACATCCAACAATATTTAAAAACATCATACACCATGACCAAGTGGGATTCATCCTTGGGATGCAAGGATGGTTCAATATTCACAAATCAGTAAATGTAATACATCACATAAAGAAAAGCAAAGACAAAAATGACATGATAATATCAATAGATGCGGAAAGCATTTGACAAGGTACAACACCCATTTATGATAAAAACACACAGCAAAGTGGGAATAGAGTGAGCATTCCTCAACATAATAAAGGCAATATATGAGAGGCTACAGCCAACATCATACTCAATGGGCAAAAGTAAAATCTTTTCCACTAAGATCAGGGACAAGACAAGGATGTCCACTTTCACCACTTCTATTCAATATACTATTGGAAGTCTTAGCCACATCAAATAGACAAGAAAAGGAAATAAAGGCATCCAAATCAGAAAAGAGGAAACAAAACTATCATTGTTTGCAGATGATGTGATAGTATACATAGAAAATCCTATAGACTCAGCCAAAAAGCTGCTCAACCTAATAAATGAATTTGGCCAAACAGCAGGATACAATGTCAATATCCAGAAATTGAAGGCATTTTTGTATACCAACAATGAAACAGCAGAAGCAGAAATCAAGAAAAAAATCCCATTCATTATAGCAAAAAGAAAAATAAAATACCTAGAAATAAACCTAACCAAGGAGGTAAAAGACCTGTATGCAGAAAACTACACAACACTGAAGAAAGAAATCAAGGAAGACACAAACAAATGGAAACATATACTGTGCTCATGGATCTGAAGAATTAACATCATCAAAATGTCCATACTACCCAAAGCAATTTACAGATGCAATGCAATACCTATTAAAGTACCAATGGCATATTTCACAGACATAGAACACTCCAGAAATTTATATGGAACCATAAATGACTCCGAATAGCTGCAGCAATTTGGAGAAAGAAGAGCAAAGTAGGAGGGATCACAATACCTGATACCAAACTGTATTACAAGGCCACTCTAATCAAAACAGCCTGGTACTGGCATAAAAACAGGCACATGAACCAGTGGAATAGAACAGAGAGCCCAGAAATAAACCCAAGTCTCTACGGTCAATTAATACTTGATGAAAGGGGAAGCAACATAAAATAGAGTAAAAATAACCTCTTCAACAAGTGGTATTGGGTGGGAGAACTGGACAGCTACATGCAAAAAAATGAAACTCAAATACCAACTTACACCATACACAAAAATAAGTTCAAGGTGGATAAAAGATTTAAATATAAGCCATGAAACCATTAAAGTCCTACAGGAGAACATAGGCAGGAAAATCTCAGATATTTCATGCAGCAACATTTTTACTGATATGTCCTCTAAAGCAATGGACATAAAGGAAAAAATAAACAAATGGGATCTCATCAAAATAAAAAGCTTCTGCATGGCTAAAGAAAACAGAATTAAAATAAGAAGAGAACTGACTGTATGGGAAACATATTTTCCAATGATACCTCAGACAAAGGTTTAATCTCGAAAATATATAAACAACTAACACAAATCCACTCTAAGAAGACAAGCAACCCAATTAAAAAATGGACAAAGACTTGAACAGATACTTCTCCAAGGAGGACATACAGAGGATCCAGAGACCCATGAAAAGATGTTTAATATAGCTAGCCATCAGAGAGATGCAAACTAAACCCACAATGAGATACCACTTCACACCAGTCAGAATGGCCATCATAAACAAAGCAACAAACAACAAGTGTTGGAGAGGTCATGGAGAAGAGGGGGCCCTAGTGCACTGCTGGTGGGATTGCAGACTGGTACAACCACTATGGAAAGCAGTATGGAATTTTCTAAGAATACTAAAAATGGATCTACATTTTGACCCAGGAATCCCACTACCAGGATTATATCCTAAGAACCCTGAGACACCAATCCAAAAGAACCTATGCACCCAATGTTTATAGCAGCACAATTTACAATAGCCAAGTGTTGGAAGCAACCTAGGTGCCAATTGGTAAACAAATGGATCAAGAAACCATGGTTCATTTACACAATGGAATTTTATGCAGCAGAAAGAAAGAAGGAGCTCCTACCCTTTGCAACAGCATGGATGGAACTGGAGAGCAATAGACTAAGTGAAAAGCCAGGAGGTGAAAGACAAATACCATATGATCTCACCTTTAACAGGAACCTAATCAACAAAACAAACAAACAAGCAAAATATAACCAAAGGCACTGAAATTGAGAACAGACTGACAGTCACCAGAGGGGAGAGGGGAGGGAAGATCAGGGGAAAAGGGGAAGGGTTTACAGGAACAAGTATAAAGGACACATGAATAAAAACTAGGGGGGTGGAAATGGGAGGCTGGTGCTGAGGGCTGGGGCAGTGGGCTGGGATGGGAGTAAAAGACAGAACAACAATTAAAATAAGTTTTTAAAAAAGAGTAAAACTTCCTGCACAAAGCAAGGGCAAGCTTGACAGATTCATCTGATAAAGAAACAAGCCCTTTCAGATTCAATAGTTTATTATTTACATGGGCAGTGATAGCAAGTGCACCTGGTGCAAGCTCCCTGGCCCTTGCAGGGGTGACATAGAAACAAAAGGGGCCAGAGGATAGTAAATGGATGGCAGGATTCTCTGTTGCTAAAGAACTAAAAGCAGGGGAAAGGGGAAGGGTTGTCAGGAATATATATAAAGGATACAGGATAAAGCCAAAGGACGGTAGGATCGAGGGTTGGAGGTGGGGATAGTTGGGGTGGGGGTGGGGGGATGGAGACAACTGTACTTGAACAACAACAAAAAAAGAAAAAATGGACAAGAAAAGAAATAAAATTTAATTTAATTAAAATAAAAAGAACTAAAGCCTGCAGCTGTAACCTAAGGAAGACAAGGCAGAGAACCTAACTAACATTCATCAGAATCATGGTGGCAGTAAGAAACTATTGCTGCCAGCCTTGACAGGTATGGCTCAGTTTGTTGAGTATCATTTTGCAAAGTGAAAGGTCACTGGTTTGATTACCAGACAAGTCATATCCTGGCTTGTGGGTTTGGTCCCTGATAGAGACAACTTATCTGTGAGCAATTGATGTTTCTCTTCCTTTCTGTTCCATCCCTTCCCAGCTCTCTAAATATATGTGGCATGATATTTGGAGGGTCATCTATCCTACTGTGTGTATTACAATTCATTCATTCTCATAGTTGCATAGTATTTCACTATGTGAATATACCCCAGTTTATTTACCCATTCCACTTTTGATGAACATAAGAGGAGTTGCCAACATGGAGGCTATTACAATCAGTGCTGTTAGGAACATTCTTGAGCATACCTTTGTTGAAGTTACCTATGCATTCCTATTGGCTGCGAATTTCTGGGTAGTAGAGTATGCATACGATTAGTTTTACTAGAGATTGCCAAAAATTTTGCAATGACGTTGTACTAACTTATGCTGCTGGCCTCTTGGTAGACTAGGAAACGCATGATCCATGTTTTAGAAGGTTCACAAGTTTTCTCAAGAGTCGCAGAGCCAGGGTCCCTCCTTGCTTATGTGAGCTTTGGAAAGGTCTACGAAGTTATCAGAGCACCAGAACTGAGCTGGTTCCCCCACAGAGCAGTACAATGTGTCATTTAATCCAGAACTTCAATCTTGAAAGAAAAAATGTTTTAAACATAATAACAAGTGTATCTAATTAGAGGAAACAACTATCCCCAAATGAATTTTTTAAACATTTTTATTGTTGTTCAAGTACAGTGTTCTACCTTTTCCCCTCACCCCCTCCCCACCACTTCAACCTTCCCCACCTCCCTCCTCTGTTTCCACCCCCCCTCTTGTTATTGTCCATGCGTCCTTTATCATTGTTCCTGCAAACCTTTCACCTTTTCCCCTATAATCCCCTCCCCTCTCCCCACTGGTCACTGTCAGCCTGTTCTCAATTTCAGTGTCATTGGCTATATTTTGCTTGCTTGTTTGCTTTGTTGATTAGGTTCCTGTTAAAGGTGAGATCATATGGCATTTGTCTTTCACCGCCTGGCTTATTTCACTTAGCATGATACTCTCCAGTTCCATCCATTCTGTCTTGAAAGGTAGGAGCTCCTTCTTTCTTTCTGCTGCATAGAATTCCATTGTGTAAATGTACCATAGTTTTTTGATCCATTCATTTACTGATGGGCACTGAGGTTGCTTCTAGCACTTGGCTATTGTAAATTGTGCTGCTATGAACATAGGGGTGCATAGGTTCTTTTGGATTGGTGTTTCAGGGTTCTTAGGATATAATCCTAGTAGTGGAATTGCTGGGTGAAAAGGCAGATCCATTTTTAGTTTTCTGAGGAAATTCCATACTGTTTTCCACAGGGCTGCACCAGTCTGCACTTGCACAAACAGTGCACTAGAGTTCTCTTTTCTCTGCATCCTCTCCAACACTTGTTTGTTGATTTGTTTATGATGCCCTTTCTGGCCGGTGTGAAGTGGTATCTTGTTGTTATAATTTGCATCACTCTAATGGCTAGTGATGCTGAGCATCTTTTCGTGTGTCTCTGGGTCCTCTGTATGTTCTCCTTGGAGAAGTGTCTGTTCAAGTCCTTTGACCATTTTTTAATTAGGTTGCTTGCTTGTCTTCTTAGAGTGCAGTTGTATGAGTTCTTCATATATTTTGGAGATCAAAACCTTGTCTAATGTATCACTGGCAAATGTTTTCCCATACAGTTGGCTCTCTTTTCATTTTAATGGTGTTTTCTTTACCCATGCAGAAGCTTTTTATTTTGATAAAGTCCCATTTGTTTATTTTTTCCTTTATGTCCCTTGCTCTAGGGGAGATATCAGTGAAAATATTGCTACGTAGAATATCTGACATTTTCCTGCCTATGTTCTGCTCTAGGACTTTTACAGTGTTGCAACTTGTATTTAAGTCTTTTGTCTATCTTGAGAATATTTTTGTGTATGGTGTGAGTTGATAGTCAAGTTTCATTTCTCTCCCTGTTGCTGTCCAGCTCTCCCAACATCATTTGTTGAAGAGGCTATTTTTACTCAGTATTATGCTTTCTCTTTTTTGTGTATTAATTGACCATAGAGACTTGGGTTTATTTCTGAGTTCTCTATTCTCTTCCATTGGTCTATGTGTCTGTTCTTACACAAGTATCACATTGTTTTGATTACTGTGGCCTTGTAACATAGTTTGATACCAGGTATTGTGATCCCTCATACTTTGTTCTTCTTTCTCAAAATTGCTGCAGCTATTTGGGGTCATTACTGGTTCCATATAAATTTTTGAAATATTTGTCCTATATATGTGTCATTGGTATTTTAACAGGGATTGCATTGAATCTATAAATTGCTTTGGGTAACATGGGCATTTTGATGATGTTAATTCTTCTAATCCATGAACATAGTACATGCTTCCATTTGTTTCTGTTTCTTTAATTTCTTTCTTCAGTGTCATGTAGTTTTCAGAGTACAGGTCTTTTACCTCCTTAGTTAGGTTTATTCCTAGGTACTTTATTTTTCTTGTTGCTTTATCAAATGGGATTTTATTTCTGATATTTCATTTTTGGTGTATAAAAATGCCTTTGATTACTGAATGTTGACTTTGTATCCTGCTGTGTTGCCAAATTCACTTATTAGGTCAAGTAGTTTTTTGGTGGAGTCTATAGGATTTTGTACATACACTATCTTGTCTTTGGCAAACAATGACACTTTTGCTTCCTCCTTTCCAATTTGGATGCCTTTATTTCTTTATGTTGTCAGATTTCTGTGGCTAAGACTTCCAATACTATGTTGAATAGAAGTGGTAGAAAAGGACATCCTTGTCTTATGCCTGATACTAGTGGGAAAGATTTTAGTTTTTACTCATTGAGTATGATATTTTTTGTAGGTTTCTTCTATATGGCCTTTATCATGTTGAATTATGCTCCCCCTATTCCCACTTTGCTGAGTGTTTTAATCACAACTGGGTGCTGTACCTTATCAAATGCTTTTTGTGCATCTATTGATATGATCATGTGATTTTTGTCTCTCCTTGTGTTTATGTGATGTATTATTGTTACAGAGCAAACAGAAGGTTCTCGAGACTGGCAAAACACTTCCAAAGTCTCACTTTCTCGAACCTGAGGGGTCAGTCTGCCATGGGCAAGCCCTCCAAAACTGTTACAGAGCAACAGAAAAGGTCTGTTATTGTCCGCCGCCTTATGGAAAGATGTCTCTCAAAGCCAGAGATTTGTGAAAAGGAAAGGAAATGCTTATTTAATACTATACAGAGTTAAAGTAGGAACCTAACATCTCCATTGAAATATCAAAGTCCTTCAGGATACCCACAGACGACCACAGTGCTTCCTATCTCCCTCTGCCCTAATTCAGGGTACCGTAATTGGAAGAGAAGCACACGTCCTGGATCCAGGCTCTTGACACCGTCAGCTGTGTCGTCTTCCAGGCAGGATCTCTGGTTAATCTGAAGCCATGTGGCACCTTCTCATGGCCTACTGGCAAGAGTTCTTTCACCCTTCTTTCAGGCAGTCTCTCTTGCTCCCAGGCCACACAGCCAAAGGGAGCACCCCAAAGCTACGTGGTCCCCTTCTACCAAATCTGTGGGGAAGGGGTCTCCACTGTGGCAAAGCCTCGTGGCTCTCCCTCTTCACCAAAGCTGCAGGGGTCTGCACTCTGGTGAAACCACGTGGAATCTCTCCCTCTGGCAAAGCTGCGAGAGGGTCTCCACTGAGGCAAAGCCTAGTGGCAATTCTCTGCTAAAGCCACATGGTGACTTTCCCTTATGGAGCTGTGGGTCCTGCTCTCTGGTGAAACCGATCTCCCCCCAAATGGCTGCCACGCCTGGGTTTAAATCCCCACACCAATCCTCCTCTGCAGCCCTATTTCCGACTCCTCCTACAATCGGTTACACCTGCCAGCATTCTGGGCAGGTGTGTCCCATTTTCTGGAGCCAATCTTCTCCAAGCTCCCACGCAGGCGCTTTAACTTAGGGTTCCTCCCCCAGTCACATCCTGGGGGAAGTCCTTTCCATCCCCCCCCTGGCTCAGAGCATGGCCACAGCTGTTTAACATATCTATGAAACCAGTTAAAGGTTATAGATATGTTAAATGACCATTCTGGGGGTTATCTGCAAAACCATTGCTATGCAAAACAACTCAATGGTCCTGCTCCATTTGTCCCTTCCCCCAACTCATACCTGTGGGGGAGGGGGTGAGGACATCTTATATGTCCC
>PVKU01002482.1:0-199972 GCA_004027475.1 Anoura caudifer | reverse complement strand
CCCTGTTACATTATGTTTATTGATTTGAGAATATTGCACCATCCCTGCATCCCTGGGATGAATCCCACTTGATCATGGTGTGTGATCTTTTTAATGTATTGCTGGATGTGGTTTGTCAATATTTTGTTGAGGATTTTAGCATCTATGTTCATCAGCTATATTGACCTGTAGTTTTCTTTCTTTGTTGTGTCTTTATCTAGTTTTGCAATTTGGATGATGCTGGTTTCATAAAAAGAGTTTGGGAGTCTTCCATCTTCTTAGATATTTTAGAATAGTCTGTGAAGGACAGAGGTTAGCTCTTCCTTAAATGTTTTCTAAAATTCTCCTGTGAAACCATTTGATCCAGGGCTTTTGTGTGCCTGGAGTTTTTTGATTACTGCTTCAATTTCATCATCTGTTATCAGTCTGTTCAGTCTTCTGCTTCTTCTTCATTGAGTTTTGGAAGATTATATTTTTCTAGAAATTTGCCCATTTCACCTAGGTTTACAAATCGCTTTGCATATAGTTCTGTGTAGTAAGTTCTTACAATCCTTTGTATTTCTGTGGTGTCAGTTATAATCTCTCCTCTTTCATTTCTGATTGTATTTATTTGGGTCCTCTCTCTTTTTTTTCTTGATGAGTCTGCTTAAGGGCTTGTGGATTTTGTTTATCTTTTCAAAGAAGCAGCTCCTGGATTCATTGATCCTTGGAATTGTGCTTTTAGTCTCTATGTCATTTAATTCTGCTCTGATCTTGGTTATTTCCTTCCTCCTAGTTACTCTGGGCTTTGTTTGTTGTTGTTCCTCCCATTCTTGTAGATGTGGGGTTAGGTTGTTTATTTAAAATGTTTTTATCTAAAAAACAATATTTTTTCAAAAATGTAATGAATACATTGTCTACATTGTTCTCAGGTCTTTGTACTTTCAACACATTTTAGAATTGCTTTATCAATTTTTATGTGCATGTTTAAACACACAAACATTTAGAATTGAATATAATCTATAGAGCAGTATTTTGGGGGGAATAGACATTATTACTATATTGAATCTTTCAATCCATTAACTTTTTATTTCCTTTCATATGTATTTCTGTAATTTCCCTAAAAATTGTTTAAAGTTTTCAAAACAGACATCTTGAACGATTTTGTTAAATTTATTTCTATGGGTTTGATGATTTTTGAAACCACTGTGCTAAAAAATCTTTTTTACATCTTGTTTTTAATTTCTTTTTTACTGATATGAGACAGAAGAATATAGATAACTTTAAATCAAGACCTTCCTATTTAATCATAATCATTTGCTTGTAGATTCTGTCATGTTTCTACTTGGAGAAGGATAAAGTTGACATTATTATTAAAATCTTTTGTGAATATAATTAAATTTTATGACGTTAACTTAAAGAAAGTAACAACGGTGCTTTTTGTGCAAGGACTGTCAGTCTCACCAAAGGCCTAGAAAAGAATCCAGAGGCTGACTCCCATTTATGACACTGCCATGCAGTGGAGAATTACTTTTTCAACAAGTGGTTCCAAGCCCTCCAGATATCAATATGAAAATTATATCTTGACCCCTATCTCCACCACAAAAAAAAAATAACTACAGATGTACTGGAGATCTCAGTAAAAGATGAAAAATGGAAAAGATTACTTTAATGACCTTGGATTGGGTTAAGAGTTTTTAATAAGAGTACACAAAGATATTAACTATAGAGGGAAAATTGTTAAATTATATTAAGTTCAAATATTATATCAGAAAACAGTTTATAAGACAGGGAAAGATCAGGAAATAGAGTGGAAGAAGATAGTTTCCATGCATATATCTAACAACAAAAAGAATATATTAACTCCTAAAATCACTAAAGAAAAGACAGACAACCAAATAGGAAATTGTCAAGATACAAAGAAATTAAAACATCCATACATTGCTAGTAGGATTATAAAAAGAGATAGTTACTATGCAAAATATTTTGATGATTCCTTAACACAATAAACACAATTCTCATATATCCAGCAATTCCACTTCTACATATACTCCCAAAATACTCAAAAACAGATGTTCAAACAATACCTTGTAGACAACTATTCATAGTAGCACCTTTACAACAGCAAAAGGTAGAAACAACCCAGTGCCTGTCAACTGATGGATAAATAACCAAAATGTGGGCTACTGAAACAATGGGATATTATTCAGCCATAAAAAGGTGCGAAGTGAATTTCCAGCAAAGATGGAGGTGTAGGCAGACACACTGTGCCTCCTTTCACAACCAAAATTAAGGATAACAAAGATTTAGAAACAAGAAAAAAAAAAACTCAGAAAATTGAACTGTTTGGAAGTCCAACAACGATTCATCTAGACCGGTAAGAGGGGTGGAGTCGTGGCAAGAAAAAGTAGAGGTGCGGACCAGGCATGCAGGCCACAATGGCTGGCAGATCCCAGGTGCACAGGCAGTGGGTAGCAGACCCCGGGCACGGGATGGCAACTGTGCAGACCCAGTGAGGCCACACAAGGCGGCTGGCTGACTGGGTGGTCCCACATTCATGCGCAGATAATCCAGGCAAAGGGGAAGCGGTGGAAGGGACTGGAATCCAAGAGTGAGCAGGGCAAGCTCCATTGTCTCCTCTCAGACCCCACCCCCACGTACAGCATCACTACCCAGCGACTGGGCTGTCCCGCCCTGGGGAACACCTAAGGCTCTACCCCTCACTATGTAACAGCTGCGACTAGACCAAAAAAAAAAAAAAAACACCCAGAAATAAAAATGGCTCGAACCAGAGAACAAATCAAAGCCCCAGAGCCAATTTATCTAAGTGACAAAGAGACTGCCAACCTATCAGATGCACAATTCAAAGCCCTGGTGATCCGGATGCTCACAGAATTGGTTGATTTTGCTCACAAATTAGATGAAAAAATGAAGGCTACAATAAGTGAAAGGAAGAAAAATGCATGGGAAACCAACAGAGATGGGAGGAAAACTGGGACTCACATCAATGGAGTGGACCAGAAGGAAGAAAGAAACAACCAAACAAAAAACAAGGAAGAAACAAGAATTCAAAAAAATGAGGAGAGGCTTAGGAACTTCCAGGACATCTTTAAATGTCCCAACATCCAAATTATAGGGGTACCAGAAGGGGAAGAAGAAGAGCAACCAGTGGAAAACTTATTTAAACAAATAATAAGGGAGAACTTCCCCAATCTGGGAAAGGAAATAGTCTTCCAGGAAGTCCAGGAAGCTCAGAGAGTCCCAAAGAAGTTGGACCCAAGGAGGAACACACCAAGGCACATTATAATTACATTACCCAAGATTCAAATGAAGGAGAGAATTCTAGAAGCAGCAAGGGATAAGAGGACAGTCACCTACAAAGGAGTTCCCATCAGACTGTCAGCGGATTTCTCAAAAGAGACCTTACAGTCAAGAAGGGGCTGGAAAGAGGTATTCCAATTCATGAAAATAAAAGACCTACATCCAGGATTGCTCTATCCAGCGAAGCTGTCATTTAGAATGGAAGGGAAGATAAAGTGCTTCTCAGATAAGGTCAAGTTAAAGGAGTTCATCATCACCAAGCCCTTATTATATGAAATGTTAAAGGGACTTCTCTAAGAAAAAGAAGATAAAAAATATGAACAGTAAAAAGACAGCAAACTCACAGGTATTAACAACCACACCTAAAACAAAAGCAAACTAAGCAAACAGCTAGACCAGGAGCAGAATCACAGAAATGGAGATCACATGGAGGGTTAGCAACAGGGGTGTGGGAGGAGGAGAGAGGGGAAAATGTTACAGAGAGTAAATAGCATAGAGGGTAGGTAGAAAATAGACAGGGGGAGGGCAAGAATAGTGTGGGAAATGTAGAAGCTTAGAACTTATGACACACGGGCATGAACTAAAGGGGGGAATGTGGGTGGGAGGGGGTGTGCAGGGTGGAGGGGAATGAAGGGGGGAAATGGGACAACTGTAATAGCATAATCATAAAATATAATTTAAAAAATAAGTAAAAATAAAATAAAAAATAGAAAAGGTGCGATGTATTGATATGTGCTAAAACATGAACGAAACTTAAACTCATTTTAAGTAAAGAAAGATAGATTCCATTTACATGAAATATCCATAAAAGGCAAATCCATAAAGACAGCAAATTCATGGTTGTCAGGGACTAGTGAGAGGGAGGAATGGGTAGTGACTATCAATGGGTAAGCGGTTTCAGTAAAGGTAATGAAAATATTCTAAAGCTAGATGATCGTGATGGTTGTACAATATCCTGAACATAATCAATGCAACTGATGTTTAAACCTTAAAATGGTTGAAATGGCAAATTTTATGTTCTATGTATTTAGCAAAATAAAACAATGGGAACCTTATCAAGTATTTTCAGCAGTTTTTAAAAATTGGCAATGCCATTATATTTTTATGTATAATATACTTTCAAACATTGTTTTCATGATGGAAATAAACTTTAAGGTATAAATTCAGGTTTTTTTTAGTTAAGCCATAATTCAGCATATAAAGGAAATTGGAGACAAACTGAAAATAGGAGACCATTTTCTATAAAAAATCATGGTACAAATATATAATGATTATTAATGTTCCACTAGAAATAATATGGTAATTCTATCTGTGCTGATATAAGTAAATTTTGTAAGATGTATTATTAAAGGAAAAAGTGTGGAAAATACTATATGCACTTTTTGTGTAAATAAAAATCAAATATATTTAAAATTTCATTTATTCTAAACAAAAACTTGCTGCACAGTAGAACAGGGGCTATTCTTGACCCTGACTATTCAGTAGTAGAAACCATGTACACCATCGCTCTTCTGGAGAAGTCAGCATTCACAGACAGGAAAGGAGCAAAAGTTGTACTCCTCTGTCTGCACCATCCAGCCCTCTGAAACACACCTCCTGGGACACCAATGTCCACGGCACAGGCTCCCTGGAAGCCAGGTTCCACATTGTGCAAGACCTGGCATGTGCTTAGGAGTGATTTTAGGAGGTCAGTGCCCTGTGCTTTTCAGGAAGAACATGACTAGGTTCTTCTTGTTTATCATCACTGTAGCTCCAGCAGGAATCCTGGGTCTGGTGTCTGGCTCTACCAGCACAATGTGACCATAGCTATGAGACAATTTTCACTGACAGCTCCACATTATGGCTGAGCTGTTTTCTAGGTAGGTTTCTTCTGACTGTGTGACAACTAAACTTGGTTTCCTAGACCTCTCTGAGATTCTGTAAACCAAAGTATATAAAGAAAAAAAGGAAAATCACTTTTTGCTTAAAAACAGTAAAAATTTTGTCTACAACTGAACTCTAACCAATACAGTAAACAAATATTTAAACAATATAATTACAGATTGTTTAGTACTATGAAAAAAGATGTATTTGGCACAAAGTATGGTTAGAAAAAATAATTTGAGGGAGGTCTGAGAGGTGGGTTAAGAATTGAGTGAAAAGAAGGAGGTGACAGTGAAAAGAATGGGGAACATAGTGTTACATCACAGGAAATATAAGCCAGAATATGACACACATTGTAGCAAGGAAAGAAGGTCAGCCTAGCTGGAGCTTGGATAAGGGTGGGGTCGAGGAGAGGAGAGAAATAGTATCAGATGAGTTATTCAATAGAGTAACTGAGGAGCATTTATTAGACATCATTTGCAAAGGTCTGGCCAAAATTGAGGAAAACCAAATAGTGGGATTGTGCAATAGCAGGGAATCACACCCAGTCAGAGGCCTTAGGGGGAAGGGCAAGGAGCAGTGACTAGAATAGAAGGTTCATGATGGACACTGTCAAAGACTGACCAAAGTCTACACAATTAGGCCAGTTTAGCAGGAATGTCCTGACCCTTGATGGTCACTCTTAGTCTTCATGCACCCACCAACTCTCAAACCTACTCCTTGGCTCCTTATTGCTGTCTTAGGAGTTGAGCCTGATTTCTGTTCTCTATTGCAATGCTCTTGACACATTTTCAATAATCCTAATTAAAGTCTTCCTTGCAGTTTTTAGAATTGTCAGTACTGTTTTCTTTAACAGCTTTCTTCAGAGAGATTTATGAGGGAATTAATCCCTGATTTCTCTTTCTTCCTCTCCCTTCTCCTGCCTATCCCACCAGGTGAACACACATAGGAGCCCAAGTGCAGAAACCACATTAATGGGGTCAAAAAATCAGCTCCTGGGACCCAGTGCAGAATGGAGAGAAATAGTAACTTGGATTTGATAGGCAACTGGGAAAATGTCCTGGGCAATCGCTTTTGCTTCTCTCCTTCGCTCTTGTCACTATTGAAATAAAGCGCAGAGTATGCTGACCTGCTGGGGAGGTTGGCCCAGACACCCACTGACCTAACAATGGAACATTAGCCACCCTGATGATTCTCAGGGGCAGACCACTTAATTCCTATAAAACAAACTTGCAGAGTTTTCTAGCTGACACTGGCCCTGGCGTCCAGGTCATAGCCACAGTTCTCTTTTTCCATCACTCAGTCTCTGCACTCCTTATTTCTAAAGCAAATGCTTTAGAAAACAAGTGACATAAAGCCTAAAAACAGGCAAAACTGCTTCATGGTGTTGGAAGTGGGTTCTCTGGAAGGAGAGGGGAGTAAGCAGAAGCAGCAATGTGGATGGGTGAGGGCTACTGGGCTGATCATGCTTGGTGTTTTATTTGAAATTGTACACATTAAATAAAAAACAAAAACCATTCAGTTTAATAATTTTAAATCTTCTGATTAAGGTTAATTAATAGGACTAAAAATAAAAATATTAGAAATTATGATGAGCACTTGAAAAGTGGATGATCTACCCAGTGACCAGTATAAGTTAAAGATCAGTACTTCACAGAGATGAGGAGCTCCATAGTGGAACTTAGTAAACTGTTTTGCATATCCTTGGATTTCATTAAATTTTGCTAAATTTTAACAAATATACATTTGTATCTTTGCTGCATTTGACATTGGCTATAGACATTTTACATATAAGACCATGATTTGTGCTAAATCATGTGCTATGATTTAGCAGAGCTATGAAAGCAGAAAAACAGAGCTATGAATCAATAAATACTTTAATATAAATTTAAGACAAAGTATGTGTCATAAAACACAAATGCAAATTATATACTTTTAAGATCCATTCACTTTTCTTAAAAGCAACTGTAATGCATTTTAAAACATTTAAAAGTGTTTTTTTCTGCTTTTCTTTATCTTAACATCAAAACCATGAACAAAATACACCCACCTCATTGTTTCCAGTCTCTTAGTTCAATAGTTACATTAACATCTCTTTGTGTACATTCTATGGACAAATACCCATTACATCAAGAATTTTTCAGATTATTTTTCTCTCCCTAGTATTTTAAAAGGGTGTTGTTTTCTCTGAGTATCACATGTGTTTAGAAACATTAAAATGTCAAAAGTTGAGTGGAAAATACACGTATATCATACCCTCCATGTCATGAGACTTACATGTATTCATTTAGAGTAAATGAAAAAGAGTCAGGTTGGTAATATTGCCTCTTTAAAGCTTGTATGCTACTTTCTGATACAAGCTACATATAATTTTAAATTAGTTACTTTCAAAACTTTGAACATGTGTTAAAATTCTCTGTAAACTTTCCAATAATCAAAGGGATTTATTACAACATATCTATTCAGAAACCTATGCCTGTGCTAACACATTTAAATGTAATATTTATGCATATGTATATTGTATACTTTAATAAGATGCTTCTTAAAATAATCAGTTAGGATAATAAAACAGAGAAAAATTTAGAATAAAAAAGTACATAGTAAATACAGAATTTAAAGATTAACGTGTCACTTAAAGATCCAGGATTTATATGAGCTGCCTGAGGAGCTGTTTCTTTTCCTACAGTTCAGTGATAGCAAAACTCAACTCCTCTGAACTGACCGAAGCAAGCTACAAACATGTTCTTGTGAGAGTAATTCTCACAATTATACTTCACAGGCTTCCAAAAAATATATATTCTTCCATGTCAGTGCTAACATGGGCTATTAAATAAGGTTTTTGTCATATGGTATTTAATAGATTAATTATAAAACAGAATTATACTACAAAATATAATAAATTATAATGCCCTAACTTTAGTCTTCCAAGGGAATCTGCTAAAATAACAAATCTGATATGCATTCATGGCATAGAAATATTTCAATGCTTCCCATTGCCTTTAGGAATCATTCTAAAATTTGAAAAAAAAAATGCACTGTTCTGCAAATTCTCACACCTTCCAGCCATGCTGGTCTTCTTGCTATTCCTCACAGGAATCATGCTAGTAACTCTGGAGCTTCTTTAGTAATCTACTCTAAGCGTGTAACATCTCACTTAACCTTTCTAGCAAGCACATAAGGTATCACCAGTCCCATTTTACAGACGAGCAGCCTGAAAGAGGTTAAATAACTCACCTAGAATCCCATAGCTAGAAAATGAGGTAGACAGGATTTGGACACAGTTCCAGTCTAAGGAAATGCTATGCTCTTAAAATTCTTCCCTCCATTTTACAAAAGGAATGTAATAGAAAAACAAACAAATAAAACAGAAAAATACACAAAATATCAGAAAGTGTTTTAAAAACATTTTTTTCATTATTTTATTGTTGACAGTATTACAGATGTCCCCCATTTTCCTTCCTTTGCCCACCTCCACCTGGCCCTCCTTCTCCCCCATGCTCTCACCACCTGTTGTCTGTGTCCATGGGCCATGCATATATGCATATATGTTCTTTGGCTTATCTCTTCTAGTCCCCCAACTCTTCCCCTATGAGATCTGTCAGTCTGTTTCATGTATTTATGCCTCTGGTTCTATTTTCTTCATCAGTGTATTTAAAAATTACATAATTCATCACAAAAATATTTTTGGTGTGATAGATTAAAAACACTTTGAAGTGTGTGGGATTACACCCCTTTACTGTCCCCCAATCTCACACTGAGTGTGTGTCTATGTGTGAATTCTCTGTTCAGCTCTCTGAATTATTTACTCTTTCTTATCCTTAGTTTTATAGCTTTATTTATTTATATGTTTTATGATATGTAGTGATATCTGCTGAGCAGGTATGCCTAATTTTTCTTTTCCCATCTTTGATTTAGTCAATTTTCTATACTTTCTCCTTCATACAAACTTTAAAATGAGCTTGGCAAGGTTTATAAAATTGTTCTTGACATTTTTATTAGGATTATATTAAATTTATCAGTTTAGGGAGAACTGCCAGATTGAATGTACCCTTCAAAAATATCATTGTTATCTTCCTGCATTTATATCTTCTATATCCTCAGATAATATTTAACTGTTTTTTTCCACAAAATACAGATTAATTATCATCATTTGGCAAACTCAGTAAACTGAATTAATCAACCTTTCTCCTAAGCTATAGACCAAGCTTTATGCCACAGGAAACAACTCATTAAAAGGCCACAGCTCTCATCTTGAACTGGACCTCGTGCATTTTCAGAAGAGTTTTGGGGCTCCCTTTGTAACTTTTCTTAAGTTTTTTTTTTATCAGTTGAGATAATTTTGGTCATATTATTTGCTGAAAACTGTAACTACTTCATCTAGACCTTCAAACACATTGGCCTAAGTCCTTTGCAATGGCTTATTTTCTCTCTGAGGCCTTGTGGCTCCCTTCTGGCCAACTTCTGTAGCCCACTGACTTGCCCATGGATTTGCCCAGATGTTGAACGATTTCTGACTTCCAAGTATGAGGAGCTAAAAGCTATTAGCTGACATTAAAGAAGAAGCTAGAGTTGGCAATAGGAACATCTCAGATGATTGTAAACATCCACACTACTTTGACAACTCCCTGTCAAGTTCAGTCAGCCAGCCCTCCCTAGGAGCAGGAGAGCCCTATTTGGGAGTCCACCTCTTGCTCCCTTTTCTGATCAAGTTCTAAGGGACTCTGTAGGGCCCAAGTAATGCTTCTCTGTTCTGTTTGTGTCCCTTTCCATTTCTCCATCTCCACAGGCTGTACCCAACTCTACCCACTTCATAAAGACTTTGATCAGCAAAAAAATATAGGAGTAACGGAGCAGCTATGAGCCCAAAGGCGAAGATCTGTAGGCACAAACAGTGCTAATAATATGAATAGCAATAGTGGCTTCTGTTTATCACAAATGTGTAAGCCATCAGTTATTGTCACTCTTTGATATCACATTTTAATTCTCACAACAACCATACAGTGTGACACTCTTATTATCTTCATATTATGGCTAAAGAAGCAAAAGCTCAAGGAGGTTATATAACTTTCCTAAGGCCACAGAGCTAGAAGAAGAGTCAATAATCTAACCACTTGGCAAAGCTAATTTCTGACTTCTCAGCTTCAAACAAACAGCCCAGAGATTTTAAATTAAAAATAAATTTATAAAAAAAGAAAAATCTAAGCCTATAAATTAATAATTATCATTCACAAAGCTTCCCATTCCTCTGTATCCAGAAATGAGAGAATGTGTAAATGTTAGTTACGTTGTAAACATCACTGGGCAGACAATGTTTGTAGAGTTTTGTGGGCGTTTGAGAAATCACTTCTTTATGTCAATACCCAGCTCTGTTGAGCATATGGGAAACTATAAGCCTATTATTCTTCATGAAAGCAATAAAAGTTTGCTACAAAAAAATCTACAGTAGATTTCCACAAAAAATCTGTAATTGGCCTGTTTCCAAAATTAAATTTTATTTTTTTCTAGGTAGAGATTTCAAAATATATTTTGTGAGTGAGAAAACTATAGAAATAAATTAGGTTGAGACCAGTCCACTCACACTGACAATGGGCTGGTCTCAACAAAATCAGAGACTATGGAGCGAGACAGATGAGAAACAGCCTATCATCTCTGCCACTCTTTTCCTTGGGGCTTCCCAGCTATCCCACCACAGCTGAGATTGCCAGGTTTCCCTGATGAGCACAGTAAAAATGTGGACTCTGGCCTCTGGTTGCCTGGGTTCAAATCAGGCAACCACCTGGTAGAGTCCCTTGCCTAACTTCTGCATCTCTGCAATGGGGGTGATGGTGATGTCTTCCTCCCAGGATCGCTCTGAGAATGTGGTGCAGTGGTACACATGATGTCCTGAGCCCAGTGCTGATCATACAGCAAAGATCTATTCCTAATAATTATGAATCAGGTGGGAATTGAAACTACGGGGACTGAGTACCCCAAAGATTTGGATGGAGTCTTCCATCTCTGACAGATGTTGGGTGTCCAAGCTGATTTGGGCAAGTGAGGATGGACACCCAACTCAAACGTTCTTAAATAAGAGGGGATTATCACCTCATATTACTATACTTTAGAAAAGGGGATTCCTGCCTTACAACCACCCTTAAACTCCTGAGCCCAGGTCTCTCATCACTGTCCTCCCTGAGTCTCTCCCTTTGTCAACATCTCTCTGGGCCAGGGGTCCCCAACCTTTCTGGCACCAGCGACTGGTCTTGTGGAAGAAAATTTTTCCACAGACCCGGGGCGGGGGAAGGTTTTGGGATGATTAAAAGCATTATTACATTCATGTTCACCTCCAGCTGTGTGCCAGGTTCCCAACAGTTGCAGACCAGTGCCAGTCAAGGGCCCAGGGAATGGGGACCCCTGCTCTAGGCAATTCTCCTTCAGGGAGGACCATGGCTCCCAAGAGCCTCCAGCTCCCCTATCTCAGACTTGAAACATGAGATAAACAAGTTTCCTCTCTCCCTGGTGCAGCTGGACAGATCCTGGGAAGGCAGGTCACAGCCAGCTGCCTGGGTCTCATACCCACCTCTGCAGGTGAAGCCTGTTACCAAGAGAAGGAAAAATGGACTGGAGAGAACACAAAAACAAGACACACTTCAAATACCTCATGGGAAATATGGCTCAAGTTTGCACATTAGAGTGTCTCTGAATGTACAAACCCCTTTGGAAAGAATTTCAATAATTATAACCATAAATTTAGAAAATACTACCTGCTGAGTATTAAAGACCACTATGGATTTCATGGGTTTCCTCAGAAATCCACTTTCTCATAAGAAGCAATGCAATATTTCAGAAAGGGAAAGAAATAATAGTAAAGAATGTGGGAAATGACTAAATAAAAATAGATTTACAAAGATAACTCAATAGAAGTTTTTTACTTTATGTAATTTATAAGCTGCCTGATTATATACCTCACAGTCTTTTTGTAAAATCTTATGTCTAGCTAAGGATTCATCACTCCAAAATTAGCTTAGGTGCAGTTCTCACCACATATAAAATTCACTTCCACTCCTACAGAGAGATGCTGATGACTTCTTCTCCAAAATGCCATCAAATAATACAAGCACAAGAGCCATGCTGGGTAAACAAGGTTTTTCTCCAAACGCCTGCAGGGTCTGGCAGGGGATGGCAAGTGCCTCGGGCAGGAAGCGTCACTAAGGAGGGACTAATTAACAGTGACAGCTGTGATGGTGGCTTTTCCCCAAAAAATCTATTTAGAGACACAAAAAACAAGAATATCTGTAACGACGTTCTTTTGGGTAATTCAGAAAAGGTGCTAAGAAACATCGCATCTCAGCATTTAGTTATTAAAAATTGCCATTGATGATTTTGCATTTTCTCATTTCTACATAGGCAACAAAACAAGGTTTTATACTAGAGTAATTCGCTTAGAGTCAGGCAGACAACTTGAGATCAGCAGGCGTAAGCTGCCAAAGGAGTCTGATGCGAAGGCTTTAACATTTTAAACCCTTTTAAAGAGATTCATGTCCAATGATCAGGAGACATTTTTGTGATTTTAGAATATATTGTATTTTATTCTTAAAAATAACTTAATAATACCTATTACATTGTCTAATATTAGTTGGGAGTTGTTTTCAATTTCTATTTTCGGTATGTTTTAAAGGAGGGCTTGAGCTCCCTACTTAATAATGAAATAACTCAAGGTTACAACCTATTAGTTCATTTACTATTTATAATAACTTTGTATCCAAAAGCTGTCATCCACTCTAATCATCATACATTTGTCATGCAAGGACTCTATATACCCAGGAAGAAGCAGCGGCCAGTATCTGAACCAACAATTTTGGAATGTTTCTTCTTTGTTCCATTGATTGGCCTCATAACATCTTATAACCTGCCTTTATCAATGGTTCCTTTATTAACAAAGGTGCTAAAACAGTAATACCACACTTACTTACAGGACAGAGAAACCTGTCTTTAATTTTCTTAGGAGAAAAAAGAAGAAAGGGATTTATTTAAATCCTAACATTTGGGAACTATCTTCTATATCTACTCTCTTCATATACAGATTCTCATTTCTCAGCCTTACAGGAAACCTAAATGCTAGATGGCAGGTCAAAAGCTCCACAACTTTCTGGATTTCTGGTTTTATGTACTGCTCATCCACAGGGAGGTAATATTTTCTCCTGGTGCAGATGTGATTTTGAATTCAACAAAGTTGTATTTTTATAGAGTTAGTCATTTAAAGGATATAATTCTATACATTGTCTTGCCAGTTAATGTAGTTGGTGGCATGTGAATAGCAGGTGGAACTCTGAGTGTTGAATAGTTAGATAATTTTGTTGGTTTGAAATTCAGTTAAGAGGGTCCTCAGAGGTTGAGTGCACAACCCAGTATTATCCATCTCAAAACTTAAGAAAGAACTGAAAGGAGTGATGTGAATTCTCTGAAGAGACTGAACCACAGATGATTATATCATGAATTCAATGGTCCAATGGTCTTGGTGTTTACTGCTGAAATGATCAGATGCCTCCCAACAGGAAATTTGCTTCAATGACTTTTAATTCTTAAATTGAAAAAATCTTGCAGAAAAAAACACTAATTTTAAGAGTTTAAGAATTTTTAAGATTTTAATGCTGAGACATAATTTGGCTGACTTGTTAAAAATTTGCATGAATTAAAGTCTGCTGTTTTGGCCTCAAGTAATGATGATAGCTGGTAATCATCCACAACAATATGGTTCTGAAGAATTTGATATAAGGGCTCTAATCTAAAGTGAAAAGAAGGTAATTCAAAGAATGTACAGAGACAAAAGGAAAGTAAAAAAATGCATGAATTCAGACACTAACTAGTATGTACTACTATTTCTGGAAAAAATAGGACAAAAATATGTGAAAATGTTATTTATGTAGTCTGCAGACAATGCTTACTTAGATCACTTTGTGGACTCAAGGACAATTTTATCCCTTTTCTGAGGAACCCTGGAGCTCTCTGGATCATAGAGAGGGAGTCATTTCTTTGGGGTACTTGTTCCCAACAAACATTAGGAAATAGAATGGATTCATGAATATGCCTAGCAATTTGGTTTTGAACATACATAAGAAAAAAACAATAAGTTCCTGACATTTATACTAGGGAAAGTTTGCATATTTTCCTCAGTGGAAGCTGGCAAGAAAAGGGGAAAGAAAGGAAAAAGAAACATAAAGCTTTATTTGGTGTATGTGCTGGATATGGCAGAGACTGGCAAGCTCGTCACCAGACTACTTTTTCTCAGAGCACACAGCTAGGCAGTTTTTTTCTTTTCCCTTTGCAATTGAGTGTGACCATGTGGCTGTGTTCTAGAAAACAGAATGTGAATGAAAGCATGTGTGCTTCTTCTAGGACCTTACAACTTGCCAGGCATGATTCTGCAGTTGTTTTCCCTTCCAGCTGGCTGGAATGGAGGCAACACTGTCTCACCTTGAAAGCTATATGGTAGAGCCATTCCACCGGTGGAAGAAGCCTGGGTTCCTGAATGACACCTTGGCTGGGATCTACCTTCAGTCAAGAGGGGGAAGTGTCATCAAGGAACATGTATAAAGGACACATGGACAAAGACAACGCGAGTGGGAGGAGGGTGGTGAGGGTGGGTAGGGTGGGGGAGAGTGATGAGGGGAAAACGGGGACAAAAAATTGAACAATAAAATTTTTTTAAAAGACTACCAATTTGGAAATTATGTGATAGTTTTTTATAGCATTTGAACCAGTAATATCTTTTGAATTTTGTTAATTGTGATCTTAATTAGTATACTATATAATGAATATTGAATTACTTTTCACAACTAGAGATGACTCTCACATCTCTACAATTCTGTGAGGTGGACTAAGAAATGATGCTGCATTCTGTATATCTTCTGTGTAAAATTGTACATTCTCCAGGTATCATTTGTGTATCACCTATGTGAAGTGCAACTTGCATATCTTTTACATATGTTAGCTTGTGTGTTTTTAAATACTTGTATTGAGGAGAAATTTATGTGTAGGAAAATGCACAAGACTTAAATATACAATTCAATGAGTTTTTGTTAAGTGTCGATACTCATGTAACCAACACCCATGCCAAAATAAAGAACATTCCCATCATCCCCCAACATTCCCACATGCCCCTTTCCAGTCCACCCCAAGCTAACCATCCTCCCATAGGCAACCACTAGGTATTCTTATTACCATAGATTAATTCTGCCTCTTTTTGGACTTCACATAAATAGAATTGCACTTATGTCCTCTAATGTATGTTTGGTTTCTGTTGCATAGTGGGATGTTTTGAAGTATCTTCCATGCAGTTGTGTGTATCAGTACTTCATTTTTCCTTTGCATTATTGGACATTTGTGTTGTTCCCAAATTGGAGCATTTGCAAACATCCTTGTACAAGATTTTTGAACATGTATTATTTCTCTTGGGTAAATACCTCATTAGAATTGCTCCAGCAGAAGGTAGATATATGTTTCACATTTTTAGAAGAGTTTTCAAAAAATATTATATGATTTTACACTAAGAGATTTAGTTATTCCATAAGCTCAATGGTATTTGGTAGTAAGAGTCTCTGTATATTTTGGCAATTCTGGGCATGGAATTGTATATTATTTTAGTTTTATTTGAAATTTCCTGGAATATAATACTGAGAGTAGTACTTTTCACTGCCTAATGTTCATTCATGTGTGCTCTTCAGTAAAGTTCAAATATTTTGACCAATATTTTAAGCCGTCTTTTTGTTAGAGATTAGTAAAACATCATTAATATTCTGGATACAAATACTTTATCAGAGATGCATATTTAGAATATTTTTTCAGTATGCACCTCACCTTTTCATTTGTTTCCTATAATGTCTTTGATAAAAGATTTTAGCATTGATGAAAATCAATCTATGCATTCTTTAAACTTTTATATTTAGTGTTTTCAGTATCCTATATACAAAATGTTCTCCTTTTCCCAAGATAAAAAGATATGCTTCTTTGTTTTCTTTTAGCAAATTTATAGTTTATTTTAAATTTAGGTCTATTAAGTGTCTCAAATTAATTTTATTCTAAAAATTTATATAGTCGGTCCATGAACTTTTATTTAAAAAAAAAAAACTTCTTTCCCTATTAAATGGCCTTGGTATATTTGTCAAAAAACAATTAACCGCAAATGTGAGGGTTGATTTCTAAATTTTATAATTTGTTTACCTGCTTGCCTAATTCTTACCCCAATACTATAATGCCTAATTATTAAAACTTTTTATAGTTAGTCTTTATTTAGAAAGTGTACATCCTCCAATTTTTGTTCTTACTTTTTAAGATTCATTTGGCTATTTTAGAGGCTTTCTATTTCTATCCATGCTTTATAAATAGCTTATCAATTTCCAGCAATACCAAAGATTATTGGGATTTTAGTTGGGATTGGTAAAATCTCTATATTAGTAAGGATATGACTGACATGTTAACCATACAGGGTATTCTTATCCATATTTAGTCCATCTTTCCAGTTATTTAAATTCTCTGTAAATCTTCTCAGCAATGGTTGGTCCTTTTTTAAAGTATATTTTATTGATGATACTATTACAATTCTACCATATTTCCCCTTCTGCTCTGCACCACCCTCCCTCCAGCATTACCCACCATGGGTCCTACATATAAGTTCTTTAGCTTCTCCATTTCCCATACTATTATTAACCTCCCCCTGTCTATTTTGTACCTACTATTTATGCTACTTATTCCCTGTACCTTTTTCCCCATTCTCCCCTCACCCCCTCCCCACTGATAATCCTCCATGTGATCTCCATTTCTGTGAATGTGTTCCTGTTCTAGTTGTTTGCTTAGTTAGTTTTTGTTTCGTATTTTCTTTAGGTTCAGTTGTTGATAGTTGTGAGTTTGTTGTCATTTTACTCTTCATAGCTTTGATCTTCTTTTTCTTAGATAAGTCCCTTTAACATTTTATATAATAAGGGCTTGGTGATGATGAACCCCTTTAACTTGACCTTATCTGGGAAGCACTTTATCTACCCTTCCATTCTAAATGATAACTTTGCTGGATAGAGTCATCTTGGATGTAGGTCCTTGCCCTTCATGACTTGGAATACATTTTTCAAGCCCCTTCTTGCCTGCAAGGTTTCTTTGGAAAAATCAGCTGATAGTTTTATAGACACTCCTTTGTACATAACTATCTCCTTTTCTCTTGCTGCTTTTAAGATTCTCTCCTCATCTTTAATCTTGGGTAATTTAATTGTGATGTGTCTTGGTGTGTTTCCCCTTGGATCCAAATTCTTTTGGGATTTTCCGAGCTTCCTGGACTTACATGTCTATTTCTTTCATCAGTAGGAAAACAATGATTCCTTCATTGTTTTTTCAAATCAGTTTTCAATTTTTTGCTTTTCCTTTTTCTTCCAGCACCCCTGTGATTAGGATATTGGAATGTTTAAAGTTGTCTCAGAGGTTCCTGAGCCTCTCCTCATTTTTTTTTTTTTTGAATTCTTGTGTCTTCATTCTGTTCCATTTAAATGTTTATTTCTTCCTTTATTTTGCAACCATACTCAGCCATTTTTGTAAGCATCTTGATTACCAGATTTTAACTCTGCATCTGATAGGTTGGCTATCTCCTCATCACTTAGTTCTTTTTCTGGAGTTTTTATCTGTTCTTTCATTTGGGCCTTTTTTTTTCTTTCTGGGCACACCTCTTACATTTTAAGGGGCAGAGCCTTAGGTATTCCCCAGGGTGGGGCAATCCACTTGGCTGTGTTGTGGCACTGTATGTCAGGGAGGGTCAGAGAGGGAACAATGTCACTCACTTGGCACTAGCCCCGCTTTCTGTTGCTTCCCTCACTTCCCACAAGCTGATTGTGCCCTTTCAAGTGCAATTCCCAGGTGGATGGGCTTGTGTACATTCTAGGATCCTGTGGGTCTCTCCAAAAGACTCTCTGGTGAGACTGGGAGTTTCTCCTGCCACCACAACCCCCACAGGTTTTTACAGCCAGAGCTTTTGAAGCTTCCATTTGCTGGCACTGGAACCCTGGGTTACACGGTCTGTGTCACTCTCCAGTTGTACTAAAGGCTTATCCCCACATGAATGTGGGATATCCCATTGTGCTAGCTGCCACCTTGCCATGTGTCCTTGCTGCCCCAGCTTCTCATCTCTGCCCCTCCTAACAGTCTGGATGAATGTTTCTTTAACTCCTTGGTTGTTGGACTTCCGTTCAGTTTGATTTTCTGGCAGTTCTGGGGTGGGGGGTGTTTGTTTTTAAATTGGTTGTTATCCTTTTGGTTGTGTAAGAAAGAAAAGTGTATCTACCTACACCTCCATCTTGGCCAGATGTCTCAGCAATTGTTGGTTCTTTTTTTTTTTTTCCTTTATTTTATTATTTTATTTCTTTTTTAATTAACTGTTTATTTTTTTACTGCTGTTCAAGTACAGTTGTCTCCATTTTACCCCCCCCACTCCCCCCCACCCCAATCATTCCACACTCTCAGCCTTGATCCCACCCCCCTTTGGCTTTGTCCATGTGTCCTTAATACACATTCTTTGACAACCCTTCCCCTCTTTCCCCCCACTATCCCCTCTCTCCTCCCCTCTGATTACTGTCAGATTGTTCTTAATTTCATTGTCTCTGGTTATATTTTGCTTGCTCGTCTGTTCTTTTTATTAGGTTCCACTTATAGGTGAGATCATGGGGTATCTGTCTTTCATCTCCTGGCTTATTTCACTTAGCATAATGTTCTCCAGATCCATCCAAATTGTCTCAAAGGGTAGGAGCTCCTTCTTTCTTTCTGCTGCATAGTATTCCATTGTGTAAATGTACCACAGTTTTTTGATCTACTCATTTACTGATGGGCACTTAGGCTGTTTCTAGCACTTGACTATTGGAAATTGTGCTTCTATGAACATTGGGGTGCATAGGTTCTTTTGAATTAGTGTTTCAGGATTCTTAGGATATAGTCCCAGCAATGGAATTGCTGGATCAAAAGGCAGCTCCATTTTTAGTTTTCTGAGGAAATTCCATGCTGTTTTCCACAGTGGTTGCACCAGTCTGAATCTCCACCAACAGTGTACTAAGTTTCCCTTTTCTCCACACCCTCTCCATCATTTGTTTGTTGATTTAGTTATGACAACAATTCTGACTGGTATGAAGTGGTATTCCATTGTGGTTTTAATTTGCATCTCTCTGATGGCTAGTGATGCTGAGCATCCTTTCATATGATTCTGGGCCCTCTGTATGTCCTCCTTGGAGAAGTGTGCTCAGGTCCTTTGTTCATTTTTTTAACTGGATTGTTTGTCTTCCTAGAGTGGAGTTGTGTGAGTTCTTTATATATTTTGGAGATTAAACCCTTGTCCGAGTTATCATTTGCAAATATGTTTTCTCATATGGTTGGTTCTCTTTTCATTTTGCTGAGGTTTTCTTTAGCCATACAGAAGCTTTTTGTTTCAATGAAATCCCATGCTTATTCTTTCCTTTATGTCCCTTGCTCTAGTGGACATACTGGCAAAAATAACAGCAATGGTTGGTTCTCATTGTACAAGTCCTACATATCTTTCAGTAAATTTATTTCTATTGTATATTTTTTATATAAAATGGTAAGTAAAAATTTTTATTCTATTTACCAATGTTTTGTCACCCATGTATAAAAATACACATAATTTTATATTTTATAAACTCATATTCCCTGACCTTACAAATTTTATTTCTTTTTCTATTTTTATAAATTGATAAATGTAGGCTTCTTATGTATGAAATCATATTCCCTTAAGATAAAGAAAATTTTATTTCTTTCTAATCTTTACACATTTTTGCTTTTTTTTTCTATTTAACTATGTTGCGTTGGCTAGGATTTCATAAAAATAAAATGTTCGATAGAAGATAACAGTGGTCATCTTCACCTTGTTATGATCATAATAAAAATGAGTTCAATATATTTACATTAATAATGATGTAAACACATTTTAAATGCATTTTAAGAAATGAAAGAATTTTACTATACTCCCTGTTTGCTGAAAGTTTTTTAATTAAATTTCATCACATGCTTTCCCTTCAACTATGAAGATGACCATTTGTGATTATGGTTTGTTTAGTTAATGTAATAAATTACATTATTAGTTTTTAAATTTTAAGCCAAACCTAAATTATTGGAATAAACCCATAAAACAAATATTTAAGGAACATATAAATGAAAGATAGATAGATAGATAGATAATAATAGATAGAGTTGATTTACCATTTTCATAGGGAATATTTTCTTGTAATTTTCTACAAATTACTTTTAAGATTTGCTATCATTCATCAGATAGGAGTGGAGAGTGGTGTGATGGGTGCAGTAGGTGAAGAAATTAAAAAGTACAATTGCTAGTTATAAAAATAGTTATAGAGATATAAAGTACAGCATAGATAATGTAGTCAATAATATTGTAATAACTGTTCATAGTATCACAGGGGGATCACTTCCAAAGATTTATAAGTGTCTACTTACTATGTTGTACACTTGGAACTAAAACAATTTGGTATTATTTTTGACCTCATATAATCTGTATGTGCTACTACTGCTATTTTCTAAATAGTTTCTCTAAGTTTGGTATAATTTCTTTCCTAAAGGTCAAAATTCACCAGTAAAAACATTTAGGTCTATAGTTTAATCATGAAAATATTTCTTGTTACAAATGCTATTTCTTTAAAAACTAAAAGCCTATCCAATTTTCCTATTCTTTTTGTATTCATTCTGGTAAATTGTAGCTTTCAAGGAATTTTTTATATAACTTTTTAAATTTGTTGACTAAGGTTTGGATTTGTAACACTTTATAGCAGTACTCATATATTTAAAGCTACAGGATCTGTTATGATATTTCCTCTTTCATTTCTGCTATTATTAATATTTGTTATGACATGTTTTCAACTTTATTGGTTTCTGCTCTTATATGTTTCCTTCCTTTTTTATTCTTTATATAATTTTCTTCTACTGTTTCTATTAAGTTAGAAAATTAAGTTATTGATTAAAAATTAGGTTTATACAGACTATTTATATCATTCCAAGTACTAATTTAACTACATCCCAAATTTTTATATGTTTTGTTCTCACTTTTATTCAATTCAATGTTTTCTAATTTCCACTGTGATTTCTTATTTGATTGACTGATTTGTTATAGTATGTAATTTAATTTCAAAATATATAGAGCTATACTGGATATCTCATTACCATTGATTTTTAACACTACTGTGGTCAGGGAGCATATTCTGTAGTATATTAAACTTGAAATTTTTTTATGATCTAGCATACAGCCTATCTGGTGAATGTAACATGTTTTCGACAAAACCATATATGCTTCTCTGGCAGGTGTGGCTCAGTTGGTTGGAGCATCAACACATAGCCCAAGGTTGGAGGTTCCATTCCTGGTAAGGGCACATGCCTGCATTGCGGGTTCATTCCTTTATCTGTGTGGGGTGAGGGGTTCTTCTCTCTTCCACCGATGTTTTTTTCTCTCCTTCTCTCTATCTCTAAAAGCAATTAAAAAAGTCCTCTACTGAGGATAATAAATAAATAAATATTTAACTTAGGTGAAATAGTTTATAAATGTCAATTTTGGTTTAGTTGGTTATTTATATTGGTTACATGATACATTAATTTTTATTATTTCATCCATCTATTACTGACAGAAGAGTATTGATATATCTTTATTCTGGTTATAAACTTTTTGTTTCTTCTTTAGTTCTATCAAAATTTGCTTCATGTTTTTGAAATTTCTGTTATCATGTGCATGAGCACTTAGAATTTTCATATCTTCCTGATGAATTGACACTTTTCTTTCAATTAAATGTTCTTTTTTTTACATCTGGTAATGTTCCTTGTTTTGAAACCAATATCTGTGAATTCCAGATTATACTTTTGAATAATTATATTTTCAAATTGCCTGTGTATTTATATTTAAAATGTTACTCTTGCATAAAGAGTGTAAAATTGTATCTCAATTCATTTTTTAATTTTTTTAAATTCTTGTTCAAGTACAGTTTCCTGCCTTTTATTCCCATCCCAGTCCACCCACTAGCCCTCCCCACCTCCCTCCCATTTCCACCTCCCCCTAGTTTTTTTCCATGTGTCCTGTATACTTGTTCCTGTAAACCCTTCCCCTTTTCCCCTGAAATTTCCCTCAGATTCCCTCCCCTCTCCCCTCTGGACACTGCCAGCCTGTTCTCTATTTCAGTGTCTTTGATTATATTTTGCTTGTTTGTTTGCTTTGTTGTTTAGGTTCCTATTAAAGGTGAGATCATATGGCATTTGTCTTTCACCACCTGGTTTATTTTGCTTAGCATAACGCTTTCCATTTCCATTCAAGCTGTTGCAAAGGGTAGGAGCTCCTTCTTTCTTTCTGCTGCATAGAATTCCATTGTGCAAATGTACCATAGTTTAGTGTGTACAAATGTAGTTCATGAGAGAATAGAGTTTAGCACTACAGTAATAGCATTCAGGAAACCGTGAAGTGGGCTAAAATCTGGGAGTGGTGTTGTGTAGTATTTACAATTGTATGGAACAGATATTATTTACAATAATATTAGAGCAACAATCATATGACATAATCTATGAGATCTAGATAACAAAAATAGGGAGTATAGGACCTTGAGTAGTGTGCTAATGGAACCCAAGTGAAGTGAAGGATAGTAAATTAGCAATACACTATGAAAGAGAGAACAGGGGAAATCTGTCAAATGATACAATGTAACCAGCCAAGCAAAGAATAAACAGAAAGAATAGGAATACAAAAATAGTAATAAAATAAATGATGTAAGAATAATGAAAAAATAATAATACAAATATGCAATAACTTGCAGGTTGTCTGTAGTAGCAAAATGAAATTTGTTTCACTGTCTCAGCTGTTGGGATGCCCCCTCTTTGGGTCCAACTCTGGTATTTTCACAGTTCCAGGTTTTTTTGTCTCATTGGTGGGTATTTAAAAAGAAAAAAAATGAAAAAAAAAGCAGAAAGAAGGAAGGAAGAAGAGATAAAATTGGAAAGGAAGGAATAAATCAAGAAGGAAAGAGTAGCAAAAGGAATTGAGAGATGAAAAAATAATAAAGAGAACATTTTGACTGTCGCCAGATGGGTGGGGGGTTGAAGGGATGGGTAAAAAAGGTGAAGGAATTAAGAAGTACAAATTGGTTGTTACAGAATAGTCATGGGGATGTAAAGTACAGCATAGGGAATACAATCAATAATATTCTAATAATTACATATACTGTCAAATGGGTAATAGATTTATTGATTGGGATGATCAGTAAGTATGTAATGTCTAATCACTGGGTGTATACCTGAAACTAATATAATTTTATCTGTCAATTGTAACTGAAAAAGAAAAAATGACTTAAATTAAAAAAAAAACAATAAAGAATAAAAAATTACAAAAAAAAATCAAGCAAACAAGCAAATAAAAACAAAAAACCTCTTATGATTTCAAACTCACCAAACCAATTTTCTGGTCTTGCTGGCTGCAGCAGGCTGAGGGGTGACTGGTATTATTTTCTCCCTTCCTGTTCAGTACTCAGTCAGCCTCACTCACACTCTCCCCAAAGCTAGCCTGTTGACCCTCCGCAGGGCCCTGGGTGCATGATCCAGGCCTTCCTAAGAGCGCTCTCTCTGGGTCTATGGGTGTGGGCTGCTGGCCTTCCACAGAGCACACTCTCCTTGGGTTGTGGGCACTTACGAACAGTCAGGCCACCTCTGGTCGCAGGGGTTCAGGCATGAACTCTTCCCAGGGCTATGTAGGGGTGCTCACAGCCCCCATGTGTTTGCCACTTAGTCCTTACTCCCCACTCTGCAACTTCAAGCAACCATGTCTCTCCCAGTACTGCTCAAACCCTGTTTGGACAGGGAGGAAGCAGCTAACCCAGTCCTGTGGCAGACACAGTGGGTGCTGGGCCTGGGGCTGCAGCCTCCCTTGCCCCTGAGCTGGTGCCTGGGCCCTTATTGTCCTGAAGCACTTTCCTTACCATCTGGCTACAATTTTTGACCTCCTATTTTCATATATGCTGTGGTACTGTTGGCTGTTTGCTCTGTTACTCCTGGAATTGGCTAGGTTTTTCTCCCATGTATAAGGGGAAGTGGAATCTGCTCCCTCCTATCTTGCTGCCATCTTCCTCCTCCAGATCTCAATTGTTTTTTAATCTAGTGTTACAATCTTGAATTATTTGGAGGAATCAGTCTGTACCCTTTTAATGTGATTATTACACAGTTGTGCTTATATCCAATTTCTGCCTATTTTTCTTCAATTACTATTTTCACTTTTTAGCTTTCCTTTAGTTAATTGAATATTATTTAATATTCCACTTATGTCCTCTTTAATTTTTAATTATGCCTTTTGATATTACTTAGTTGAAGTTCAACTAAGTATGCATGAATATTTATCCTTAATTTACCACGGTCTACTTCAGTGAATATATTACCACTTCACTTAAAATATAAGACCTGTACAACAATATACTTTGAACTACCCCTTATTCTTTGCATTATTCATGTCATATATTTTATTTCCCTAGGAGTTCTAAAGGTTGCACAATTCCCTGTTGTTGCCATTACTTTACAGACAGCTGACCCTTAAAGAATAGTTTTACAAGAAGAAAAAGAACAGTTACTTATACTTGCCAACACATTTACCATTTTCATGGCTGTTTATTTATTCCTATAAGAGTTTTCAATCTGGTAAAAGACCTTCATTGAGAAGGACTTTAGCATTTCATGTGGCTCATGTCTGAAGACTACAAATTGTTTCAGGTGTTGTTTGTATTAAAAACTTTTTCTTTTTCCTCATATTTGGAAGAGTCTTTGCCAGAAATAGAATTCTGAGTTGACTGTTTTTTCTATTCTTTTACCATTTAAAGTCCCATTGTCTTCTGACCTTCATTGTTTCTAATAAAAAGTGAGTTATTCTAAGCAATATTACCCAATATGCAATGTTTGTTTTTTATTATGCTGCTTTTAAGATTGTTTTCTCATCTTTGCTTTTTAGCTGTTTAATTGTGGTATGCCTAGTTGATTTTCTTTGGATGTATCTTTCTAATGGCTACATATCCTACCTATGGCTAATTTTTTTTTTCATATTTAGCGTAATGGTTTTCACCAAATATGGGATTTTTCACCATTATTTTTTAAAACAACTTTTTCTCCCACATTTTCTCTTTTCTGTGATTTTAATCAAAGGTATGTTAAACTGCTCAATATTGTCTTGAAGGTCTTTGAGCTTCTGTTCATTTGCTTAAAACATTTTTTTACTTCTGTGTACTTCAGTTTATATAATTTCTATTGATCTATCTTCCAGATTACAGACCCTTTCTTCTGCATTATCCAATCTGAACTTAAGCTAGATCATTTTTTTATTTTTAAATATATTTTTTGCACTTTTAGCTTTGACATTTGTTTTTTTGATCATTTCTATTTCTCTGTTATAGATTCCCAAATGTGCATTTATTATTTTCATCTTCTTATTCAAATCCTTGACCATTATTTATAATAATCACTTGGAAGTACTTGAATACTAATTTCAATTTATAATTCATCTCAGCATCCTTCAACATTGACTTTTTTCTAAGTTACATTTCATGTTTCTCTGAGTTTTATATATATAGTTATTTTCCATGTACTTTTTATTATCATGCTATTTAAAATATATGTTCTTCTTTATATTCTGCTTCATGTCATTTTTGTTCAGCAAAATAGTTAAATTATTTGCATATTCTCTCATTCTTCTCAGGCTTCAGTTTATGAAATATAGTGGCGGGATGACTTCAGTTTTGTTTGATTCTTAGGGTATGGCTTTTACTCCAGATTATGGTTCTTACTCATAAAGAGTAATGTGTCTTGGGTATCAATTAAATGTTTAAGGTGTCCAGTAAGATGTCTTCATGCTAGGTTAGTAATATTCCCCCACATCTACCAGCTGTACCACCTCCAGGATTACTATTCTGCTCTCAGCATGGCACAGCCACTCATTCTTAGTCCCCACAGAGACCTGCCTTGTATGTTCACACAAAAACCCTACAGAAATAACTGTCATAATGACTTCTAGGTGATCACACTATGCAGCTACCTCCTCTACAGTTTTCTCTCCTGCTAATTTCAGCCACCTCAGAAACCAGAAGTTTCTATCTACATTTCCTCAGTGAAACAAGATCACCATTCATTATCTGTGTTCTACCTCATTCTGTAATCTCACAGTGTCTCTAGGAAGTAAGAAGAAATCAACATGGCTATCACCTATTATTTCTCACTTCTGTATTTCAATTGCTGAAAAGTATTGTTTCATATATTTTGTCTAATTTTATGCTTACTTCTTCTTGACTGAAAGAAAGCACAGGATTTTCTCTTCTGATTTTTTAAAAGAATTTATTTATTTATTTCTAGAGGGGGAGGGAGAAAGAGAAGGAGAGAAACATCAATGTGTAGTTGCCTCTCATGCTCCTCCTACTGGGGACCTAGTCCGCAACCCAGTCATGTGCCCTGACTGGAAATTGAACCAGTGACCCCTTGATTCTCAGGCTGGCACTCAATCCACTGAGCCATACCACCCAGGGCACTTTTTCTGATTTTTTAACTTAAACAACTGTGTGGTAAAGATCCCTGGCTCCTGCAATTCCCTAGGTTGCACTCTTTTTTTTTTTTTTTTTTGAAATTCACTGAAAATTTGTATTAGATCGCTGTCTCAACCACTATCATTTGAGAAAATATGGTTAAGTTTATGATTCTGTTGGGAATGTAGATGTGAATTTAAAATATCTGTTTAATATGTCAATATCTTAAGAAATGTATCAGGAACTCAATGAAAAACACATTTTCCCAAATAAATTTTATTTTAACAGCAGTATGCTATCATGCATTTAGTCATTTAAACTACTCCAAATATAGGGATCCAAGATGGCAGAGTAGTAACTGGAACCTATACTAACCTCCACCCAAGATCAAACTGGAATTACAACTAAATTGTAGAGAAATCATTGAAAATAACCAACTGAACACTAGATGGAGAGAAACCTTATAACCATGGACACAAAGAAGAAACTACTTCACCACAATGTAACTGGTAGGGAGTGCAGAAGAGACATGAAAGGGCTGGCTGGACTCCTGCAGGTGGCAGCTGAAGTGCCAGAGGAATATTTCCATGGCCAGGTGGTTCCCTCTGAGAATTGTGACATCTAAACTCCAATCTGGGCTCCCCAGCCTACAACACCAGAGCTGTAAAGGAACCCACATAACATCCAGCTGTGAAAATAGCAGGGTTTCTGTCTGTCCTGGGGGAGAGCAGCTGGAGATGTAGACACCCTCTTAAAGGACCAAAGCACAGAATTTCATTTGCAGCCACTTACCCTGGGCACCAGCAAAAGAAAGGCAGTGTAGACTAGAGACATTTGAGGAGAGCCTGGAGTTGGTAGCTCTGGGGAGAAATATGAAGGAACAGCCACCAGGATGCTGAGTCATTCCCCATATGTCAGAAACTATTATCTCAGGCAGAGCACTCTTCTCTGAATGGCATCAGCCTGAGGGGAAGCAACACCCCTGCCAGCAGAAATTACTCTGCCCAAGCATGTGGTGCTTAAGACAGGCTGCTGATCATAGATTGATTAGATTAACAACTAATCAGTTCGATGGCTGATCAGATTAACAACTAAAGCAGAAAATACAAAGTGGTCAAAATGGGAATACAAATAAACAGATCCCAAATGAGAGAATGAGTGAATTGTCCAGAAGAACTAGACAAAATGGAGGCAAACAATTGATCAGATAGTTTAGAGTAATGATTGTAAGGGTACTCAACAGGATGAAAAAAGACACAGAGACTATAAAAAAGGATTAGTCAGAAATAAAAAATGTGGTATCTGAAATAAATAATACACTGGAAGTTATAAGAATAGGTTAGAAGGAACATAGGACAGAATCAGTGCAAGGTAGAAAAATATACCCAGGCAGAGCAGCAAAAGGAAACAAGAGTTTTAAACAATGAGGAGAGCTTAAGAAACATTTTGGACAACATGAAGCATAACAACATCCACATCATGGAAATACCAGAAGGAGAAGAGAGCAAGCAAGGGATTGAGAACCTATTTGAAAAAATCATGTCTGGAAACTTCCCTAATCTGGTGAAGGAAAAAGTCACACAAGCCCAGGAAGGTCAGAGACCCAAACAAGTTGGACCCAAATGGGCCTACACCAAGACAAATCATATCTAAAATGATAAGACTTAAAGACAAGGGAAGAATACTAAAAGCCACAAGAGAAAAGTAGGGCACTACCTACAAGGGAGCACCAATTAGACTAGTATCTGATTACTCAACAGAAACATTTTAGGCCAGAAGAGAGGGGCATGAAATATACAAGAAGATGAAAACCTGGGACCTACAACCAAGGCTACTTTACCCAGAAAGGGTACCATTTAAAATCAAACAACAAATAAGGAGCTACTCAGACAAGAAAAAGCTAAACAAGTTTGTTAACACCAAACCAGTACTGCAACAAGTGTTAAAAGGCTTGCTTTAAGAAGAAGAAAGAGAGAGAGGAAAAAAAACCCAGAGGAAAACAGTCTAATATCAAAATGGCACTACATTTGCATCTATCAATAATCACCTCAAATGTAAATGACTTAAATGATCCAACCAAAAGATTGAGAGTAGCTGAATGGATAAGAAAAGAAGATCCATATAATACTGCCTCCAAGAGACCCATCTAAGATCAAAAGATACACAGAGACTAAGAGTAAAGAGATGAAAAAAATATTTCATGCAAATGGAAAAGAAAAAAGAAAACTGGAGTAGCAGTACATATATCTGGCAAAACAGACTTTAAAACAAAGTCTATAGTAAGAGATAAAGAAAGATACTACATAATGACAAAGGGAACAAACCAACAAGAAGATATAACCCTAGTAAACATTTACACACTCAACTTAGGAGCACCTAAATATGTAAAGCAAATAGTAATGGACATAAAAGGAGAGATCAGCAGAAATATGGTCATAGTTGGGGATTTTAAAACCTCACTGACATCAATGGATAGACCTTCCAGGCAGAATATCAACAAGGAGACAGCGGGCTTAAATGACACTGAATCTAATGAATTTCATTGATAACTCCAGAGCATCGTACCCTAAAGCAGCAGAATATACATACTTTTCAAGTGCACACGGAATGTTTTCTGGGAGAGACCACATCCCAGGACACAAAGCAAGTCTCGATAAATTTAAGAAGATTGAAATTATATCAAGCATCTTCTCTGACCACAAAGCTATGAAACTAGAAATCAACCACAAGAACATTAAAAACAGGCAAAGACATGGGAGCTAATAACATGTTATTAAACAATGAATTGTCAACAATTATACCAAAGAAGAAATCAAAAGGTACTTTAAGACAAATAAACATGAGGACAAAACAATCCAAAATCTGTGGGACACTGGGAAACAATCCTAAGAAGGAAACTGACAGCGTTACAGTCCTGTCTCAAAAAACAAGAAAAAGATCAAATAAATAATCTAACTTCACACTTAAAGGAACTTGTAAAATAACAACAAACAAAGTCCAAAGGGAGTAGAAGGAAAGAAATAATAAATATTAGAGCAGAAATAAATGAAATAGAGTCTAAACAGTGATACAAAAAAATCAGTGAGTTCAAGAGCTGATTCTTTGAAAAGATAAACAAGATTGACAAACCTTTAACCAGAACATCAAGAAAAAAGAGACAGGATCCAAATAAAGTCAGAAGTGTAAAAGGAAAAATAACAACTGAAACCAAAGAAATACAAAGCATTGATAAGAAAATATATGAACTATTTGCCAACTGATGCAGACCCTGGCTCATGGGGTCCACCATTGTGGATGAGACATGAGACATTCACACGGACTACCGAGTCCGGTGGAGGAAAAGGGGGAGCATGGCTTTTCTCTCAAGAGGAGAAAAAGCCTTGGTCCTCGCTGTGATCAACCTTTATTGGGTTTCTCGGCACATTACATTATGGTCCTCATTTACTATGCACAGGTTCACTTTAGGTGATTACCTTTTACAGACAACAAAGGAGATGATGCTGCTAATCACATCATAGAAGGATACTTGCAAATGAAAAGGGAAAAATGGTTGGACCAGTTACACTGGTCCTTGCAAGGTTTAGCATGGATTTTAGGAAGTTACAGTAAGCACTTGCTCTCTCAATTCAGGGTGAGGGAGTTTTAGCAGAAGCAAGTCTCACAGAAGTCCAGGCACAGTGCAGGCCTGATTCCCCATGGGAGAACCTATCCACGGGCATGGGTCCTGTGCATCTCTGAGTGGGAGCTGGGCCCATGCCACTCAGAAAGGTCTCCTATAGCCAACAAACTGGACAACCTGAAAGAAATTGATAACTTCCTAGAAACAGTCTTCCAAAAATAAATCAGGAAAAATCTGAGAATCCAAATAGGTAGACTACACCTAGTGAAATTGAAGCAGTAATCAGAAAACTCCCAACAAACAAAAGCCTGGACTAGATGGCTTCATGGGTGAATTATACCAAACATTCTGAGAAGAACTAATACCTCTCCTTCCCAAACTATTTCATAAAATTCAAGATGAGGGAAGGCTCCCAAACTCATTTCATGAGGTCAACATCATCCTAATTCCAAACCAGATAAAGGCACTACAATGAAAGAAAATGATAAGCCATTGCTATTGGTAAACACAGATGCTAAAATTCTCAACAAAATATCAGTAAATTGAATACAGCAATGAACCAAAAAGATCATACACCATGATCAAGTGGGATTTATTCTGGGAATGCAAGGTTGGTATGACATTTGCAAATCAATAAATGTGATTCACCACATAAACAAAATGAAAGATAAAAACTACATGATCCTATCAATAGATGCTGAAAAAGCTTTTGATAAAATCCAAAACTCTTATAATCAAAACTCCCAGCAAAGTGGGAATAGAGGGAATATACCCAAACATAATAAAGGCCATATATGACAAACCTACTGCCAGCATCATATTCAATGGGCAAAAACTACAAGTGTTCCCCATAAGATCAGGAACAAGACAGGGATGTCTGCTTTCACCTCTCTTATTCAACATAGTACTGGATGTCCTAGCCACAGCAATCAGACAAGAAAAAGAATAAAAGGCATCCAAATTGGAAAGGAAGAAGTAAAACTGTCTTTATTTGCAGATGACATGCTACTGTACACACAGAACCCCAAGGATTCTACCAGGAAACTACTAGATCTGATAAAGGATCAGAAAAGTATCAGGATACAAAATTAATATCCAGAGATCAGTTGCATTTTTATATGCCAATAACAAACTCACAGAAAGTAAAATTAAGAAAACAATCCCATTCACAATAGCTTAAAAATAATAAAATACCTAGAAATAAACCTAACTAAAGATGTAAATGACCTGTACTTGGAAAATTATAAGACACTGAAGAAAGAAACTGAAGAAGATACAAATAAGTAAAAGCACATACCATGTTCATGGAAAGGAAGACTTGAAATCATTGAAATGTCCATACTACCCAAAGCAATTTATACACTCAGTGCAATTCCATCAAGATTCCAAAGACATATTTCACAGAACTAGAACAAATATTTCAAAAATTTATATGGAACCACAAAAAGCCCTCTATAACAACAGCAGTCCTTAGAAAGAAGAACAAACAGTTGGACAAATCAGGCTACTTAATACCAAACTATACTTACAAGGCCATACTAGTAAAAACAGCCTGGTACTTGCATAAAAATATAGATCAGTGGAACAGAATAGAGAACCCATAAATAAACCCACACCTTTATAGTCAATTAGTATTTGACAGAGGAAGCAATCACATACAATGGGCTAAAGATAGTCTATTCAATAAATGGTTTTGGGAAAATTGGACAGATACATAGATACATGCACAAAAATGAAACCAGACCACCTTCTTACACTACACAGAAGAATAAATTCAAAATGAATCAAAGATTTAACTGTTAGACTGTTGGGAACTGCCCTGCCTGGTTTCAGAAGCTGTAACCCTGCCATGGCTAAGGCTGAGTGAGTGACCTTCAGACCATAAGCCACTAAGGAGACAAAGCTTATCTCCCTGGCAGGGGTGCCGCCTCTGCTCCTTTTACTTCATCCATAACTGGCCCCCAATGCTTGATCAGTTAGCCAAGAACGGGTAAGATTCCTCAAGGCAGGAATGACCTAAGACAGGCAAAATCATAAGGAGCCCCCAGGAAAGGACTTGGGGGGCTATAGCAAAAGGGGGTGATGGACCCTCGGCCCTTGGCTTTGACATAGCCTGAGTCCTCATTCTGTCTGCAAGAATTCTCCTAATCTCTTTGCTGCCTTACTTCCCCTGCCTGACTTAAGCCTGAAACAATGACAGAGGGCAGTGTAGCCCTGTGCTGGATAGGGTGGGTTCCCCAGGTGACCAGGCCTAAGAAAGAATACATAAAATTCTGTGAAACCTGCTTTGCTAGGAATGCTCTCAACTAAATGATAAGGGTCTGAGCAGGAAACAAGTTTGTTTCCCAAAGTTTTGTAGCCCTTTAGCTAACAGACCCTGACTCAGAATAAGCCCTTAGAGTTCTTTGAATGTTATCTATTGTTTAATCATTTGTGCCTGACAATGATTGATGAGCTTTATTCCTGTGTAAATTAAAACCCAATAAAAACCTGTCAAGACAAGTGTCAGGGCACTCTCCTCTTGAGAGGATGGCCAGGCTGCTCCGAGGTGCTCTCCCCTTGAGAGAGTAGCTGTACCATCCCTTTTTCTCCACAGGACTAAGTAGTTCATGTGAATGTCTCATCTCACCCATAACACCACAGACACTGTGGGCCAGTGTCTGCCCCATTAGATCTTAAACCATAAAAATAGGCAGCAAAACTCAGACATTGCTTGTAGAGGTTTTTTTATCAGATATATCTTCACAGGCAAGGGAAACAAAAGAAAAAATAAACAAATGGGACTACATCAAAATGAAAAGTTTTGCACAGCAAAGGAAATCATCAACAAAATAAAAAGAGAGCCCACAGAATGGGAGAATATATTCTGGATGTATCTGATAAAAAGTGAACATCTAAAATTTATAAAGAACTTACAAAACTCAAAACCAAAAAAACAACCTGATTAAAAAATGGGCAAAAAATACCTGACTAGACACTTCTCCAAAGAAGGCATACAGATGGCCAACAGAACTTTGAAAAGATGCTCAACATCATTAATCATCAGAGAAATGCAATTAAGACCATAATGAGATACCACCTCACTCCTGTCAGAATGGTTATCATCAATAAATCAACAAAAAAACAAGTGCTGGTGAGGATGTGGAGAAAGAGAACCCTTTGGCATTGTTGGTAGGAGTGCAGACTGGAGCAGCCACTGTAGAAAGCAGTATGGAAATATCTCAAAAAATTCAAAATGGATCTGCCTTTTGACCCAGTGATCCCACTTCTGGGAATACATCTGAAGGAACCCAAAACACTAATTCAAAAGAACATAAGCACTCCTAAGTTCACTGAAGCATTATTTATAATTACTAAGATATGGAAGCAGCCCAAGTGTCCATCAATAGATGAGTGGATAAAACAACCATGGGCCATTTACACGAATTGTACTCACCATAAAAAAGAATGTTACCCTTTGCAACAGTATGGATGGGCCTGGAGAACATTACACTAAGTGAAATAAGCCAGTCAGAGAGAGATAAATACCACATGATTTCATTAACATGTGGAATCTAACTAACAAACTGAACTAACAAGAAAAACAGAGACAGACTCATGGATGGAAAGCAAATGAAAGCTAGTGGGGAAGGAGGTTACAGGGTATAGGGATTGAGCAAAAATGAAAAAGGACTCAGGGACATGGACAGCAGTGTGGTGATTGCTGAGGGTATAAGGGAACTAAATGATAATGGCAAAAAAAAATGCAGTAAAGATTAAATTAAAAATAAAGCACTCCAGAGAAGTGAATTACCATTTTATTCGTTTTTATTTTTAACCTTGAAAACTAATCAGATAACTTTTCTGAAGTGGCTAAGTAAGTTTCCCTAAAAATTATCCAAAACCTCTCTTACTGCACTTTCAAAAACAGTGTTTCTATTGCCATAGGTCATATGACATACTAAAATAGTAATGTTTATTACACAACTTTAGCTTAAACTTCCTAACCTTAATATTAAAGAATCTTCTATGGACCAAAGTTTCTAAATTTAATGTAGTCCATTTTATTAAATGTTCCTATGTTCTTCTTGTGTCCTATTGAAAGCTTTTGTGTCCAACATGCCATTTTAAATTTAGAGGTGTTATTTTGTGCCTTAAGAAATACTTCTGTATATAAGATTACAAAGATATTTTCTCTATATTTTATTTAAAAACTCAAATTTATCCTTTTATTTACAATTGACTGTTATTTAGTGTTCTGGGTAGTGATATTAGTTTCAAGACTCAACACCACTAGTAAGAGATCATCCTTACCCCATACTTTGAAGTATTATCTTCTCATAAATTAGGTTTTCAGATTATGTGTTGCCATCTGAGTTTAGAACTTCTGTTCTGTTTGTCTATATACATATACAGGGAAATTAAAATAATAAGGAATACTATGAATAACTCTAAGCTCACAAATTTGATAATCTTGTTGAAATAGACACAGATTTCAAAATGCACACAAAAAGAAATAGACAATATGAAAAGCTGATATCTGTTACAGAAATTGAATCAATATTAACCTTCCAAAGCAGAACACACCAGGCTCAAATATGTTTACTGGTGAATTTTTTCCAAGCATTAAGGAAAATATTATATTAATCTGTAGAATCTCTTTCAGAAGATGGTAGCAGAAGGAATACTTTTTAACTCATTTTGAGCAATATCTTAGTAACAAAACCGGACAAAGACATTGCAAGAAAAAAATCTATAGACCAATCATTCTCATGAGTATAGAGAAGGGAATTCTCAACAATATATTAGCAAATTAAATCCAAAATGTATGAAAAGAATTATAATAATCAAGTAGGATTCATCTCAGGTATGCAAGGCTAGTCAACATTCAAAAGTCAGCTAATGTAATCTATCACAGCAATGGACTAAAAATGAAAATTCACATGATCATATCAATGGATGCATTAAAAAACTTGAAAAACTCAACACCTATTTATAATAATAATAAAACTCTCAGAAAATGAGAAATAGAGATTAACTCTCTCAACTTGCTAAAGGATATTTGCAAAACCAAATCCTATTGCTAAATAATAGTTAATGCTGAGAGATTCTAAGCATTCCCACTACGCTCAGTTGCAAAGCGAAAGTGTACCCCCTCATCATTCTTTTTCAACATAATACTGAAATGCATGCTAATACAATAAGAAAAGAAAAAGAAATAAAATGTATACAGATTGAGAAGGAAAAATAATATTGTCTTTCTTAACAAATGACATAATTATGCACAAAATTTGAAAGAGTTGGGAAAAAAAATCCCTCCAGATAATAATGAGTAATAATAACAAAGTTGTAAAGTACAAGGTCAATACACAAAAATCAATTGCCTTTCTTTATACCAATAATGAAAAATGGAACTTGAAATTAGAAACACATTAAAATGGAATTTGAAATTAAAAAAACATAAAGATACAAATAAATGGAGAGATATCCCATGTTAATGGATAGGAAGTGGTCAATTCTTCTGAACTTGGTCTATATTTTTATGCAATCCCAATTAATATCTCAGTAACTTATTTTATAGATATCAACAATAGCAATACATTCAAGCAATGTATTGTGAGAGCCTCTTTCACAAATGTTGATGAAACTACTAGGCATCCACATGTAAAAAAAAAATCTAGACACAGACCTTACCTCCTTCACAAAAATTAACTCAAAATAGATCTTAAATGTAAAACATGCAACTATAAAATTCTTAGAAACATAGGTGACCTTGGAAATGACATTAACTTTGTAGATAAGAAATCAAAGACACAATCCATGAAAGAAATAATTCATAAGCTAGATTTCATCAATATTAAAAATGTCTGCTGAGAAAAAAGGTAATGTCAAGAGGAGAAGCAGACAAGCCACAGACTGGGAGAAAATATTTGCAAAGACACATTTGACAAAGACTACTACCTGACATGTGCAAAGAACTCATAAAACCCAACAATAAGAAAACAAACAACCTGATTATAAAGTGGACTAAAACCCTAACCAATACCTCACCAACGTAGTTATACAGATGGAAAATAAGCATATGAAGAGATGCTCCTCACCACATGTCATGAGGGAAATGCTAGTTAAAACAAAAACAAGATACCACTACATGCCTACTAGAATAACCAAACTCCAGACAATGACAACAGTAAATGTTGATGAGAATATTAAACAACAGGAAGTTTCATACATTATTGGTAGAAATCCAAAATGGTACATGTACTTCATGAGACAGTTTAATGGGTTCTTATGAAACCAAACATACTCTTACTACATGATCCAGTAGTCATATTCTTTAGTATTTATCCAAAAGAACCAAAAACTTATGTCTACATGAAAACCTGAACACAGATGTTTAACGTAGCATTATTTATAATTGCCCAAACTTGAAAGCAACCAAGATGTCCTTCAGTAGAAGATTAGATAAATAAATTATGGTGCACCCAAATAATGAAAGATTATTCAGCACTACAAGTTTTATTTATGAACTAACAAGCTACAAAAAAAACATGGAAGAAACCTCAGTGTATAGTACTAAGTGAAAGGAGCCAACCTGAAAGTGCAAGCTGCTGTATGATTTCAACTGGAAATGGTAAAACTATGGAGACAAAAGATAATTGAAAGGCAGAACACAGAGAATTTTAGGGTGGTGAAAATATTGTGTATGGTATTATAATGACAAATACATATAATTAGATATTTATTCAGACCCACAGAATGTGCAGCACCAAGAGTGAACCCCAAAGTAAACTACGGATGCTGGGTGATTATGATGTGCCAATGCAGGTTGATCCTTGGAGGGAAAAAGTATTTAGGTCAGTACATCATGGGAAACTATATGTGTATGGGGACAGAGGGTATATAGGAAATCTTTGTACCTTCCTTTCAGTTTTTGTTGTAAACTTAAAATATAAACCTTTTTGAAAAATGTCTGAAACTTCCAAAATTTGGTTAAAAAGGCATTAACCTATAGATTCAAAAAGATCAATGAACTAGGCAAAGGATAAACCCAAGGAAATATACACTAAGACACATATTATTTAAACTTTTGAATAGTAAAGACAAAGAAGAAAAGTCAGAACAGCTAAAGAGATGTGAGGGAGAGCACCAGAATATATTCATATAGCAGCATGGACAGGCAGATTTGTAATTTTAGTATTTAAAGAACTTATTGATTTTCATTTTGCTTTAACTGAATTTATGAAACATTCTATATGAGACCACTGTGCTAAGTATTCTGATATATCTCGCTGTCATAATACCTTGTGGTTGTATCCCCTTTATAGGAATAAAAAAATATCACAACTTATTGCTTCTGGTACAGATTCCGATAAACTTTGTGAATCAATCAGGATTCTGGCAAGAAAGAGTTGGCACTTAAATTAAATAGAATGATGCTGAACCCCAAAGCTTGCAGGTTGCTCTTACTACTCCTAAGCCTGAAGGGACAAGTTAGGGAGCAATTACTGAAATCCAGAGAAAAAGAGTGTTGTGAGAACGAACTGCCTGACATGACTTGTTGATTTTTCATCAAGATACTGACTCAGTACCCCTTCAGGAAGGTAATAAATACCCCAACCTTGCTTTTTCCTCTCCTCTCCTCTTTAGCTGAGGTCCATTGACCAAACTGAATTGGAAGTCCAGAGGGCACAGGAATAGATGGCAAAGGGTGAGGAATGATCTGGAGGGGCAAATGAAAGCCATCCAGCTCACTTCACTGGTTTTACAATAGTCTATAGTTAAGAATATAGTCTTTGCAGCTCAACTACTTTTAGCTGCATGCCATTGAGACATTTATCTAACTTACTTGAGCAATAATTTTATCCTATAAAAATGGGAATGCAAAGCATGCTTATCTCATAAGGTTAGCCTGACTATATGCATAGTGCCTGCTATGCACTGTATTCTCAATAAACCTGTTATTGTTATTAAAATGCTAATTTATAACCTTTTGTATTTATGCTTACAATTATAAAGGTTGACAAAAACATCTATTGAAATATAGTAAACATTGCTACAATGTGAATTTTTAGATTCCTGGATAAATGAATGAATCAGGAAAATAAAAGGAATGTTTTGAGTACTGGTTGTTAAAAAACAATATAAAGAAACAACTATGAGCCCAAACTTTGTATTATTTTGAATATGGGAGATATTTTCTCTTTATCCAACCTTATCTAACAATGAAAAGAAAACTGCAATTACCCAAACTTTTTATAAATCATAATTTTCCATTCCCTGCCTATACATGAAATTATGAAGCTGCATGGGACCTCACCCAAAATCTCTATGATCTCAAAGATTATAGTTTTTAAAGTGTTTTTCTGTAGATTATCTATCAATGCAGCTTTCGTATTCAGGCAACCTCCAACTGGTTCCAGTATTCAAAAGAATTTAATTCAGGGAAAGAAATTCCAGAAGTGAGGACCTGTCTCAGAAGTTTCCTTGTTGTTTGATCTGTTGGATAATGAAGCAGATAATAAAATACGTAGAGTTTGACAAGTTACATCTGGGAATTGAGAATGAAGCAAGTATTACAGTTTCTCAAGAATTTATTTTGTACTTCTCAACAGAAGGCTCTGAGAATGGATGATGAAGCTGAATGAGTATGCATCTTTAAGGTCCTGAGATAAACCATTTTTTCTGTTTCATTTTATTCTAAAAAATAAATCGTGTACCTTATTATGATTCTGACAGTAACTTTCATGCTGACTGACTGTATAAACAAATGCAAGAATGAATAGTGCTTAAAACTGAATAGAGAAGAGGTTCCTGTACCAAAACTCCTATGAAATAGAGTCATCTTAAAGACTGCAAATTTAAAAAACTTGTGAAGTACATAATTATGATCCAAAAAGAAAGCATTAAAATTAAATTTAATGGATGACTCAATGACTTTTATGATAAATTATATATATGGCTTTTTGTTAGGTGCCCCCTCAAGGGACTGCGGTCTTGTTGCCAGCATGTGAAATGTGCATAATGAACATCGGGACCACCAAGGGTACTGGCACTATGGGTAACCATAGCCAGGAAATGAAGCAGCAGAACAGGAATCACCAGTTAAAGCTGCTAACAAAGAACTGGGAGAAGAATCCAGAATGAACTAGATGCAGGGAGTGGAAGTTAATGGAGTGAGATTTGTGCATCACATCAACAAATCACAATGCAGAGACAAGCATGTCACACTGAGGACAGTCACAAGAGGCCCCCATCTGTAGTGGAGAGGTCATTTTAAAGGAGCTACGAGTAAAGGTGATTCAGTTTTATGGGTTGAGAGAGACTTCATTATGCACTGAGTATCAGGTAAGCTCATTTTTAAAAACATTATCTACTAAATGTTTTTATCAAGAGCTTAGAAACGCTATAAGAACGTGTTTATTTTCACTAAGTATTTGCTGGATACAATGTTTAAGACCTTCACATAAATTATCCTACTAGATCTTCAAATATGTATACTAAATATTCAGTATGTCTCTGCTATTATTGTTATCAATTATTATTCCCAATTTTTCTTTTACTCACACCTGAGTTACACATGAATAAAAAGCAAGATGGTGTTTTTAGAGCAGAATTTAAGACTAGATGAGACAAGAAAGGGCCCATGACATGACACCAGCTCTGGATTTTGGCACTGGGCTTAGTCAATCTCAATTGTAGCCATGAGGGAAATCTTCTGTAAATGTCAGCTCAGCCAGGAAAAGTTTATTTTTGCTCTGCTGTGTGATTTTACTGAATCTCCTATTGATTTCAAGAGCTTTGAGTGTCTGTGGTTCTTCTAAAGTAAAGCAATATTGACCCGATGCTTTTACTCATTTAAACGTATCCGTCGTATGCAAAGCCTATACATGTATAAACATTTCTTGGTGCTTACAATATCTAAGAAAAATGTGCATTTGTTCTTATATGAAAGAAAAATGACTTTAAAAGTCTCTTCTTTCTCTTTGTCATCTGTTATTCTTCTGTCATCTTCTCTAAACAATGAGACTATTATTTCCTTTCTCTTTATGCTCTGAATATAGCTTTGATTGGCCTGCATTAACAGTGAAGAATAATGATAGTACTATCACTTCAAAGAGATGTTTCAAACTATCATGTCATTATCATTGCAAAAAAATGAACAAATGCAAAAACTGAACAAAAGTGAACTAAGTCAATAAATCCCAGAAACTGCTCCACAAAACACAACTTTCTGCAAACATAACTTCACATTACTCCTGAGCTAACAAATTTAAACAGAGTTTAATCAAGTTCCCTTTTAAAGAGCTATGCTTTAAAAGTGGTAAACAGAAGTAGAAACATCAGAACTTGTAAATACAAGATGATCCACTTCAACAATAATGCTGGAAACAAAGGAACATTGCTTTCCTTCACCATAACCTCGTTGAATATTCAGGAAAATGTTGCCAAAATGTTCACCTGATGGCATCAAAAAATACATTTTCATGGTAATGAGTTACTCCAAGGAAAAATGTTAACAAATGTGGTACCAACACATACTATTTGCCTTCAGCAGTTTACATGTAAGAAGCCTGTAAGTCCAATCAGAACCTCATGTACACAATTGCCCTTTAGACTTTTTTTAAATATGGAACTCAATTTTATAATTCTAACAATCTCTGAAGTTTTGAACATGCTGTATATCATGACAGTGGTCAGCAACAAGAATGTAAGTCTTTGTTCCAATCAAAGGTACCTTTACAGTTGACATTTCATACCAATAATTTGAGAATGGTGGGAACATTTCAAGCAGTGTCTCAACTGACCACCATTATCAGATAATGTACCTAAGTAACCCCTAATGTGGAATTGTCAGCTCATAGTGACAGTGTCAAATTGTTTCTCTAGGTTTAGAACACAAATGTAGACCAAAAGTCTCAAGCAGTGCACATGGGAACATTGTTTAGAGTGAACAGTGTTTAGAAACACGCAGCAAAGCACATCATGAAAATAGTCAATGCATCACATTGGTCATAGTGGTAAAACTCTGTGAGTCATTTCATAATCACCAGGATTTCTTGGCCAATTTATGAACAGCCTTGGTCTGTAGAAGATGTTTCATAGGACTAATGTACAACTGATACCTCACAGGTATGTGAGAGCACTAGTCCAGAAAGTTCCACCATAATGTATTAGAAGTCAAAAGCTGCTGAATGTTTTGAGACCTTGAATCCTGGAAAGTATCTTCTTACTGTGGACAATGACGTGATTTAGCTGTGGTTGACACTGTGAAACAAAAATGTTGTAGAAAAAGACTGGTTCTAGGAGGGCTTGAATGTCATGATCGTTGTGTGTAAGCACCTCATAGTTACCTGTGCCTTAGCTTGAGTGATATGAACGCCAAAAGATTGGAAATAGCAGAGTATGAAGATAACACATCTGATCTTATCTTAGAGGGTATTACATCTCAGAAAGTCAACAAGACACTTTGGAAAATAATTTTTTTTCATTTGGAATTGAAGATATAAAATTCTTAATGAGCTAAATTGAAAAATAAATACAATTAAACTTTTCCTATGAGATCTAGAAGTTGAAAAAGTTGCAAGAATGGGAATGGAAGAAACAAACAATCCTTATTGGCAAGTGACATCATTTTACTTGTAGTTAATCTAAAATAATCTATAGATAAATCATCGGAATTAACAAAAAAGCTTAAATTTACTAGATAGAAACTCACTGCACAAAGCTCAATTACATTGCTATATGCCAACAAAGAATTAAAAATAATGGCACTTACAAAAGATAGATTTGGAATAATGTAACATAAAGTCAAGCACGCAGAAATTTATCTAAGAAATCATGGACAAGGTCTTCAGAGAGAAAATTCTAAACCATTATTGAAAAATAGTGAAAGAGACTTAGTAGAGGAGAAAATATAACAAGTTCATAAATGGGAATACTCAATGTTTTTAATATACCATTTTCCACCAAATTGCACTGCCAATGAAAATCCCCAATGTTTGTATGGAATTTGATAAACCAGTTCTCAAATGTATCAATGGAGATACAAATTGCCAAAAATAGTCAAGATATGTTTAATAAAAAATGCTAAAGGACTTGTTTTAACACATAAATATTTATTTCAAAGTTACAGTTATTGGCAGTGCACAGAAATAGTCAAATACCCCAATCAGAATTAAATTTATAGAAACAAAACTTCTCATATAATGGCATTTCATGTTGACAAAGTGAAGGCAGCATGTTCTTTTCAATAAATGTTGCTGGGACAACAGTATACCTGTAGAGAGAAATATAATGACTTAATACCTCAAAGATTACACAAAAAAATAAGTACAGATGGATTAAAGTCATGAAAGAAAAATCTAAAAACTGTTAAACATGCTTTAAAATACAAAATATCTTCATGACCTCAAGATAGGTAGGACTTTCTGAAATAAGATGTAAAAGGTACTGACACTATATTTTTGTGCATGTACTTGTGATGTGAAAATTAACTACATATATGTGACCAAATACCCTTTGGGTGGAAAATCAAAAAGAACCTTATGAAATAGCTACAACACAATAAAAAATAAAGCATGACAAAGCAAGTCATTGAAGATAGCTAAAATAATTACAGAAAGCAATTTAATTCTTTTAAAACAGTAGAAATGTTAAATACCATGAAATCAGTAAAAAGTTTGAAAAATTACAGATGTTTGATATTTTTTATAAATACCATAAAAGAAAAAAGAAAAAGAAATGATGGGATTAAAGAACCATATAATAGAAAATATCCAAACTAAAACTGTTTCTTTGAAAATATCAATGGCACAGACAAAGCCCAGCAACACAAATCAAATAGAAAGAAAAGAAAGTAGATTAAAATAAGTGTACTACAGAATAAAGAGGAAAATAACACACATACAATTTTAAAGGATGCTTTGAACAAGTACACATTAACCCTAGATAGCATGAATAATTTCTTGAGAAAGTGTAAAATGATAAAATTGTCACAGGATGAAAAATTTTTTTAATTTGTATACGCCAACAGCTTTAATGAAATTTAATTTACTTAAAGACCTTCCAAACCCCAGGTCCCGAAATTTAGAGATGAGTGCTGCCAGTCTTTGAGAAAACAGGAAACTCCTCTCATGTACAAGTTGTCTACAAAAGAGAGAGAGGGTGAGTTTTCCAAGTAATGATAACACAACTATAACTAAATAAACCCTTCTAAAAATAACTATCAGCTCAACATCTTTATTCTGCCTGAGAGACTTTATAAAGTTATAAATATCATCAGAGCCAGACATTTTCTTTAAAATTTTAAGAAAAACCTTTCAATAATGGAAGACTGACTGTGGGGGAGCTTTGATCACAGAGCCCCACCCCCACCCTGTCCACCAAAGATGAGAGTAAGTCTACCAAGACCTGATCTGCTTGGGGAGGAAAGGTGGCCAGTCTCTCAAAGGAGAAGGACCAAGAGCCTTTTCCTTAATGGACTTTTATTAGGTTCATTTTACACAGGAATACAGGTAAAGCTCATCAATTATTGTCAGTCAGTAAGGATCAAACAATAGATAGCATACAAAGGACTCTGAGAGCTTATTCTGAGTCAGGGTCTGTTAGCTAAAAGGCTACAAAACTTTGGGAAACAAACTCATTTTCTGCTTGGACCCTTATCATTTAATTGAGAGCATTCCTAGCAATGCAGGTTTCACAGGATTTTATATATTCTTTCTTAGGTTTGATCACCTGCGGAATCCACCCTATCCAGCACAGGGTTGCCCTCTGTCATTGTTGCAGGCTTAAATCAGACAGAGGCAGCCAATAGATTAGGAGACTTCTTGCAGACACTATGAGGACTCAGGCTATGTCAGGATAGCCAAGGGCCGAGGGTCCATCACCCCCTTTTGCTGTAGCCCCTGAAGTCCTTCTTTGTGGCCTCCACGTGATCATGCCTGTTTTAGGTCATTCCCCCCTTGGGGAATCTTACTGGTCATTGGCTAACCAATCAAGCATTGGGGGCCAGTTATGGATGAAGTAAAAGGAGCAGAAGCGGTGCTCCCTCCAGGGAGATAAGCTTTGTCTCCTTTGTGGCTTATAGTCCAGAGGTCACTCACTCAGCCTTAGCCATGGAGGGTTACAGCTTCTGAAACCAGGCAGGGCCGTTCCCAACAACTGATGATACAAATGCTTTGAAAATATAATTTAGCAAAATGGCCTTTCCTCCATATTATACAGATAAAGGTGAACACTAAAGCATAATTATAAGACCTTTACCTTGAATACATTAAGAATACAATAGTAGATAAATTGGAGTAGAGGTCCTTTCTCATCATATTTATAATTATTCAGTGTTATAACAAAATTGAATGCCAGGAGTTTATTTTTAGTCATCCTGTGACATACAGTTTTTGTTGTTTGTTTTGTTTTGTTTTGAATCTAAAAGATTCATTGTTAACTCATATTGCTCAATCTGTATATACATTTACTGGAAATTACATTTGCTTATTTTATTTATTAAAAATTAAAGATAAGCCATATAATTTTTAATATGCATTCCAGCACTGTGATGATTTTCTCTAAAACCTCAACAATTTCATGTAATAATGTTACTGTTATAAAATGGATTGGTTTAACTATTGTACTCAAACATTCATAATATTAGTGAAGCCTGAGTATCCCTGAGATTCAAAGAGACTGATTGAGAGAGTTTATGTGGCCAAAACTATTTTCATAATAATATGAAGGTGTTATTTGCTTTTTTTGCTGAATGGATATTCATAACGATGGCACAAAGCAAAGTGGCATAAAGGATCTAGAGCCTTAGCACAAATCAAACAATGGCACCAAATTATATGAATGGTCATTACATTCAACACTAACATGTGTGCACATTAAAATAAGTTCCAGTTGTTTAAGAACATGCTCAGGTAACAGTGAGAAGTATTAATTTTATTGAATCTCAACCTGTGTAAGTACACCTTTTTACTACCATGTGTGATGAAATGGGAAGTCCCAAAGAAATTGTGTGCTACACGACAAGGCATGAGAGCTATCACAGAAAATTGCTTGTGCAGTTATTGGAGATATGAGCTGAAATAGTCACACATTTCATATAGCACCTTTTGTACTTGATTGAACAACTGAAAGACAGCTATGGTTATCAGATGTAAATTTTGACAGACATTTTCTCAAAATGAACAAAGTGAGCCTGTCAATTCAAATAACTGAAATTATTTGTTGGTGGTGGTACAGCTTGAGCTCTCAAATGAAATTAAGACTGTTGAAAATTTGGCAGCATCCCAATAAATAAAACTTCCCTGATAATATGGGTGGTGAGATGTTAATCGATGTAGTTTTTAATATTATAGAATTAAATATGCCAGGATTTGGAAGGTGTGCATTGGTCAATGAATTGATTTTTTTTAAGTGATCAATGTGTGATGTTCAATATCACACATAAGAAAATGATCCATTCAAAACACAAGATAGAACTATAGCTTTTAAAGGGCTATGAAAAGCTGATTGACATTGTTTCAGATTCCACATGACAACCAACCTTCTGAAATTATTACTTGTCAAATTTTGTGAAAGTATCAAAGAAAAATATCCACAATTGACTGACAAAACTATTAGAATATTTCATCCTTTTCCAGCCACTTACCTATTTTAGGCCACAATGCTGTCATAAACTTCAAATTAAAAATATATACTACAACAAATTGAATAAAGAAACATATGTGGAAATAAAATTTCTTTTAATAAACTCAACACTAAAGAGATTTGCAGCCCTGGCTAGTGTAACTCAGTGGATTGAGCACAGGCCTGTGAACAAAGGGATCGCAGTTCGATTCCCAGTCAGGGCACATGCCTGGGTTGTGGGCCACTTCCCAGCAGGGGACACATGAGAGGCAACCATACATTGATGTTTCTCTCCCTCTCTCCCTCTCTCCTTCCCTTCCCCTCTAAAGATAAATAAATAAAATGTTTTTAAAAAATAAAGAGATTTGCAAAAATTAGAGGACTTCCAGCCAAGATGGAGGCATAGGTAGATACACTGTGCCTCCTCACATAACCAAAAGGACAACAAATTGAAAAAAAATAATGAGAACTACCAGAAAATCAAACAGTATGGAAGTCTGACAACCAAGGAGTTAAAGAAGAAACATTCATCCAGATTGATTGGAGGGACAAAGAAGGGCAGGTGGGGAGCAGAGAACTTGCAGCAAGGCAGCACCTAGAGGACCAGGGCTGGTGGTGGCTGGCAGAGTGGGTGGTCCCATATTTACATGCAGATAAAACAGGAGGAACAACTGAGGAGACAGATGAGCAACCCAGGGTTCCAATGTGGGGAAATAAAGCCTCAAAACCTCTGACTGAAAAAACCTGTGGGTGTTGTGGTGGTGGAAGAAACTCCTGGCCTCACAAGAGAGTTCATTGGAGAGACCCACAGGGTCATTGAATGTACACAAACCCACCCACCCAGGAATCAGCACCAGAAGGACCCAATTTGCTTGTCAGTAGTGGAGGAAGTAACTGAGAGCTCACTGAAAGCTGGCCAAGAGCTGAGCAAGTGGCATTGTTCCCTCTCAAACCCCTCCCCCACATATAGCACCACAATGCAGCAAAGAGCATGGCCCTACCCTGGTGAATACCTAAGGCCCCACCCCTTACTATGTAACAGGCATGCCCAGACCAAAAAATGGCCCAAATGAAAGACCAGATCAAAGCTCTGGAAAAAATACAACTAAGTAATGAAGAGATAGCCAATCTTTCAGAGGAAGATTTCAAACCACTGGTAATTGGGATGCTCACAGAATTAGTTGAGTATGGTCACAAAGTAAAGGAAAGTGAAGTCTATGAAAAGTGAAACAAAGGGAACCAACAATGAAGGAAAGGAAACTGGGACTCAAATCAACAATTTGGAGCAGAAGGAAAAAATAAACATTCAACCAGAACAGAATGAAGAAACAAGAATTAAAAAAAAAATGAGGAGGGGCTTAGGAACCTCTGGGACAACCTGAATCATAGGGATACCAGAAGGAAAAGAGGAAGAGCAAGAAATTGAATACTTATCTGAACAGATAATGAAGAACTTCCCCATTCTGGCAAAGGAAATAGAAGTCTAGTAATCTCAGATAGTCCCAAAGAAGTTGGATTCAAGGAAGCACACACCAAGGCATATCATAATTAAGTTACCCAGATTAAAGATAAGGAGAGAATCTTAAAAGCAGCAAGAGAAAAGGAGACAGTTACGTACAAAAGAGTTCCCATAAGACTGTCAGCTGATTTCTCAAAAGAAACCTTGCAGGCAAGAAGGGGCTGGAAAGAAGTATTCCAAGTCATGAAAGGCAAGGACCTATATCCAAGATTGCTCTATCCAGCAAACTGTCATTTAGAATGGAAGGGCAAATAAAGTGCCCCCCAGATAAGGTCACGTTAAAGGATAATCTGTTCCCATTTTTTGTTTACATACACTATCATGTCATCTACAAACAATGACAGTTTTGTTTCCTCTTTTCCAATTTGGATGTCATTTATTTGTTCTTCTTATCTGATCTCTGATAGGAAAATGATCTCAGATGACATGATAGTGTACATAGAAAACAGACTCCACCAAAAAACTACCCAACCTAATAAATGAATTTTGCAAAACAGTGGTATACAAAGTCAATATTCAGAAATCAAAGGCATTTTTGTACACCAACAATGAAATATCAGGAACAGAAATCAGGAAAAACATCTCATTTGATATAACAACAAGAAAAATAAAGTACCTAGGAATAAACCTAACCAAGGAGGTAAAAGACCTGTACTCAGAAAACTACACAACACTGAAGAAAGAAATTAAGGAAGACACAAACAAATGGAAGCATGTACCACACTCATGGACTGGAAGAATTAACATCATCAAAATGGCCCTACTACCCAAAGCAATTTATAGGTTCAACACAATCCCTATTAAAATACCAATGACATATTTCACAAATATAGAACAAACATTTCAAAAATGTATATGGAACCATAAATGACCCTGAATAGCTGCAGCACTTTTGAGAAAGAAGAGCAAAGTAGGAGGGATCACAATACCTGATATCAAACTCTATTACAAGGCCACTGTAATCAAAACAGCCTGGTACTGGCATAAGAACAGACACATAGACCAATGGAACAGAATAGAGAGCCAAGAAATAAACCCAAGTCTCTATGGTCAATTAATATTCAACAAAGGGGGGAGAAGCATAAAATGGATTAAAATTTTTTGATTCAATTTTTGATATATTTATATTTAGAAACAAAATCAATTATCATATTCTAGGTGTTATTTTGCATACAGATGTCATTATTGCTTTCTAGAGTTACACTTTTAACACGTAAGCATAAATAAAAGAATTAAAAACATTTATATAGATACATAATTAGTATTACCCATGTATAATATGCACCCTTTTTTTCCCTCAAAAATTTAGGCAAAAAAGTGTACATTATACATGGCAAAATATGGTAACAGTAAAAAGAAGTTCTTTGGAATTCTCATTAATTTTTTAAGGGCATAAAGAGTTCTATAAATCACATAGGTTGAGACCTCTTAAACTAGATAGACTCTAAGTAACAGGATATATACTTAAAACAAAATAGCCTGGCTCAGTGGATTGAGCATGGGCTGTGAACCAAAGGATCGCTGGTTCAATTCCCAGTCAGGGCACATGCCTGGGTTGCAGGCCAGAGCCTGAATTGGGGATGCATGAGAGACAACCACACGCTGATGTTTCTCTCCCTCTCTTTCCCCTTCCCTTCTTCTCTCTCTAAAAAAATAAATTTAAAAACATCTTTAAAAAAATAATAAAAGAATAAAACACCAATGAAACAGAATTTTAAATGTATCTGTAATTAAAATAATATATATTATTAATTAAATTATCAATTAACAAATTATTCAAAGTATTGCTAATAAAAATAATACATTTTAAGGTGTACACATATTTAAAGATATATATTAAACATATTAGACTGAATCCTATTAGGAATTAAAAACTCTGACACCTCTAGTCATTTGAAGGGGCTGCAAACAGATATACCCATATACCATCAGCTTAATGAAGAAAATACTAGGGAATAAAGAAATATAGAACTTTCATTTTCTTGTTTAAGAGTATTCAAGTCTTGATAAATTCTAGATGTTAGAGTCATTGGGTTAGACCCACTTTGTAAGCTGTACATAAGTACTTTTCTAAACTTCCCTAGCACTTTGTGGCAGCTTTAACACTGCGTGTCAGCAGCTGCTTCTCCCTTCTTTGATACACATGTCCTCAACTCTATGCTCCAGTAGGCAGCCTACACACATTACCCTGTTTGATTTTACTACAATGTAATAAGTTCACTAGGCCATTAAAATACAGTCAATGACTAACTAAATTGGTGTGATGTCAGGGGGCTCCACCTGCAGAGCCCCCCCAGCCACCACAGATGAGAATAAGTGTATCAAGACATGACCTGCTTGGGGAGGAAAGGTGGCCAATCTCTCAAAGAGAAGGGCCTTGAGCCTGTTCCTCAATGGACTTTTAATGAGTTCAATTTGCAGAGAAATACAGGTAAAGCTCATCAATCATTGTCAGTCAGTAAGGATCAAACAATAGATAGCATACAAAGAACTCTGAGGGTTTATTCTGAGTCAGGGTCTGTTAGCTAAAGGGCCATAAAACTTTGGGAAACAAACTCCTTTTACACTTGGACCCTTATCAGAAAATTGAAGGCATTCTTAGCAAAGCAGGTTTCACAGGATTTTATGCATCTTTCTTAGGCCTGATCACCCTGGGAAACCACCTTTTCCTGCACAGGGCTGTACCACCCTCCAGCATTGTTTTAGGCTCAAGAGGTGGGGGAAGTAAGGCAGCCAAGAAATTAGGAGACTTATTACAGACAGAATGAGGACTCAGGCTATGTCAAAGCCGAGGGGTGAGGGTCCATCATACCCTTTTTCTGTAGGCCCCCAAGTCCTTTCCTGATGGCCCCATCACAACCATCCCTGTCTTAGATCATCCCTCTCTTGAGGAATCTTACCCATCATTGGCTAAACAGTCATCCTCCCTGGGCCAAGCAAAGTGAAGTAAAGGGGGCAGAGGTGGCACCCCAGCTGGGAAGATAAGCTTTGTCTCCTTAGTGGCTTATAGTCCCAAGGCCTTTTACTCAGCCTTAGCCATGGGGGGTTACAGCTTCTGCAACCAGGTAGGGCAGTTTCCAACAGCGTGGCTCACAAAGCCCTTGATAATCTTGAACTATAATATTAACGACAAAAATTTCAATGCCTAAAATGTCTCCAGGAAATAAAACAGTATAATACCAACACCAAAAATCATTTGTTTTATTATGTATAGGCACCTATGAATTTCTATGCCCATTCTGATAAATTTGTATACAGATTCAATAAGATCAACCAATTCAACATCAAGTTTTTACAAAACGGAAAGCAACAAATGAGCAAACAAACTTATAGACACAAACAACAGTATGATGGTTACCAGAAGGGAAAGGAGTGGAGGGAGGATAAATAGGGTAAAGGAGGTCAAATATATAATGATGGGAAGAGACTAGACTTTGGGTGGTGAGCATACAGTACAATGTACAAATGATGTACTATAGAATTGTACACCTGAAACTTATATAATATTATTAACCAATGTTTCCACAATAAATTTAATGTAAAAAGCTTTTTAACAACAAGGTGGGTTTTTAAGAAGATCTAATAAATAGATTTTTCCCATCTGACCTATACCTTTCATGAAAACTAAAATAGCAGAACCAGCAGCTAGAACATCAAATAATCTTTGTATTACCAATTAATTTGGGTAGGAGAACAGTTTAGCCTGGGACCAATGGGTCTGTCAATTCAGTCTCCACAGTAGATGTAGGAACACTCTCCCAGAGAGAAAGGTCTAGTCAGCAGGAGAGACACAACTCCCCATGGTGCTATCTCTCAAAACTAAAGGATAAAGTCCCTGACTTGGTATTTTTGACAGACTAGCTCCATCTAAGTGATAAACTTGGAGAAATGCTTTCCAGTAATCTTCTCTGCCTATATCTCCAGCTCCTACAGGAAGATAGAAATGTGTGACAGGAGACTCAAAAGTTTAAGGCAGACCACTCTCCAAGGAGCCAGGATAATGCAGGGACTTCAGTCTATAGGAATTATGATCCTTAACAATGTTGATAGAAAACATTCATTGAATGATTATTATGCTAGGAAATTTTTTAAGTATATATATTTTCACATTTAATATTCATTCTAACCTTTATTATTACTATTTCTGCATGTGAGTGAACTAAACCACAGACAAGATTAATATTCTGAAGCTCCTCAAACTGTTTCATGGAGGACTCAGGCACTGAATCCTAACTTTAAATTACCTGACATACTTGAACTGATAAGATTTTTTAAAATATTTAATTCACAGCTAGGGAATTAAAGTAGTCTTGAAGTTTACTAATAATAGATGCTTTCTTTCATCTTGTATTTGCTATATAGCTATAATGTGTCACAGAATGGAAATGGGGCACATTTCTTTAAATTTTGTCACGGAAAACATGGTACTGTATTAATCATGCCCCAGCTGCCATTTCACAACAAACATGTTCCCTTGTTGCAAATTGTGTTTTAGCAAAACAGACTACCAACATTTTCATGTGAAGAAAGGTTTTTAAAAAAATTTTTTTTGGCCCTGGCTGGTGTGGCTCAGTGGATTGAGTGCCATCCTGGGAACCAAAGGGTTGCTGGTTTGATTCCGAGTCAGGGCACATGCCTGGGCTGTGAGCTGGGTCCCCAGTTGGGGGCATGTGAGATGCAACCACACATTGGTGTTTCTCTCCCTCTCTTTCTCCCTCCCTTTCCCTCTGTCTAAAAATGAATGAATAAAATGTTTAAAAATAAGAAAATTATTGATGAGAGAGAGAAACATCAATTTGTGTTCTACCTATTCACTCATTCATTGGTTAACCCCCCCCCCATGTGCCCCAACTGGGAATCAAACAGGCAAGCTTGGCTGTGTGAACAATACTCTATCCAACTGAGCTACGCAGCCAGAGCAAGAGAAATAGTCTTAATACGGCAACTCCTCACTGTTTGAGCCCTTCTTACCCAGTGGCACAGAAGATCACAGAGGAGCCTGGGGGACAGTCCTTGGCCAGATGCACATTCTTTCCCTTTGGAGATGATGAAGCCAAGCAGAGAAAGCACAGTGTGAGTCACAGAGCTTCTTGCCCACACGGTCATCACCATGGCAATCGTGGTTGCCAGGTGGAGAATTCTATCATACATCCTAATTGCTGTGTCCAGTATCAGCAGATTAGAAAGGAAAATATCCACAAATTTGGCCTAAATTAAAATACTTTAAGTAACTAATATAGTGTGTATTGGTATCACAACAAATAACATACAATAATTATGTGATATTTATTGCTACAAAACTATATATTTAGACATAAAAATATTGGATATTATAAATAATACTCATCACTAGTATAGTTAGTATCTTGATGTATAATCTCATTTAGTGACAGTGTTACACATTCAAAAATGATGCTTTTAAAATTGAAATGTCCTTCAAATAAGAAAAGAAACCACAGCAATTTTAATCTTTTGGATGAGCAGAATACATATAGACAGTTTCCCTGAAGCAATAACATGGAGAAGACATAAGGTAGGAGTATGTCCATTTGCTGATATGTCTAAATGTTGCTATGAATAACTAATAAACTCAAAAGTAAATATCAGTGAGGTAAACAATGTACTTTCTTTATCAATAAAATTAAAGGGCATGAGAATTCACACTATTTTCCTATTGAAGTTCAGATCTATTTTGAAATATATATTTTATCTGTATTGCCTCCTTCCATCTACCTATGTATCTGTATAAGTTTGTAAACATGTGTAGAGATGAACAAACTTTCACTTCATAGTGCTTTTGATATGAAATAATATAATTGTCTAAGGAGTTCTACACAGTGAGATCCACATTTCCATCACCCCCCTAGGTGTTTGGAAACCAAGGAGTAAGGCTTAAGTGGCATAATGAACTAATGACAGTTTCAGGCTGCTATTATCTCATCTCCTTCTGATAGACCCACTTTTCCATCTTTAATAATAAAACTTTTTCTATGACAGAACAAGACTCTTAAGAGGGTAAGGTAAATCCCTGTTGTTTGTTTCTCTGCCTCATCTTCCCCTCCTTGGCCTCAGATACAGACATTTACAGGGATTGTAGAGAACAGGGGGAAACTACAGCCCCATCCATCCTTCTGGCCAGAGGACAGAAAGCCAGGAATAGGACAGTGTCTGAGGGGTCACCAGAGAGACAAGGTCAAGAATATGAAATCCCTAGAGTTTGCGAATGAGCTGCAGGATAGAACATGCTGCTCTGGTTCCAGACTGGCAACTAGGTGGGACAAAAATGGGACTTTCCCCCCCAAAGCACTGCAAATATTTGAAAACTAAAGACTTTAAAATCACTATTATAATCATGCTCCAAGATGAGAAGGCAAAGGTTTTTTAAATGAGTAGAAAGCTAGACAATCACAGGAAACAGATGAAAAATAGAAAGTAAAGAAACAAATGGAAATTTTACAGGAGAAAAATGCAATTGCAGAAATAAAAAAAAATCCACTGGATGCATCAGGCAGCAGCAACACAAAGATGACAGAAGAGACAGTAAATGGGAAGATGTAAAGTGCCCAATCTGTGTAAAAAGAGAGAAAAATAGTTAAAGAAGAGAAAAGAACAGAGCCTGAGGTACCTGTGCTGCAACATGAAAGGGTTAGCATTTAGCATCAGAGTTTCAAAAACAGAGAAGAGTACAGATCAAAAGTGAATATTTTTAAAAATATTAACTGAATGTTCCAAAATTTGTCAAAAATGTCAAATATAAACAAGTCTGGACTTAAACATAAGGACAGACTTTAATAAGAAAGAAAGACTATTGCAATAGAGAGAATGCTCTGATCTCAGAAATCAGTGGAGTCTCATAATCAACAGAAAAAAATTTCTTTCATAAGGTCAAGAGGGAGGCAGACAGAAATGAGCAGAAGCTTTGAGGACAATTGGCCAACCAAGGAAAATGAGCAGTGGGTTCTGGCAGAAACAGGTCTCCTGTAATCAGCAGTTTCAGGATAAACTGATCTGGGTACATTGCGCATTTGTGTGTGCTTGCTCAGGCATGAGGCCTGCAGAGAGCTGATGCCTGGAGGAAAGGTGTACCAAAGTTCAGTCAAGTCAAGGGTGAGGGTAGGCAATAGGCAATTGTGAGCACTTGGTCTAAGGGCATACACTTAGAAAATTCAGCTTAGCAAATTTGAAAAAGGATACACTCACTCCATCTTAGATACATTACCTTCACACTGCTGGAAACTAAAGACAGAGTCTGTCTGACAGCAGCAAGAGGCTGAGCTGGCCTGGCCCAGGACTGCAAAACAGCCTTAGCCACTGACCTGCAGCCTCCTCACCCATCATGTGTTTCTGTTTTCATGTTTTCTCTCACAATGGCAATCACAGGATTGATAGTTTTCACACAAGGAAATATTGCTGTGTGCATGCTTTAAAGCTAAAGCATGCACACAGCTAAAACTTCTCTTTCTATGCTGACAACTGCAGAAAGGATGCTCAGTTAGTGTAACTGCTTTAGGGTGGCGCGGAAATGGAGAGTTTAAAAAGAAATAACCTTCAAAATAATTTGAGTCTTATTGTTTAAATTCAGGTGTCTACTTTTGTTTATGTTATTTAAGTAGAAAATACAGAGAGCCCTGGCTGGTGTGGCTCAGTGGATTGAATGCTGACCTGTGAACCAAAGGGTTGCTGGTTGATTCCCAGTCAGGGCACATACCTGGGTTGCAGGCTAGGTCCTCAATGGGGGGTGCACAAGAGGCAATGACACATTGATGTTTCTCTCCCTCTTTCTCCCTCCCTTTCTCTGAAAATAAATAAATAAAAATCTTAATAAAAAGAAAACACAGAGAGAGGTATATACTTTAGAAAGTTAATATTCTCCTATCCAATCTTAGTTCCCACATGTGATGGTTAATACTTGTGTCTACTTAGCTGGGGCTCAGTACTCAAATACTTGTATTGGTTCAAACATTACTCTAGAGTCATTAAAGTGAGTAATATACTATGAATATAAATTTTGTTATAAGTTTTTGCTTTATTTCATTTGACCCTGGCAATAATTTCAGCATTTTGACACAGAAGTGATAAAGAACTGGCAAGATGACAAGGTCATCTTTCATCCTGATACACTCAATGTTTCAAATTTCTCACTTCCAGATGTTAACAGAGTTTGTTTTGTGTAGCTAAAAGTCCTATTAATCTCAGATGCAGGAACAGCCAGATCAGCATCAGAAGAGACAGATCAGGACAGCAAAGATGAAACTGCAGGCTCTTAACCACTTTGGTGTGTCCAGGGAAAATTAGAAAAGATGAGTGCTATGGACTGAAGGTTTGTGTCCCCCTAAATCCATGTGTCAAAGTGCTAACTCCCAATGTGATAGTATTTAGAGGTGGGGGTCTTTGGGGGGTGATTAGGTCAGAGGACAGTGCCCTCAGGATGGAATTAGGGCCATCATGACAAAAGGCCAGAGAGTTTTCTGTCCCTTCTGCCAAGTGAGGACATAGCAAAAAGATGAGTGACATTCCCTGTCATCTCAGGACTGATGCCAGTGGTGGGGTTGACAATGTAAAGTCTTCAACAAGCCTGTACCAGAAGCCTCTGCAGCCTCTCCAATTCAGTGTGCAGCCTCCTCCTGATGCCACTGATGCTGATTGGAAATGAGATACATGGGCTGCAGTCAGATTCCCCCCAGAGAAAGGATGGTCAGAGCTCTCTGTTGGGCCATGCCCAAAAGAGCTTTCTTGCATTTGTTTTCTATTTCTGCTTTACCAAAATCACCCCAAACTTAGTGGTTGAAAGCACACACATTTATATCATACCATTTTGTAGTTTAGAAGTTCAACAGGGACTAAAATCCAACTGTTACCAAGCCTGTGTACCTTCAGAGGGCTACTGGGGAGAACTCACGTCCTTCATTTCCCACAGCCAAGGCCATCTGCATACCTTCACTTATGCCCTTTCGATGGGGCATCTTCCTGACCATTTTTCTATGGTCACACTTCCATCTGACCACAGGCAGGAAGCACACATTCTCTTCTTTATTCTTTTAAGGTTCCTTGTGATTCCATTGGGGCCACTGTGATAACTTAGGATCATCCCCCCTATTCAATGCCCTCAACTTAATTACATCTACAATGTCCCTTTGACCATAGAATGTAACAGATTCCAGGGATTAGGATGGGAATGTCTTTGTGGGACACTTTCCTGCCTAACAAACTTCTCAAATTACAAAGAGTTTAAATTTTAAGAATTGTGATTTCAGTAAGAATTAAAAACAGGCTGCATCAAAATCTCTTTTTATAAAAGGACTGGGAGAAAGAAACTCATTGTGTTTACAGAAAGGAAATAAGGGCTACAAATGTCCAGACCTTGTGCCTACAAAGAGGATGGTCCATACTTCTTCTCCGCTGTCCTTCAGAGCATTGCCCTCTCTTCTCATTGGGAACAAGAGGACAAGTACAGTTAGACCATGGGGTTGTTTTCCAGTGGGAAAGAGCAAAGAGAGGGTACAAGTTGTCACAGCAGGCTCTGCTGTGGCAGGAGAAATGTTCTCCTCTTTCCTCTGGCTGCCCAAAATTCTTGGTATTGGCGGTAGAAAATGCCCAGTAAATAAGAACACAGTCTCAGAGCTCATGTCCTCATACCTATTTCCCCTCAATTTTGGCACCAGGTGTTGTTTCCCTCAAAGGTGACAGCTGGCCTTCATGGCAACAGCTATAATTGATGTCCTCATACACTCCAGTTAGGATATAGGAGTTTTATACACTTATTTACACTCTTGTGTAGCTTTTCCCCATGGGTTTTATAAATGTTTTATTAGATTCTTTCAATCTGTTCAGAGAGATGTAATAATAAGTGTCATCTCTGTTTTACAGATGAGACATCAGAGGCTTCTTGAACTTAAGTGTCAGTCACTGTAATGACATAAATGGAGAAGCAAAACATCAAACTTCATCTTGTAATGTTGAATTCTGCCCCTGTGGTAAGCAGTTACTGGTCCCAAAGATTCCCTAATCCTTAGAACCTATAAATATGATAGTTTTCATGGTGAAAGTGACTTTGCAGATGTGATTAACATAAGGATCTTGAGATGAGATTATTCTTGGTTATTAGGTAGGCCCAAAGGTCCTTATAAGAAAGAGGCAGCAGTGTCAGAGTCATTGGAGGAGGAGATGTGTCCAGAGAAGCAGAGGACACAGTGATGGGGGGGCATGAGCCAAGGAGTGTGAGTGCCCTCTAAAAGAAAAGTCAAGAAATGGGTTCTCCCCTAGAGCCTCCAGAAGGAACGCATTCTTGCTAACATGTTGATTGTAACCATGTGAAACCCATTCTGAACTTCCATTCTCCAGAACTAAAAGAGAATAAATGTGAATGATTTTAAACCACTAAGTGTGTGGTAATTTGTTATAGCAGCCATAGGAAATGAGTACAGCCACTAACCTTTGTATTAACCCTGGGTGTTTGACATGCCTCTAGATCAGACTCTAAAGTCCAGGTCCACAGATCAAATTCCCACACCCACTTTGGATGACCTCAAGAATATCACATTTTACATATCTAAAACTTCAGTCTTTTAAACCTTCCTTTTCCCCCTCCCAAACCTGCTTCATTTCTATGTTTACCGTTTTCATGAAGGCTACATCTTTTTACCACACCAGATCAGCGACTTCATCCCAGATTCTCTCCTTTCATTTACCCACCCCATGTGAATATATGCATTCTACTTTAAAAATATTATCCCCCCCAATTATTATTCTCACTTCCTAATTTTAGGGCACATAATGTCCACATTCATACCAATCTACTCTTTGAAACTACCATGGTCATTAAAAACAAGGAAAGTCTGAAAAACTGTCACAACCAAGAAGAATCTGTGCAGTTAACAATAATGTATCAACATTGGTTCATTAATATGGAACAAATGTACCACACTAATGTAAGATAATAATGGGGGAAACAAGGGTGGGGTATATAGAAACACTCTGCACTATCTTTGGAAGTTTTCTCTAAATCTCAAAATGTTCTAAAATTTACAAATTATTTAAAATATTTATTTAAAAATTAAGTATATGTATATATGTATATATTATGCATCACTTTATTATTTATTTATCTATCTATCTTTATGTAAGGACATGCTCATTGATTTTAGAGAGAGGGAAAGGGAGGGAGAGAGAGAAGGACAAAAATATTGATGTGAGAGAGAAACATCAATCGGTTGCCTCTTGTAGGCACCCACACCAGAGACTTAACCTGCAACCTAGATATGTGCCCCAACTGGGAACTAAACCCACAACCTTTTAGTTTACAGGACAATGCTCCAACCAACTGAGCCACACTAGCCCAGGCTATTATCATATTTAAAATTAATTACCTTTATAATGCACTTATATAATTTCCTTGTAGCTTATAATTTTTTCCTTCTTCTCTCTCTCCCTCCTACTCTAATTTTGTTGGCTTTATTTTTTACTACATTTTAAGGTGTATAACATCATATTCTATTTTTAAACTATGCTTCTTAAGATTTGTCTATAAATTGGTTATATAAACGAAAAGCTAATACATGGCAGGAACAATATTATTATTGTGAAAATATGTATGTAGGTCTAAGTACTGTGCTTAGAGTGATATGGAAGAAATACAATCTTTTGTCTCTTTTCTAATAAAGAATTAATTCTTTTAAAACATTTCTTTTGGAGGAAGATGGCAATGAGCTAGGTGGGAGCTGAACCCACTTGTTGATCCACCCAGCTGGACACCTAGCTGATCTTCCAAGGAATAAAGTGAACAGCCAACAGAATTCCAGCTGATATAAAGTTTGGAAGCCAAATGTTGCAAAGGACATTTAAAAAATGGACAATTATATATTTCTGATTATACTATTGTTATTCCAAATTCCACACAGAACCCTTCCCTGGTCTTAATCCATTTCACTATCTTCATGAGCTTTATTTCTGTTGTGGTTAACTTCATTCTCTCATACACTATGCCAAGTTTCTATCCCTTACTCTCACTACATCTCACCATCTAAACTCACATAAGTGCTCTGCTTTCTAAAGTCAGCTCACATTATTTTTTCCTACTAATAAGAGTCTTATCTCTTTTTTACCTTTTATAAAAAGTGGCTAGTTGGATGAAATATCATGGTTATTGCTGTACTTCTCCAAACAATCTCCTATCTGTTCTCCACTTGTTAGTACTTTAAATCCCATACAATACTCTCCCACTGTCTTACTCCATTTCAACTTTGCCCTGTCCCTGATCACATACAAGTCAAAGTGGGAGTTGTGAATACCAGTGAAAATGCTGGAGGGGATAACCTACCAACAAAGGGGCCACCAACAGATAATAAGTACAACCAGACAGCCCACAGAAGAAACAGCAACCCTAGAAATCCACACAAGGAGCTCAAAGAGAATAAACCACTGAATACCACAGAACTCCTACCACAGAAACTCACCCTACAAAAACAGCTGGCAAAGCAGAGCATTGGGAATTGCAGAAACAAACAAAAAGAGACACCTAAAATGGGGAGACAAAGAAACCACCTTCAATCAAAAGGAATAAAAGACTCTCCACTAAAAGAGCTAAGTGAAATAGAGGCAAGCAAATCATCAGATATAGAATTCAAAAGAATGGTGATAAGGATGCTCAAGGAAAGCATAAAAAACTACAAGGAACATAGTGGGAACTACAACAGCATGAAAAAGGAAATAGAAACTATAAACAAGAACCAGAAAGAAATGAATGATAAAATTTTGGAAATAAAAAACACATTAGGAGAAATTACAAGCAGCCTGGATGAAGCAGAGGACCAATTTGTGAGCTGGAAGACAAGTTAGAGAGAAACACCCAGGTAGAGCAGCTGCACAAAAAAAGAATAAAGAAACTTGAAGATAGCTTAAGGGAATTGCAAGACATCATGAAATGCAGCAACTTTCAAATCATAGGGATACCAGAAGGAGAAGAAATGGAGCAAGGGATAGAAATCCTATTTGAAAAAATAATGACAGAATACTTCCTGAACCTGGAGTGGGAAAAGAACAACCAAGTTCAGGAAGCACATAAAGTCCCAATCAAGATGAATCCAAAGAAGCCTATTCCAAGACATAGCACAATTAAAATGCCAAGTTTGAAAGACAAAGAAAGAATCTTAAAAGCAGCAAGGGAGAAACAAGAAGTAATATACAAGGGATCTCCAATAAGGCTAGCAACTGATTTCTCATCAGAAACACTAAAAGCCAGAAGGGAATGGCAATAAATACTCCAAGTAATGAAAAGCAAAGGCCTGCAATCAAGACTACTCTACCCAGCAAGGGTCTCAATTTTAAAATGCAAGGTGAAATAAGGAGCTTCCCAGACAAAAGTAGATTCAAAGACACCTCCATCATATGAGCACTGCAAGATATGCTCTAAGAAGAGGAAGAAAAAGAATGAGAGAGAGAAAGGAACACATGTACAAAGGGTGAAAATTGAATAAGTACCTATCAATAATAACCTTAAATATAAATAGATTAAATGCTCCAATCAAAATACATAGGGTAACTGAGAAGATAAGAAAACATGACCCACACATATGCTGCCCACCTCAGAACAAAAGACCTACACAGACTAAAAATAAAGGCTTGGAAAAAATATTCCAAGCAAATGGGCATTAGGAAAAGCTGCAGTAGCAATACTTGTGTCAGACCAAATAGGCTTCAAAACAAATGTCATAAAAAGAGACACAGAATGATACTTCATAATATTCAAGGGAAAAAATATCAAGAACATATGAACACTTTAAGTAAATATGCACTCAAAATAAAAGGTATATATTTTCCAAATCTATAAGGAAAATCTTGAAGAACTTCAAAAGAGATATAGATAGCAACACACTTATACTAGGGGATTTTAACACCCCACTGTCAAAAATGGAGAGATATTTCAAACAAAATATCAACAAGGATATTTTGGCATTGAACAATGTCCTAGATCAAATGAACTTAACTGATATATGTAGAACCGTTCATCCCAAAGAAGTAAAATACACATTGTTTTCAAATACACATGGAACATTTTCAAAGATAGACCACATGATAGAAAACAAACAGGCCTCAACAAATTCAAGAAAATTGAAATCATATCAAGCATCTTCTCAGACCACAAGGGACTGAACCTAGAAACCAACCACAAGGAACAAACTCAATAACACTCAAACTCATGGAGATTGAATATCATGTCATTAAACAATGAATGGGTTATGAATGAGATCAAGGAAAAAATCAAAAAGTTTTCTGGAAACAAATGAAAATGAACATACAACAGTCCAAAACGTATAGGACAATGCAAAGGCAGTCCTGAGAGGGAATTTCATAGCAATACAGGCTTACATAAAAAAAGATAGAAACATTTCAAATAAACAACCTAACCCTACATCTATAAGAACAGGAAGAACAACAAACAAAACTCAGAGCAAGTAGAAGGAAGGAAATAACCAAAATCAGAGCAGAATTAAACAACATAGACACTAAAAGAACAATTCAATGGATCAATAAATTCAGGAACTTATTCTTTGAAATGATAAACAAAATTGAAAAGCCTTTAAGGAGACTCATCAAAAATCAAGAGAAAGGATCCAAATAAATAAAATGAGAAGTGAAACAGGAGAGATTACAACAGATACCACAGAAATACAAAAGATTGTAAGAAATTACTACTAACAACTATAGGGCAAGAAATTTGAAAACCTGAGTGAAATGGACATATTTCTAGAAAAACACACCTTCCAAAACTGAATGAAGAAGAGCAGAAAGCCTAAACAGAATGATAACAGCTGATGAAATTGAAGCAGTAATCAAAACCCAGCACACAAAAGCCCAGGACCAGACAGTTTCACAGGAGAATTCTACAAGGCATTTAAGGAAGAGCTAACCCCTGTCCTTCTCACACTATTCCAAAAAATCTGAGCAGAGGTAAGACTCCCAAACTCTTTTTATAAAGCTACATCATCCTAATCCAAAAAGCAGATAAAGATACAACAAAGAAAGAAAACTACAGGCCAATATCACTGATGAACATAGATGCTAAAATCCTCAACAAAATATTGGCAAACCTCATCCAGCAATACATTAAAAAGATCATATACACCATGACCAAGTGGGATTCATCCAAGAAATGCAAGTATGGTACAATATTCCCAAATCAATAAACATAATACATCACATAAAAAGGAAAGACAAAAATCACATGATCATATCAATAGAAGAGGGAAAAGCATTTGATGAAGTAGAGTACCCATTTAATGATAAAAAACACTCAGCAAAGGGGGAAGAGAAAGAGCATTCCTCAACATATTAAAGGCCTATATATGCAAGAAACATACACCAATATACTCAATGGGCAAAAACTAAAAGCTTTTCCACTAAGATCAGGAACAAGAAAAGGATGTCCATTCTCACCACTCCTATTCAACAAAATATTGGAAGTCCTAGCCATATTGATCAGACAAGAAAAAGAAATAAAAGACATCCAAATTAAAAAGGAGGAAGTAAAACTTTCATTGTTTGCAGATGACATGATAGTGTACACAGAAAATAGATGCCACCAAAAATCTATGTGGCCTAATAAGGAATTTGGCAAAACAGTGGGATACAAAGTCAACATTCAGAAGCGAAAGGCATTTTTGTACACAAACAATGAAATATCAGAAACAGAAAACAGGAAAAAAATCCCATTCGATACAGCAAAAAGAAAAATAAAGTACCTAAAAATAAACCTAACCAAGGAGATAAAAGACCTGTATTCAAAAAACTATACAACACTGAAGAAAGAAATTAAGGAAGACACAAATAAATGGAAGCATATAAAGTGTTCATGGATTAGAACAATTAACATCATCAAAATGTCCATACTACCCAAAGCAAATTATAGATTCAAACCACTTCTTATTAAACTACCAATAATATATTTCACAGATATAGAATAAACATTTCAAAATTTGTAAAAGACCCCGAATATCTGCAGCAATTTTGAGAAAGAGGAGCAAAGTTGGAGGGCTCACAATATTGACGTCAAACTATATTAGAAGTCACATAACCAAAACAGCCTGGTACTGGCATAAGAACACACACATAGATCAAAGGAACAGAATAGAGAGCACAGAAATAACACAAGTCTCTATGGTTAAGTAATATTCAAGAAAGGGGGCAAAAGCATAAAATGTAGTAAAAATAGCCTCTTCAACAAATGGTGATGAGAGATCAGGACAGCTACATGCAAGAAAATGGAAATTGACTACCAACTAACATCATACACAAAAACAAACTCAAGATGGATTAAAAACTTAAATATAAGTTACAACATTATAAAAGTCCTACAGGAGAACATAGGTAGAAAAATGTCAGATATTCCATGCAGCAATATTTTCACCAATATGTCCTCTAGAGCAAGGGACAGAAAGGAAAGAATGAACAAATGGAACCTCATCTAAATAAAAAAATTTCTGCATGGCTAAAGAAAACATCAGCAAAATGAAAAGGGTACCAAATATATGGGAAAATATATTTGCAAATGATACTTGGACAAGGATTTGATATCCAAAATATATAAAGAACTCACATGACTCCACTCTAAGAAGACAAAAAACCCAATTAAAAAAAGGCACAGGACGTGAACACACTTCTCCGAGGAGGACATACAGAGGGCTCAGACACATGAAAGGATGCTAAGCATCACTGGACATCAGAGAGATGCAAATTAAAACCAAAATGAAATACCACTTCACACCAGTCAGAATGGCCATCATAAACAAAGCAACAAACAACAAGTGTTGGAGAGGTTGTGGAGAAAAGGGAACCCTAGTGCACTGTTGGTGGGAATGCAGACAGTGCAGTCACTGTGGAAAGTAGTATGTCATTTCCTCAGAAAACTGAAAATGGAGCTACATTTTGACACAGCAATTCCACTGCAGGGACTATATCCTAAGAATCCTAAAACAGCAATTCAAAAGAACCTAGGCACCCCAATGTTCATAGCAGCACAGTTTCCAATAGTCAAGTGCCAGAAACAGCCTAAGTTCCCATCAGTAAATGAATGGATTAAAAAACTATGGTACATTTACACAATGGAACACTATGCAGCAGAAAGAAAGAAGGACCTCCTACCCTTTGCTACAGCATGGAGGGAACTGGAGAGCATTATGCTAAGTAAATAAGCCAAACAGTGAGAGACAAATGCCATATGATCTCACCTTTAATAGGAACCTAATCAACAAGAGAAAAAAGCAAACAAAATGTAACCAGAGATATTGAAATAAAGAAAAAACTGACAGTAAACACAGGGGAGGAGTGAGAGGGATAATGGGGGATAATATGGGTGTTTTGAAGGAGCATGCATAAAGGACATATGGACAAAGCTAAAGGGGAAGGATTAGGGTTAGAGGTGGGAGTCATGGGGCTGTGGGTAGTGATGCAGGGAAAATGGAGAAAACTGGACTTGAACATCAATAAAATAAATAAATAAGCAAACAAACATTTCTTTCTAACTTCTTTTATTCTCTCCTTTACTGAAATTTATATCTTGCACTGCCATATCATTTAACTTATCTTATTTTTTCTTTAATATTACATCAACAATTTTTAATTCATATAGGATGCACAAGTGGAGTAAAGTTACTTTTTACATCTCACAATTTTTTTGTATTTTTTATATTTTATTTTTAATATGAAAAATTGCTATTTATTTTATAACTTTGTGTTCTGGTTACAGAACAACAAAAATTAGAAGTATTATAATTATCTGTAATAGTCCACACTCAATGAATACATGCAATTTTGTAATTCTATTTCTTTTTTTTCCACTTACATTGTCTTTAATAAATCATCACTTCTGAGCAAGTAGGACAGTGATCTGCAAGATTGTATTGTCTATTTACAAGGACTCAGATGGAAGAATTTCTCTCTCAGAATTCTCTTTGATTAAATGCTTAGATTGTACATATCTTTTCTTTTATTATTTTTATTTATTTATTTATTTATTTATTTAAATTGTTGTTCTTGTACAGTTTTCTGTATTTCACTCCCAAACCAGACCTCTGCCCCACCCCTCCCCACCTCCCACCCATTTCCACCCCCCTAGTTTTATCCATATGTCTTTATACTTGTTCCTGTAAACCCTTCCCCTTTGCCACTGAAATTCCCTCCCCTCTCCCCTCTGGTCACTGTCAGTCTGTGCTCAATTTCAGTGTCTTGGTTATATTTTGCTTGTTTGTTTTGTTGATTGGGTTCCTGTTAAAGGTGAGATCATATGCTATTTGTCTTTCACTGCCTGGCTTATTTCACTTAGCATGATGCTCTCCAGTCCCATCCATGCTATTGCAAAGAGTAGGAGGTCCTTCTTTCTTTCTGCTGCATAGAATTCCATTGTGTAAATGCACCATAGTTTCCTGATCCATTCACTTACTGATGGGCACCTAGGTTGCTTCCAACACTTGGCTATTGGAAATTCTGCTGCTATGAACATTGGGGTGCATAGGTTCTTTTGGACTGGTGTTTCAGGGTTCTTAGAATATAATCCTAGCAGGGGAATTGCTGGGTCAAAAGGTAGATCCATTTTTAGTTTTCTTAGAAAATTCCATACTGTTTTCCATAGTGGTTGTACCAGTCTGCAATCCCACCAACATTGCACTAGGGTCCCCTTTTCTCCACAAACAACCTCTCCAACACTTGTTTGTTGCTTTGCTTATGATGGCCATTCTGACTGGTGTGAAGTGGTATCTCATTGTGCTTTTAATTTGCATCTCTCTGATGGCTAACGATATTGAGCATCTTTTCATGTGTCTCTGAATCCTCTGTATGGCCTCCTTGGAGAAGTGTCTGTTCAAGTCCTTCGCCCATTTTTTAATTGGGTTGCTTGTCTTCTTAGAGTGGAGTCGTGTAAGTTCTTTACGTACTTTGGAGATTAAACCCTTTTTGAGGTATCATTGGCAAATATGTTTTCCCATATAGTTGGTTCTCTTTTTATTTTAATACTGTTTTCTTTAGCTGTGCAGAAGCCTTTTATTTTGATGAGATCCCATTTGTTTATTCTTTCCTTTATGTCCCTTGCTCTAGGGGACATATCAGTAAAAATGTTGCTGCATGAAATATCTGAGGTTTTTCTGCCTAGGTTTCCTGTAGGACTTTACTGGTATCATGCCTTATATTTAAATCTTGTATCCACCTTGAATTTATTTTTGTGTATGGTATAATTCGGTGCTCAAGTTTCATTTTTTTATTTTTGCACCTAGCTGTCCAGTTCTCCCAACACCACTTGTTGAAGAGGCTATTTTTACTTCATTTTATTTTGCTGCCCCCTTTGTCAAATATTAATTGACTATAGGGACTTGGGTTCATTTCTGGGCTCTCTGCTCTATTCCACTGGTTCATGTGGCTGTTTTTATGCCAGTGCCAAGCTGTTTTGATTACAGTGGCCTTGTAATACAGTTTTGTATCAGGTATTGTGATCCCTCCTACTTTGCTCTTCTTTCTCTAAATTGCTGCAGCTATTCAGGGTGGTTTACGGTTCCATATAAATTTCTGAAGTGTTTGTTCTATGTCTGTGAAATATGCCATTGGTACTTTCATAGGTATTGCATTGAATCTGTAAATTGCTTTGGGTAGTGTAGACATTTTGATGATGTTGATTCCTCCAATACTTGAACACAATATATGTTTCAATTTGTGTCTTCCTTGATTTCTTTCTTCAGTGTTGTGTAGTTTTCTGCATGCAGGTCTTTTACCTCCTTGGTTAGGTTTATTCCTAGGGTTTTTTTGTTTGTTTGTTTGTTTTGTTTTGTTTTGTTTTTGCTATATTGAATGGGATTTTTTTCTTGATATCTGCTTCTGCTGTTTCATTGTTGGTGTACAAAAATGCCTTTGATTTCTGGATATTGACTTTGTATCTGGTTGTTTGGCCAAATTCATTTATTAGGTTGAGCAGCTTTTGGGTGGAGCCTGTAGGTTTTTTTATGTACACTATCATGTCATCAGCAAACAATGATAGTTTTGTTTCTGCCTTTCCAATTTGGATGCCTTTTATTTCCTTTTCTTGTCTAATCGCTGGGGCTATAACTTCCAATACTATGTTGAATGAAGTGGTGAAAGTGGACAGCTTTGTCTTGTTCCTTATCTTAGTGGAAAAGATTTTAATTTTTGCCCACTGAATATGATGTTGACTCTAGGCCTCTCATATACGGCCTTTATTATGTTGAGGAATGCTCCCTCTATTCCCATTTTGCTGAGTGTTTTTATCATAAATAGGTGCTGTACCTTATCAAATGCTTTTTACACATCTATTCATATGATCATGTGATTTTTTGTCTTGCTTTTGTTTATGTGATGCATTACATTTATTGATTTGTGAATATTGAACCATCCTTGCATCCCTGGGATGAATCCCATTTGGTCATTGTGTATCTTTTTTATGTATTGTTGGATGCAGTTTGCCAATATTTTGTTGAGGATTTCAGCATCTATGTTCATCAGTGATATTGGCCTAAAGTTTTCTTTCTTTGTTGTGTCTTTATCTGTTTTGGGGATTGGGATGATGCTGGCTTCATAAAAAGGGTTTGGGTGTCTTCTATCATTTTGGATTTTTTGGAATAGTCTGTGAAGGATAGGGGCTAGCTCTTCCTTAAGTGCTTTATAGAATTCTGTGAAACCATCTGGTCCAGGACTTGTGTGTGGAGAGTTTTTTGATTACTGATTCAATTTCATCTGCTGTTATTGGTCTGTTTAGGCTTTCTGCTTCTTCTTCATTGAGTTTTGGAAGATTATATTTTTCTAGAAGTTTGTCCATTTCAACTAGGGTTTCAAATTTCTTAGCATAGAGTTCTTCACAGTAATTTCCTACAATCCTTTGTATTTCTGTGGTGTCAGTTGTAATCTCTCCTCTTTATTTCTGATTGTGTTTATTTGGGTCCTCTCTCTTATTTTCTTGATGAGCCTGCCTAAAGGCTTGTCAATTTTGTTTATCTTTTCAAAGAACCAGCTCCTGGATTCATTGATCCTTAGAACTGTGCTTTTAGTCTCTATGTCATTTAATTCTGCTCTGATCTTGATTATTTCCTTCCTTCTACTTGCTCTGGGCTGTCTTTGTTGTTGTTCCTCAAGTTCTTGTAGGCATAGGGTTACATTTTTTTGTTTGAAATGTTTCTATCTTTTTTAGGTAAGCCTGTATCACTATGAACTTCCCTCTCAGGACTGCCTTCACTGTGTCCCATAAGTTTTGGGTTGCTGTGAGTTCATTCTAGTTTGTTTCCAGAAACTTTTTGATTTCTTCCCTAATTTCACTCTTGACCCATTCATTGTTTAATAGCATGTTATTCAATCTCCATGATTTTGAATATTTTGGGTTTTTTTTCCCTTGGGTTGGTTTCTAGTTTCAGTCCCTTGTGGTCAGAGAAAATGCTTGATATGATTTCAATTTTCTTGAATTTGTTGAGACTTGTTTTGTGTCCTATCATGTGGTCTATCTTTGAAAATGTTCCATGTGCATTTGAAAAGAATGTGTATTTAGCCTCTTTGGGATGAAGGGCTCTCTCTATATATATATCAGTCAAGTCCATTTCATCAAGGGCATGTTCTCACAAAATTTCTTAGCTTTGATATTGGCTTTGTGACTTATATTTGGCATATATCTCTCAAGTGAAAATAATTTTTTCTCTCAACTTTGAGCAATCATTATATTACTTTTTATAATTAATTTTTACTAATCAGAAATCTTGTAATTCAAGTGATTTGTCTACCAATGTTTTCCCTGCCATGGCAAGTTTTAGGATTATCTCTCTACACTTTGAGTTGCAAAATTCCACTAGAAATGTCCAGGTGAGTTTCTTTCCTATTTTTATTAATTTATCTTTTTCACACAGTGGGTTCATTTCAATGTGAAAATTGGAGTGTTTTACTTTAGTATATTAACGTTTTCTTAGTTATTCTTACTATTCTTCTTCAATGTTTTCTTAAGTTTGTTGTTTTCCCTTCTGGAAATAGTGTCAGATGAACACTGGGATTCCTGGTTGAGGGTATCCATGTTGCTAAGTTTTTCTCTCTTATTTGCTCACTTTCCCTTTTCTTTCTTCAATACCTTTGGAGAGCATCCCAACATTTTTCAGATTGTTAATTCTATCTTTGGCTGTTTTCTTTTAATTGCTCAGTTCTTTTACAAACATTTTCAGTCTGGCAATATTTAAATTTTCAAAAAAACTATTCTCCTAGTGTTCCTTTTTCACGAAATAAAACTATTTTTTATTTCACTAACAATTAGACATCTAATTTCACTAATATTAGACATATCAAGTCTCTTTGTGGATGTTCAAATTAGTTAAATGTTCCTTCCAGTTTTCTTGGATTATTTATTTCCTTCAGCAATTGTTTGTTTGTTTGCTTGTTCATTTGTTTAATTCATCATAGTCCTCCTCTTTCCTTAAATGCCTGGTGACTCTTGGTTCATAGTTATGAATATGAAGTTACTTTCATTGTTATAGTTATTTTCCACTTCAAGTCTCTTTCTCTAATATGAACTATTTTTAATATTTCCTATTTTAACATTAAAAAATAAAACAGTATTTGTTGAATTTCACTCCTGCTTATCATGGTATTTTATAGTACAGCTCTGCCATTGTTGATTTCTCCATTAACATTAATTATCTCTTGACCAGCAGAGTACTAACTGCAAAAGATTAACAAGTGATACAATTACTGGAACTTATGTGATTTGGATGTCATCTTATACTCATTTTTTTCTTATTCTACTTCTGTATACTCTGTTCCATTGTTTTTTGTACAGTATTTTTTAGATTGAAAGTCCAGAATAAACTTAATTTATGTTTCTTTATAGAAATTTTTTCTTTCTTAAGTATTTTTTGTATTCTTGAAAATCATTCATCAGAATCTTTTTACTTTATTTTTATTGTTGACACTATTACAGATGTCCCACCTCTCCCCTAACACAGAAATTTTCTGTGTTCACTTATTTTTTATTAACGTTGCCTGAATTTTTGCCTAAACTTCTTTTTTAATAGTTTATTTATTTATTTTTTAGAGAGAAGGGAAGGGAGGGAGAAAGAGAGGGAGGGAAACATCAAGGTGTGGTTGCCTCTCAAGTGCCCCCTACTGGAGACCTGGCCCACAACTCGGGCATGTGCCATGATTAGGAATTGAACCAGTGATCCTTTGTTTTGCAGGCTGGTGTGCAATCCACTGAGCCATACCAGCCAGGGTGCCTAGACTTCTAAATAAGGTCTACAATTTAAGTCAGTACAACCTTTGCTGCAGAAGTTCTGTTCTCTCTTTTTCAAAGTCACATCACATCATAAACTGGAACCACTGGGGACCTCTTGTCTTTCCTCTTTCCTCTACTTGTCTCTTCCTCTCCCACCCCTCCTCCTTCCTTCTTACCCTTCTCTTTTTCTGTCATCTGTACTTTCTCTTTCTTTTTCTTTGTTAATTCAATGCTCCTTTTTGTGTGTAGTTCTTGGAAGAATTTTTACAATTATTTACCTGTTGAGTTTATTGTATTTTGCTTCAGTGACTTCAGTTTTAAGTCTGCATAATGAAGCTATACAAGTTGCTACTTTTTATTGGCTACACTGGACCCTTTGTACATACAGGGCACAAGTTATCCCTGGGTTCTCAAGTAACATGCCAACTACAGAGGGGAAGGGGCCCTACTAGCCAGCATGGCCTATTGAGGTCCTTCCAAAGCTTTCTTTGTTCTGGCAGAAAGCAGGTGATGAGAAGGGAGAGCAGTTTGAGGGCCCATAGCACAACCACCTCAACCCCTTTCCTAGTCCTCACTGGGAGACAGATGGGGTCTGCTTTCTCTGCCACCATCAGGCTGTCCTCATCTCTACCAGTAGGTGGATGACACCCTTGTGGCCCCAGGACCAAGGTCATTATGCCCTTGCATTTTATTCCATTGATTATTCTTGTTGGTTACGGGGCAGGGGTGGGTATAGTGGAACACAGACAATAGCAAGTTCCTCCACCTGCACAAATCTTCATTGGTGGTATGTTCTTTCTTTAACTGTATTACAATTGTGCAAGGGTTATCCTCTGTTACCCAAAAAGTTCCTTGTCAAAAGGGTCCCCTGCTGCCTCTGCTTTGCGCATGCCCAGAGGAAGAGCTCAGAAACCGGGAGGCAGGAAGGAAGCCACCCTGATGGCACTTATTTCTCTCACTTCGGATTGACCCTTCTTTTCCTCCTTTAAACCCATTGATTATGCTTTCATTGGAGCCATTAACTAGTTGAGTCTGTGTCTCACTGAAACTTTTAAAAATATGCAAATCTGTTCTTTTCCCAAATCCAGGCCCTGGAGGACATTAAAAAAGGCTGTGTTCTTTGTGTTTCCAGGAGTAAAAGAATTTGGGCTTAATATCTGGCAAAGTGCAATACTTCTGGTCATGGCATCCAACCTGAGAAATGAGTGAAATAGCAGAAGTGTTTGTTTATGTGTCACTGTCACTACGGTATTTGAGGGCACAGCGGAGGTCTTGGTATTTTCACTTCCCTCAGCAGACACAAGTCCTGTGAGAAACCAGTCCATTTATAGGCATATAATTCTGTCTTGTTTTTTCACACTTTAATATTCATGCAGTTGGTGACAATTTTCACTTCATTTTAAAAATAATTATAAGTGCAGATCCAATACATAGAACTAACCAATGAAAATATAACCATTCAATGAAGTTAGTGATTCCTTGAGCAGCAGCTGTATCAATAAGTGATAACATCTTGTCACATTATTGACTCAAAAATTTCTCTGTGTGTAGATCTCAATCCATATGTTCATTAGATACTAAAGACCAACCGAAAACATAGAACTCAAAAATAGAGTGAATCATAGAGGCACCACTCCATAAGATAAGAGTAAAAATATGTCAATGACTATTAGGGCTGCTTAAGAAGGGGAAGAATGGAGAAAGTATATAGAAAGAAAGAGCTCTGAGAGATGCTCAAAGATGTTAAAGACAGTTTGGATGCAAGACAAATCTGTGTGTTTAGTACTAAAATCTGGATGTTAATGACTGAATTACACTAACTGTGGGATTGTACCTAACAATGAAACAAAATGTTTGAAGTCTAAAAAGTATGCATTCCAGTAAAAATGTAAATATTTTCAAGTCAAAATAAACTTCACCTGGTTTCCTATTTTGAGATTTAATTTTTTTTGTTTAAAATATAAACATTTAGTAAAAAGCCTATCATTTAATAGAAATGCCATCAGTACAGTGAAATTACCCAGTGTGGATGTGAAGAGGGAAGAAGCTTTCAGATGTGAGGAAGTGCAGAGGTGAAATGCTTCTTGTCCTTCTGTCCTTGATGTATGATTATACTTTAATTAGAACATAATTTTGTGTATTCCCTGAAGGAACATCAACTGTGTAGGAACCAAATCAAATGTAAGTAATAAAGTTGTAATTAAATTGGTAGTTGCTGGTTTCCCGCTGTGAGCATTGGATGCAATGCTTAAGTTTTCTACAGTATTTGCTCTAGAGCCCTCATGGGGTCCAGAGGATGTTATGTGGTATACAAGGCAGTCATTATCATAAAGAGCAACTCATTTAAGCTGTTAGAACATGCTCAAAGTATAAAGTTTTCTGTTTGTAATTGGACTTTTGCTGTAGGTAGCACCTGAATATTTCCCAGGAAAAGGCTCATCTTCAGTGCTACCTAATTAAAGAAGTCAGTCATGGACTCCTAGGTTCAAATCCAAGACAAAATGAAAACAATCCATTTTTTAAAGCCAGTGGGTAGAGGGCCTTTCTGGCCACCCTCTGAGTATACCATGTAGGCTCTGACTATGTCAGCCTAGACTTGGGCAACCATGACTAAAATTCCCCAAATTATAGAAATAAATCACAAGCTTGTGTTTTCAAGACTAATAACTATATATTCCACAACTATGGCAGTAAAGCACAGATATTTTTGAATTTATACTATTTTTCACAATTTAAAATATTACGTCATACATAAGTAAGATTTTTCTTCTTAGATTAAAAAAATCTCTAATGTTTGGGGAAAATGTACATGAACTAAAGACAGTTTGGAGAATATATGATCAATTAACAATTAATTAGTATTAATTACCTGCAACTGCATAACAAATTACTCCAAAATTTAGTAAATTAAAACAACAATTATCATCTCCTAGCTTCTGTTGTTAGGAGCCCAACTATGTCCCAGCTCTGGCTCAGGGCTTCTCATAAAGTTGTCATCAAGATTTTGGTCAATGCTATAGTCATCTCAAGACCTGACTTGCAAAAGTTCTGTTTCTAACTTCACTATGTGGTGATTGGCAGGATTCAGTTCCCTGCAGGATGCTAGCTGGGAACATCTCTCAGTCCCTTGTCATATGAGTCTCTCCTTAGGACAGTGGGTTTGGGTTCATCAGTGTGAAGAAGTGAAACAGACACAGGTAGATTGCGAGCAATGCATGAGAGTCTGGATCTACTCTCAGAAGCAACATTCTATCCTTTTTTGCCACATTCTATTGGTCAGAAGCAAATCTCTGGGTCCAGCAGAGGAACTACACAGGGGTGTGAACATCAGGAGGCCGATCATCAAGCCATTATAGAAACTGTCAACTATAATTCAGCATTCAGGAAAACAGACACATAATAAATAGAGAAAATTCCTGAACTGAGTAAAAACTTCTTTGAAATCCCTAACATCAATGTCCTCCTTATAGACTATTTTTATCCTCAGATTCAATCAAGTATTGTAATACCATAAAATTACCTTTCCTTTTTTTTATTTCCAATGAGGAATAACATTACAATGATAACACTGAAGTTACTCAATGACAAGAGCAATCACAAGAGCATATAAAACATCTTAATATTATGACACAAAATAATAATATATGATTGATTAAAATATTTTACTTTTTAGAAATACAACTATATCAATAAATGAAACATACCAGCTGACCAAATATCTGTACTCAGTTAAAGAAAGGAATTAACATATTAATTAACTACTATTTTTCTCCTATCACACTGAGAAAAAAATTAAGTTTAAGAATACATAAACATATTTTTTTAAGTTTAAAAGGACATACATCAAATTGTAAAGGACTGAAGAGTGGGGTTGAAAAAAATTACAGGTGCTATCATCTGTACTGTTCTACTTGGCAATTTGAGCATGTATTACTTTTATAAACCTAATATATTTTTAATAAAAATGCAATTGGTAAGAGGAAATTCTACAAATGTAACCTATATGCTTTTTTATTCATATATAGTGAAGTACTCATTATGTGCCATGGCACTGAGTTAGTTCAGTGTTAGGTTACACATTAACAAAGAAATGTCTCTGCCCCTAGGACACACATACTGGTTATTCTAGTCTAATGTATTTGTCTGTGGGTGGAAATACATTGTATTTCCAAACATTGTACCTCATAGACACCAGTAAAGTGAAATGTCTTTGGGTGGTAGAAACTTGATTCCATAGTGTCAAAATTATTCACAAGTCCTTATTTGTCATCATGAAAATCTTTTCTCAGAATCACATCCATCTCTTTTCACTTCACTGTCTTTCTGGTTAACAGATAAAGATGATTTTGTATATGTTCTACAATCAATGTGATCCAGCATTTAACTAAAATGAATTTATACAGAATGTTAGTGTTACCATCAGTATTTGGCTAGAAAAGTGGAGCAAAGGGAACTAGACATTGAAAGGGAACATAAGCCTGCTTATTCCACCTGGAAGCTGTAGGTTCACACTCTAGGGGATTACAGCATTGTGTTCCACCAAGGGAATTAACATTCCTCTCATTCTCTCTCCAGTACCAGATTGCTGGGTGGGAGCAAGGGAAGTCAGGCACATCCATAACAGAAGTCAAAAAGGGGAAGTGCTGGACCAAAGGAGCTTGTCAGCATAGTGTGGGGAAAGAAGGGATTGGTTGGGATGTGGGCCCATCCACAGCCTGTGGAAGCCTGGGAAGTTGATTCCTTTGAAAAGGCACCTGGTCAAACCCAAGCCAAATATAATCCCAGGGGAACAAAGAAGTTTCTCTCTCTCTCTCTCTCTCTCTCTCTCTCTCTCTCTCTCTCTCTCTCTCTCACTCTTGCTCTCACTCTTGCTTTCCCCTCCTACCCAGTGATGCATTCACCTGTTCATCTGTGTACTCTCTCACCCAGGAACATGCAACCATGTGAGTCTAGCAGCTATGGGGCTTGCAGCAGATAACATGGGCTCCAAAATGACTAAACTCATTCTCTCTTGCCCACAAAATAATGCTCTTGCCTCATAATGCACTTATACATTCCCTTTCCATAATCATGTGGCCTTAGTAGCCATGTGGCTGACAACCATGAGTACTTCCACCACAGGAGCAGTCAGAAATAAGCTAAGCTACCTGGATAGAGTAAAACTGCTTAGCAGCTGCCTGCAGGCTCCAAAGGACTGAGCTTTACTATGAAGCAGAAATCTGGACACTGACTCATGTCTTGGTCTTCCTGAGGACACAGTGGGACTTTTTCCACAGTGGGACAGCAGGAGATGGGACATTGGAAATCCAGGGGTAAGCTTCTATTTCCACCTGAATAAACCTTGCTCTACCGCAGTCTCCTATGTGTGGGTACTTGGAATGCTTTCTTTTTGATTCTGTAGAACTTAATTTCCACCAACAATAATAGTACCTATAAAATGTAAAAAGTATTTGTTTTAATTATCATTGTTTTATAGTATATTTAAGCAAAAGAGCACAGTATTGCTAGAAAAACACATATACAGACCAATAGGATAGAATTGAGAGCCCAGAAATTAACCCACATTATATGGGCAAATAATTTTTCACAAAGGAGCCAAAAACACACAATGGAGAAAAAGCAGCGTCTTCAATAAATGATGCTGGGAAAATTGAAAGTCACATGCAAAAAAATGAAATGACTACAGTTTCTCCCCATATATAAAAATTAACTCAAAATAGATCTAAGACCTAAATATAAGGCCTGAAACAATAAACTACATATAAGTAAATATAGGTACTAAACTTATGAAGATTCTATAAATTTGACAACAAAGGCAAAGTAAGTAAAAGCAAAAATCAATAACTGATTTTTATATCAGGACTATATCAAACTAAGAAAGCTCTGCACAGCAAAAGAAACTTCCACCCAAACAAAAAGGTGACCAACGAAATGGTAGAACATATTTGCAAACAAGAGCTCTATCAAGGGGTTAATATCTAAAATATACAAAGAACTCACACAATTCAACATTAAACAAACAAAAAATTCAATTAAAAATAGGCAGAAAACCTAAACGGACATTTCTCCCAAGAAGACATACAAATGGTCAACAGATACATGAAAAGATGCTAAACTTCACTAGCTATTAGGGAAATGCAAATCAAAACTATGATGAGATACCACCTCACATCCATTAGAATGGCTTTTATCAATAAAACAAGTAATAACAAGTGTTGGAGTGGTTGTGGAGAAAAAGAAACCCTCATTCACTGTTGGTGGCAATGTAAACTAATATAGCCACTATGAAAAGTAGTTTGAAGGTTCCTCAAAAAAATAAGAACAGGTAGATCCATTTTTAGTTTTCTTAGAAAATTCTATACTGCTTTCCATAGTGGTTGTACCAGTCTGCAATCCCACCAACAGTGCACTAGGGTCCCCTTTTCTCCACAACCGATTATATCCTAAGAACCCTGAAACACCAATCCAAAAGAATCTATGCACCCCAATGTTCATAGCAGCACAATTTACAATAGCCAAGTGTTGGAAGCAACCTAGGTGCCCATCAGTAAATGAATGGATCAAAAAACTATGGTGCATTTACACAATGGAATTCTATGCAGCAGAAAGAAAGAAGGAGCTCCTGCCCTTTGCAACAGCATGGATGGAACTGGAGAGCATTATGCTAAGCAAAATAAGCCAGGCAGTGAAAGACAAATACCATATGATCTCACCTTTAATAGGAACCTAATCAACAAAACAAACAAACAAGCATAATATAACCAAAGACACTGAAATTGAGAAGAGGCTGATAGTCACCAGAGGGGAGAGGGGAGGGAATTTCAGGGGGAAGGGGGAAGGGTTTGAAGCAACAAGTATAAAGGACACATGGACAAAAACTGGGGGGGGGCATGGAAATGGGAGGGAGGTGGGGAGGGCTGGGGCGATGGGCTGGAATGGGAGTAAAAGACAGAAAATTGTACAAGAACAACAATTAAAATAAAAAAATGAAGAACAGATTTACCATATGAGCCAGTAATCCCTCTTCTGGTATCTACCCCCAAAATTTTGAAAACATTTATTCACAAACATATATGTATCCCTATGTTCATTGCAGCATTATTCACAGTAGTCAAGATATGAAAACAATTGAAGTGTCCTTAGATAGATGATTAGATAAAGAAGATGTGATTCATACATACAATGGAATACTACTTAGCTGTACAAAAATGTGAAATACTGCATTTTATGATGACATGGATGGACCTTGAGAATATCATCCTAAAAAAAATAAGTCAGAAAAAGTTAAGAACCATGTTATTTTACTCATATGTGGGATATAAAACTTAAGGCAACAAATGAATAAAGACAAACAAAAACTCATAGCCACCAACAACAGTGTGGTGGTTACCAGAGGGAAGGGAGTTGGGGGGACAGTTAAGGGTAAAGGGTATCAAATACACGGTGATGAAAAATTATCTGACTTTGGGTCATGGGCACACAATGCAATATACAAACCATGTATCATAGAAATGTACACTTGAAACCTATATAATGTTATTAATCAATGTCACTCCAATAAATTTAATTTTAAAAAAGTACTGGTTAGCCAAATACGTTTGAGTACCAATGACAAGTGAAATTCACCAGTGTCTCTACAAGAGAGCCTTTACAAGTTGGGAGCTGAGAAGCACTAAGAACCTCTCCAGGAACCCATATACCACATCTCCAGACCTCTGCTTTACGGAAGTCCTATCTCTTCCAAATTAATCTAGTGCTCCATGAAACTAATAATGGGAAATGCAACTGTAGTCAATACTCATACTGATTTTTGCAAAAGATTGTTTCAATTTATATTTATCAGTCTTAGAGTATTTTTCCTTTTCCTATCTAAGTGGTAAGTTTCACTGTGCTGTACAGGTTTTTGCAAAGCATGGAAATAGCCTCACAACACAGCAAAGCAAAAGCACAGATGGGAAGGGATAGAAGAAGCCATTGAGATTGCCCCCACCTACTTGGCCCAGTGCCTATACACTCCTAACAGATGCAGCTGTGTCCATACCAGCAGGGGGACAGAACATCAGGAGTCTGTCATTCTCAGATCTTAGAGGCCCAGGACACCCTACCCTGGTCCATGATCCAAGGAGGCTTGCTAATACTCAAACCAACTTTATTGTCTTATGTTAACATTTCTAGGACAGATACACTTTCTAATTTCTTTGCCAATTAATATCGGGATCAGGGAAAAATAAAATATTTACTTTCTCCAGGAAATAATTTCTTGAAAGATAAGACTGTAAACCAGTTATTGAAAGAGCTTGTTATAAAAGCTGACATCTTATATCCTCAATACTTTATTTTTGACCTAACCTCTCTGTGTACACCAACCCAAGTCATAAACAGTGCCTAATCCTAAGCAGTTCTCCCTTTGAAATACTACCTCAAAATTATCCATCCACATCCATAAAACCCTCTTAACCCCTTCCCCAGACTTTCCCCACTAATCAATCAATGGGAATTTTGGGAGCCTTTTTTTAGGGAATTGGCAGCTGACATTTGGAAATTGTGAACCTATAAGATATCTCTTCCTTTAATATAACACTACATACATATATGCATACTCACTTCGATTTAATGAATTTACATATTAAAACAGTCTTGAAATTGATCATAAACATCACATTATAGCAGCAATTTTCAACCTTTTTCATCTCATGATACACATAAAATAACCACTAAAATTCTGTGGTAGACCAAGAATATATATTTTTGTTTACATAACAAAATAATTGTGATTAATTTATGAAAAATAATAATAGTAGTTACCAAACCTTTTTGTCCCAAAATGAGCTTTTAAAAAATAAGATGTCTATACTTGTTTATAAGGATATCTGTTACCAATCAGATGCAACCTTATTATACAATGTCACCAATAAGATTCAACTCTATTATATGACCTACATATTTATGGTTCAAGACAGGGCATTCACAATGGAGGGCTATTGCTATTTTGGCTGTTGTCATTTTCTATTTGACAGTCTAAGGGAAAAAAAGGTCAGTGCCCCTGACTAAAGAGTCAAGTATTGAATGTTTTAAAAATTTTTATGGCACACCATATGAAAATTGCTGCATTCCAGTGACCACATGTCCTATATACCCTTAGATTTTCAAAGCCCTCCCAAGACATGGAGGTCTTAACCTCTGAACAAGATTTAGAAAGGTTGACTCTTTCAAGTATACTACACTCTAGATGTAAATTCATGGAGTGGCATCATGAAGCACAGCCAGCCAGCCCCAGTCCAGCTTACCCTTTGCAGGCCACTTTGCACTGTCTTCCTAGGATCAGCAACAGGACAAATGATGATGGGCAGGTGACTCAGAAAACTCCACACAGGCTCCTTGGTTTTAGCTTAATGCTTTCCTTAGTTGAAGTCTCAACCAAGGAAATAGCTTTTAGAGCAGCATCTTCAGTAAAGAAAAACAAAAAACTATTTCTAGTAATCTTAAGTAAGTTGTGACTATGTGCATGTGTGTATGTAGGTTTGTGTATTCATGTTCACAAACACATGTGTGCAGGGGGCAGGCATCAATAATCTCACTTTATGATAGTTTTCTGAAGTCACCAAAGTAGAAAGGTAACAGTTTAATGACCACTAAAGTGATTATAGTAATAATAGTGATTATCACGTCTTTCTTTGATCAGTGTGTAATTTATTAAAATTATAAATCAGTTGATCTTTCTCATATAATGAAACAGAAATGTTTTAACTTGGAAAACCTTCTAATAATAAAAGATAGATTTAAGGCAGCCATAACTTATTGATGGTCTGATATGGGCCACAGAATTTGCAAAAATATTATCTTAAGTTGTCTAAGCCAGTGTTTCTCAAGTTAATATTCCTGAGGATCTTGTTCAAATGCAGATTCTGAGTTAGAAGAACTGAGATGTGGTGTAGGAGGTTTTTTTGTTTTTGGTTTTGGGGGATTTTTTGGCAGTGGGATTATTCACTATTTTCATTGTCATGGGAATTACATGAATCTATACCAATTCACAGAACTGTGTACCAGCTGGCTCAGATTCTGTAAAACTACGGGGGAGGGGAAATGAAAACTGCTCAGACTGAAGAGGCTAAATAAAGAGAAATGACAACTAGATGCCATGTGGGATCCTTTACAGGGCCTTATATTCAGAGACAGAAGCACAGGAATAAGTAACACTAATGGGGTAAACAGGGAAATTTGAGAATGAACTTTATATTAGATAAAAGTGAAGCATCAATGTTAAAGTACCTGGGTATGACAATCCAATCATTTAGAGAGAAGAATCTTCATTTTACAATTCATGCTGAGATATTTAAGGAAAATATCTATAACTCATGTTCCAATGGTTTGACAAAACACATGCACCTATAGAAGAAAATCAAATGTGGCAGAACATTAATGCAAAGGAAAGGCACATGGATGTGTCCCACACCATTGTTGCAACTCATCAGGCACAGGGGTGTCCAACCTGTGGCCCGCAGGCCTGTGCAGCCCAGGATGGCTGTGAATGCAGCCCAACATGAAATCGTAAATTTATTTAAAACATTATGAGATTTTTTGTGATTACATATCACAATGTATTTAATGTGTGGCTCAAGACAACTCTTCTTCCATTGCAACCCAGAGACATCAAAAGGTTGGACACTCCTGGAACTCACAATTTTTCAAAATAAAAACTTGGTACACTAATTTCCTATGACTGCTCTGTGATAAATTACAAGCTTACCAGCTTAAAAGAATATACATTTCTTATCTTACAGTTCTGGAGGCCAGCTCAAAATGGGTCTTATGGGCTAGAATCAAGGTGTCTGCAAGACTGGATCCTCTGGAGCCTCTAGGGGAGAATCAGCCCTTCCCAGTATGCCTTAGTTCTTTGTTCTTTTCTCCATCTTCAGAGTGTATCACTCCAGCCTCTGTTACCATTGTCACACCTCCATTCTGCTTATGACCCTCCTGCCTCCCTTTTCAAAGGAGCCTTATGATTTCAATGGCTTCATCTCCCATCTCAAGATCTTCACTTTAATCACATTTGTGAGGGTCCTTTTACCATGCAAGGGTAACATAGTCACAGGTTTCAAGGATTAGGATGTGGACATGGGGGGGGGGGCATTGCCATAGTTGGCAAATGACTTTTCCAATCCTTAAGAAAATTTTTAAAGGTATAAATAAAAATATATGTTGAATGAAATGAAAAATCACAATACAGCAAATCAAAATCTGTGGGACAGAGCAAGGGCAGATCTTAGAGGAAAATTTACAGCATTAAATGTTTATATTAGGAAAGAAATATCCTTGGCTGATGTGGCTCAGTGGATTGAGTCTTGGCCTGAAAACCAAAAGGTCGCCAATTCAATTCTCAGTAAGGGCACATGCCTAAGTTGCAGGCCAGGTCCCCAGCTGTGGACATGCAAGAGACAACCAATCAAACACATTAATGTGACGTTTCTCTCTCTCACTCTTCCTCCTTCCCTCACTCTCTAAAACTAAATAAATAAAATCTCTTAAACAAGAAAGAAATAGGTCTATAACACATCACAATCTTAAACTATTTCTAATTATTTGAATAATATTTTTTTATTTTAATGTACACTTGGTACTACTAGGATCTGTTTTTAATTCATTTGAACATGAGTCTATTGAAGGACAGTGAATCCCCAATAATTTTGCTAGCAGTGATTGGTTGACACTCTATACCTGTAAAATTTTCTATTGCAATTGATTTTTAATGTTATATACAGATGATATATGCATTCAAAGAATGCATTCTAAAATATCAGTTCTTTTACAGTTTAAAAGGATAATTTGAGACTTCTCAGACATCACAAAGGACAAATATTGCAAAATAGCACCAAATTAGAGGCCAAAATTTGTTTATTTAGCTACGTATAGCTTTTGTTGTAACTTTTTTTATTTTGAAATAAATATAGATTTACAGGAAGTTGCAAAGAAATGTTCAGGATATTCCACACACTTTTTACCCAACCTTCTTCATCTTCCATGGCTATAGTACAATATCAAAACCAGGTTATTGACTACTGGCACCACACATATAACTTATTCAGATTTCACAAGTTATATGTGTACTCGTGTGTGTGTGTGTGTACACAACTCTATGCAATGTGTGGATTCCCATGGCCATCACCATCATCAAGATACTCAGTTGAAACATCAGTACAGGATTCCCTCATACTACCCCTTTATATGCCTCCTCCCCTATTGTTATACCTGACAACTGCCAGTTTGTTCTCCAGCTCTATAATTACGTTATTTTATAAATCTTATAAAAAAGGAACCATCCAGTATCTATCTTTTGATCTATCTAAATTCTTATGTCTATCAATAGTTTGCTTATTTTTTGCTTATGTCTACAAATTAGTTTGCTTCTCAATTAGCTGAGAAGTGTTCCCTGGCACAGATGTGCCACAGTTTAGTTAACTACTCACCCATTGATGAACATCAGGTAATTCCTTGTTTTGAGCTGCTATGCATGTTCATGGACAAGTGTCTTCATAAAAATAAATTTTCTTTTGTCTAGAAGAAATGCCCAAGAGAGCAATTGCTGTTTCTTTGGGTAAGTCCATTTCATATTTTTTGTAGGTTAAAGATAATGCTACTTAAAAATTGCTGACACAAACTTTTTGATGTGATTTCTATATAACTATGTAAATGCAAACAGCTATGAACAAAGATGTTTTTGTTTAGAAAGTTGGCACCTGTGTATGAAGTATAGGGGTTTTCATCTATGTGCACATTATCTCCTGAGAGGGTTCTTACCTCTCTCTGCAAGGTCTAGAATAACAGGGGAAATAAGAAAGAATGCAAAGGGAAAAAAGAATTTCCTCCTTCTGAAATAAGAGTTGCTAGGAATAACCTTTCAGAAATGACTGAGAAGCCCATTAGACCTGGACAGCTCAGTGTGAATGAAATCTCTGGCTAGTCTTCCCTCCTGCAGTTGGCCATAAGGCTGTGGAGTGGACCCCAACTGGTCAGTGGATCCTGGGTCTAAGAACAGAACCAATTTGGAGGTGGTTTGCTCTTGCAAAATGACAGGGAATCAGAAGTTGCTCCTATTTAAAAAAAAAAAAAAAAAAAAAAAAAAAAAAAGCTTGAGACAGATTTCCCACCTATCTGAAAGTCTTCTGTAAGCTGAAACAGTGCAAAGCAAAGAAGTAATCACCTTAGGCCATATCTTACTAACAGATGCACAAAATAAATAGAGATAAAGCACAGATGTCACAGACACAGTTCTGAGCTCTGGGGCTTGATGCTGAGGTGCTGAGCGTGGTTCCCAGGAAGGAGCTTGAGAGTCCACAGTCACAGCTTGTGGTACTTCTGCTTCTGTAACAGCTCCTGCAAAACAGACACTGAACACTATTTTCACTTTTCTTCTTTTACCCTTTTTTTCATAATAGTGAGACTTCTTTTGAGATTTCTTTCAGTTAGCAAAAACTGGTATTAATGAAGATATCTCATTAAAAAAAGTGGCTTAACGTGAACTTTCAAATGGGTCCTATCCTTTGAAACTGGGCATTATCAGTGCTCTGTGTTTGCAAGTACTGTTGTCCAGAACCTGCAGGGACTTCTGAGTCCTCAGTCCCTTGATTGGTCTCGGGGCCAAGTCACCCTCCTCCACCACCTCCAAAACCAAGCCCTCTGCTCTCCTTTCTACTCACAGAAGCTGGACTCAGACCTCTTCCTTACTTCAGAACACTTACATCATCATCAACCCTTGTGTCCTCCACCCTGACTAAATACAGAATGGGCCAGAAGGCACTGGCTGCCTGTTTCTTTTCTTTTTTTAAAAATTGTTGTTCAAATAGAGTTGTCTCCATTTTTTACCCTACCATGCCCACCCTCGACCTACCAGCCTCTTTGGCTTTGTCCATGTGTCCTTCATACATGCTCCTTGATGGCCCTTCCTTTATAATCCCTCTCCCCACTCCTCTCTGGTAACTGTCAGTTTGTTCTTTATTTCAGTGTCTCTTATTGTATTTTGCTTGCTTGTTTGTTTTGTTGATTAGGTTCCACTTACAGGTGAGATCATATGGTATTTTTCCTTCACTGCCTGGCTTAATTTCACTTAGCATAATGCTCTCCAGTTCACTCCATGCTGTTGCAAGGGGTAGGAGCTCCTTTCTTTCTGCCGTGTAGTATTCCATTGTGTAAATGTACCACAGTTTTTTTGAGCCACTCGTTTACTGACGGGCATTTTGGCTGCCTGTTTCTTAAATAGATCAACAGAATTTGGTGAAGATTCAAAGCTCACAAACTACCCACTCCCATTTTATTGAGTTTCCTATTTTGTCTATATGTTGCTTCTCCTTTATTATTATTTTTATTTACTACTAATATTTTAGAAGTAGGAAGCACAGATATTCTTTGTGATTGATGTAAAAGAACAGTCTACTTCTTACAAAGCTAAAACATGTTTTTTATCCATCAGTAAATTGTTCCAACTACTATAGCCTAAGCTTGCTTTTCACCTTTGTAGCCACATGGTATGGATTATATGAATTTATGACTATCTAGTTTTATTGCATATGTCATATTTACTCAATTCTTATCACATGGAAAGTCAACTATATTCCATAGGAATTATAATGAATACAGAATTTTTAGTCAGAAGTTCATGGTGATATCAGCTCATCCTGTTACCTTCCCACATGGGCAGACTACTTCGATGTGTCTATATGTATTTGTCCTTTCACTGTAGGTGGCTCATACATGAAGAGCATGGGCTCTATTTCCATGGCTCATTGTGCTTTGGGGGTTTGTGGAGAAAGAGTATATATAAACACAAGGTATCACCAATATAATTCATTTTTAAATCAAAATTTCTGTTTCTATGTATTTTATATCTGATTGGTTTCCAGCTTCCATTTTTTCTCTTGTTTTGTTGTAGAGGGGGGAAGAGGCAGAAATGCAATTATTGTCAGATTTTGCTAGGGTTGCCATGGCTGCCAATGACATTTCATGTTTTTCTCCTGATAGTGCATAATAAAACACATATCATGTAAACAATTTCAAATGGTATCTAAAATTATGTTTCCCTGCAAAATTAGAAAACTGGAGTCTAAGTACATCTCTTTTCCTTCAGATGATGCAGAATCCCTCTTAAAATGATCCCACCTACCTCCAACGAATTGCCATGGCAACAACTTCCAATATATAGAATTCACTATCAAGAAGTAGTAAGAATCCTTGGGTGTGGTCCAGAATTGGCTGTTTCTGTGAACCCCAAGAAAACCACCTACTTCACCTTTCCCACCTTAGCTAGTGCTTTTATGAAGAGGGGTTAAAATATCTTTTCTCTGTTACTTTACAGGGGTGTTCCTGCCTCCAAAATCTTGCTCAGCAAGACCACCTCCAGCAAGTTTCTCTGATGGGATTATAACCTTATGCCTTTGTCTAAATCCATAGCCAGGTAGATTTCATAAAACTAAAAACAACTTGAACAAAATAAGTGATCAATGTTTACCAAAGTAGTAGATGAGTCAGCAGAGAGGTTTTGCATCCTCTTTTTTTTATCCTCACTCAAAGACATGCTTATTGATTTTTTAGAGCAGGAGAAGGGAGGGAGGTAGAGAGAGAAACATTGATGTGAGAAACATCTTATAGGTTACTTCTCATATGTGCCCCAACCAGGGAATGAACCCACAACCTAGGCATGTGCCCTGACTGGGAATTGAACCCTCAATCTTTTGGTTTATGGGACAATGCTCCAACCAAGCCACACCAGCCAGGGCTTGAATTCTCTTTTGTAAATGCATATTCTCAGTAAAAACTGTGAATCTACCAATAGAGGGAGCAATTCCACTTTCCCAGTGTCATTTCACTGCTTCTGGGTGGGGACCCTCAACACAAGTAAAATGCAGTATCCGTGGGTACTCACCAGTGCTGTTCACCAGCTCTTTTCTTTGTTACTGGCTTCTTCCATGTAGGAACATGGAGGAGCTATATTTCCTTGGTGCAAAATATGACTAATTCTGGCCCATGAGTTGTGTTTCACTTTTACCCCAGGGAACCCAACTTTTTCAAACACTCTGGAGCTCCTTTTGCTTTGATCACAGAATTCACACGTTTCAGTTATGGCTGCATTCACGTCCTAGATCCTATCAGGAGCACACCCAAGCTCAGGGACAGATGACATGTAGTAGGACAAGAAACAATTCTTGTTATTAGAAGGCACTAAACTTCTGGGTTGTTCGTTGCCACCACATAACATGGCCTACCCTGACTAGCATAGCTGGGAAGTACAATTCTTTAGAACTAAGTCAAGTTTATTTTCATAATTATCACTGACACCAGGCACAGTTGATTTAGTTTAATGGGCAGAGGAGGGGCCAGAAGAGGAAATTTATCCAAGTCATACTCAGTGGTGACAGCAACTCTAAATAGTTGGTAAATGAGATGGGCTGTCAGGGACTAGAGCAACAAAATCTTGTGGCCTAGGGGCACTCCTGCATCCAGTGACCTTTAGCTAGGGGCCCATTTCTTCGGGGAGGGGGGGGAATGGAAGGAAATATCCAATCAGTATAAGAATGGAAATAATGCAATTTGGCAAAAAAAAAAAATTATAAAAAGGAAACAAACAAACAAGTGATTCTGAAATGCTACCTACAGCATTTCCCCCACTGCTTTTTTATGCAGACCCTTAACCCAGACAGAATGAGAAATGGTGTGTGGTCATTCGTTTCTCAAGGAATTTAGTCAAGAAATTCTGATGTTAAATTACACAGAAAAATCATAAACCCTATAAGCAGAATCACTTACCACCAAGGGACTGCTAAGGGTTTACATAGGGCTGGGTTTTCCAAAGTGTCAAACTTGCCTTAGACTTTCCTTTAGATGAGAGAACAAACCTTTTCTCTTCCCCATCCCACCTACTGCAGCACTCTGCATATACTTTATATTCAATACGGTGACAAACTAAAAGCACTTGGACACCTGAGTAATGTACTTTATTCCTTTAAAATACATGTAGGACATTTCTATGCCACTGAAAGAACCTACTGTTAATGGGAGAGACCTAGTTCTTCTTGCTGGCACGTGTAAAGAATTACACATCAGCAAATCTATCAGCGTGCAATCAGGGTTTATTGGTGATCCATTCCCATGGAAGAGAACAGGCCTAGCTAAGGTGGGGGGGTGAAAAGCATAGGCTCAGGGCAAAGTAGGGCCATGAAAGTAAGGGGTATTAAGTCTCTCAGGTCCTTTATTCTGAGGATTTACATAGTGGTGGGATGGGGATAAAAAAGTTGGATATTGATATTGATTGATAGGTAAAGGTGGTGCCAGCTGTCTCGGGGGGATGTGACTACCCAAAAGAAGGTATGTATGGGGGTCTGTTAGCCCAAATCCTTGTGTTGCTCCAGATTCCATTTATTCAACTGGTTGTAAAACAGATATGTGACAGGAGGCAGTGAATTAACTAATTCAAGTTGGGGCAGTTACCCAAATTTATCTATGGGCTCTTTCTGTAAGCATTAGGGACTCCCTTATAAAACGTTAACCATAGGTAGGCAATTAACTAAAGTTGTTTGATGAGCTTCTTTTTTGGGCACCGTAGACCCTCTCCCACCTTTCAGACCTTGGGATGAAAGCACAGTTTCAAGGCTTTCTTTCCCAGATAGTGGAGATGATACATAGAAGTTCAAGGACTGCCCTCCTCCCATGTTAGCACGGTATTTCTTGTGATGTTGGAACACCTGGCAATATTATCAGACCAGGCTCAAGGCTGCTGAGTTAGTGAGTGAGACAGACCTTCCTCCTCCTCCCTGCTGTGGTTTGCTATTCATTCTACCTAAGTGCTAAAAGGCATTTCCTGGCAACCAGGATGCTAGACACTGGCTGGCAACAGCAGCACAGTCTCCGAATTCTTCCTATGCTACATCCTACCTCACTACTATCTTTCTTTACCCACTAAACCCCCATTCTTGGTGGATAACAGCACTTGCCTGAGATTGTAATCAAACTCTTACCAACAAAAATTCTGCTTTTCCAAGTTCTCATACTCTTAGGAAGTTTTTTTATTTCAGGTAGTGCCCAAGGGCACACTTTGATGGGAGGATAGAAGAAATAGGAGTTCGTTGTTGCCATAGCTTGCAACCATAACCTAATATGATATCCTGCCTTGAAACCTCACTCACATCTTTGATACCCTCAGTACCAAGGAAATTAACTTTATTGATCATTAGTGGGCAAGGAATGGAAGCTAAATGGCTCCTGGTGCACTATGAAACAATAATTTTTGCAATGACTTGAGAAAGAAATGTGATGAGAGACCTGAGCCAGCATGGAGCACAATCTGCTGTAGGCACTCCACCATCACAGGACAAGCCATCTGCTGCAGCACGCCGAGAGCAGCCACTGAAGGGAAAAGCTATCTCCCTTGAAATTGATTATGCTAATTTGATTTAGATGATTGCATAGTTTTGCTTGAAATTGCTAAAAAAATTTTGTTGTTGTTTTAGAGATGCATAAAAACCATAAGCTTAAGAAGTTCAACCTAGTTCTGTATTTTTACATATTAAGTAGCATCAAAACACAAATAGTGCGGATGACCACCCAGAAGTTCACAAATCTCTGTCACAAAGCTCCTCTGGAGGGAATAAGTGAGACCTCGGGTAACTGCTGAGGGTAAGAGCATAATGGGATGAAGTGCAGAGGCAAGCTCCCTTCCAGGGTAGGGAGGGATCCTGCACTGTTCATGGGGACTTTCTTACAAGGATAACAGAACTGGGCTAGTAATGAGGACATTTTGTATAATGCAGTCCCCTTCCACACCTCAGCTCTTCAGGCTGTCTGAGAGACAGATGCAGCTATGGAGGGTGATCATGTGGATAATAAAGGAAAAAGGCAGGTGTGTCCTTTCTTCTTTCCTCTGGGACAATGTCAATGTAGGTGGCAAGTGTGCAGTTCTCCCAGGAGCACCCTGACTTCCCTTGTGGAGGGCAAGCTATATAGGACAGTGCAGGCCATGAGGTGAGGCTTTCAGAAAGCTCCTTTAAAGGGTATTGCCTCAGCCTGCTGGCTTTCCCTTCACCTTGCCTGGAACATGGTGAGTCATTGGTGCTACAGCAGCTACCTTGGAGCAACCTCGGGAGTGACCACACTGGAGACACCACTGAGAGACATCCAAGGGCCCCTGGGGTGCTTCCCTTCAGGATTCCTGATGCCCTAAGAGGAAGATCCTGTGTAAGCCATTGTCACTGAAGGCTTCTGCTATGTGCAACTGAGCACAAGCCTTTAAGATAAGGGCAGCCTGGCCCCTCACAGCCCCCTGCTGATGCTGTGTGGAGAGGGCAGGAAGGTAGTATGTAGATCCTAACCCACAGCAAGGTGGCCATGGGCTCCCTGCCAGCCTGGCAGCTGGGGGAGGAGGCCAGAGGACATCAGGACAGGCCACTGGGATCCACATCAAGAAAAGAGGGCAGCAGTACCACCACCAGCAAACCCTCCTCTCCAAGAACTCAAAGGGAAAGAGCTCTTTGAATGGAAGGATAAAACTGGCTCTTTTGGATCACCTATATTTAGCACTTCCTGAAAAGGGCTATTTTGGGTTATGTGTGAATGAAAGCAACAGTGGATTTTAAAACAGGAGAGAGTACGAAGGAAGCAGTGAAAATTTAACCTAGAAGAAAAGAATGGTAGCAAAGTAATTCACAATATTTCATCTTTTGTTTCAATTCTAGTTGATTAGTAGAAAGTATGGCCTTACCATTAGAAAAAGAAAAAAGAGAAGTGCTACTCAAGATTGAAATCAGAAAAGTCAGATATCATCTTACATACCCTGCATGGGTACAGCTCCCACTGATTGAGACAATCATCACTGTGACATTCTGAGTGTTTTCTGTGTGACAACACTGTGCCAAATCTTTCACCTCTGTGTTCTTGTTAAATTATAAAAGCTGCCCTAAAATGTATCAGATACCATTCCCAGGTACTGGTAAGGACATTGGAGGATCCATCTGCCCTCTGTCACAGTGCAGGACATGACAGGAACTCCCCCTCTGTCTATACCAGCTACAGCAGAAACAACCCAACTCTAAAGAATCTACAAAGCTTCTTGCTAAAAATGTGATTGTAAAAATCTCCATTAAGCAATTGATCCAGGTAACTTAATTTCCTGGCTTAATTGAGCACTAACCAAAACATCTTTTATATTAAAGCATGTTTTTCCAAAGTATATATGTTTTTCCTGACTTAGTGAACCCAATTTAAATTTTCTTTGCTAATTAACTCACTGACAGTCCCTCAGCCGACTGTTCTGAAAATCACCTCTCACCATCTAATGGAGTACACTAGAGTTTCAGTTTTTTTCCAATCTCCTACTAATTAAGACTGAAAAGAACACCTCTGGGCATAGCTTTTTTCTTTTATATTTCAAATTAGTTTCAGATATGCCTAAAGTGAAATGTTAGGTCAACTGGGTTATAACATGTTTTATAGTTCTTTTAATGTTCCCCAAAGTGTTTATAAAATGCCACATCAATTCTCACCACACCACTGACAGCACTCTTCATTATAATTTTTTAAAACCATTTGTAGAGTATAATTGCTCATGATGAATTTAACAATAAACTGGTGACTGATGAGCTGGGTGAAGAGAGTTCTCAGTAATAATGGATAACAATTAACCAAAAAAGGAAAAAGGCACTCAGAAAAGAGTCTCAGAGGGGAAAAGAAATAAAACACCTCGTCCATTGAAAGTAATGGTTTGCTGGAAAATGCCTAAGAATCAGGTCTCCAGAAAAGAAAAAAGAAAAGTCCTGATTTGCAGTGTTTGTCAAGGTATATTTGTTACTTCCATAGCCACCTTCAACTCATTTAACTCAGGGCTGCAAAAATGGGCCCACTTGGCTCTTGCAACCCAGTAAGAGCTGGTGTCAGCACACCACTGGCAGGGAGGGACCAAGGGAACCACTGGAACAGGTAGTAAAGACACGGCCCTTAGGTGTGGTTGTGCCACCACCATCCTCCACACTGTGCTGTATAAGACTTGCCACCTAACATTTCTGGACACTTACAGGGACCCAAAAACAGAGGAGAGGGTACCTGAATGGTCTGTGTGGTCAAAAGATACACATACCCTTCAACCATGACTCCAGTGAATAGACCCCAGAGGAAAATCCCCTAAGCATTGGGAAAGCAGTGTCCTGTATGAACCACCACATCCCCTAATCTTTTCATGAAGTCATATTCAATCTGAACAGACAACAAATAACTTGAACTGTGCATTATATTTCACTGCATAGTCAGTGTCTCTTGTTGGTCATTCATATCTACCAAATAGGAAAATTCTAATTCAAAATAATAATAACTCATTGTGAGTAAGAGAAAGCAGTTGCTTATTCTGGCATACAGTGCTAAGTACTAAGGTTGAAATGAACCCAGAAGTGAGAAGACACTTCTCAGTGGATGCTGTTTTCAGTGCTTTATCTGATTTTGGCTAAGGAGCAGGTAATACTCAAAAGCCAAAGGTTAAAAGCTTCAATGGAGAGAACACAGCAAATGGATTCTTAATATAATTGCTTGCTCAGACTTTACAAAGCATTTCTTCATGTTCTCTTTTAGCATTTGGATATAGTTTTATTTTTATTATTTATTTTAATTTTATTTTTGTAATTCCATAATTAATACATGTTCAATGCTGAAAATTTGGAAAGAAACAAAACCCGTTTCAAAACAAAACAAATACCATCACTCAGCTACCACCAATGTTTAACATTTTGAGATTTATACTCCCTAAAGTTTTCTGTTCATGGCAAAGTTTTGCTTTTTTTTTTTCTTTTTCTTTTTTATTGAATTTATTGGGGTGATATTGGTTAATAAAATTATATAGATTTCAGGTGTACAGGTCTGTCATACATCACCTGTATATTGTATCGTGTGTTCACCACCCCAAGTCTCCTTCCATCACCATTTATCCCCCCTTTATCCTCTTCTTCCTCCCCCCCCACCTCCATTACTCTCAAGTAATCACCATACTGTTGTGTGTGTCTATGAGGGTTTTGTTGTTGTTGTTGTTGTTGCTTATTTTTGCTTAATCCCTTAACCTTTTTCACCCAGCCTCCAGTTCCCCAAACTCTTTCCCTCTGACAGCTGTCAGTCTGTTCTCCATCTATGAGTCTGCTTCCATTTTGTTTGTTAGTTTATTTTATTCGTCAGATTCAACATAGTGAAATCATATTATTCTTGTCTTTTATGAAGTGAACATACTTTTAAATTATTTATACTATGACATTGCTTTATTTCTCTACCAAATTTAGAAAAACATAAAATATTAGGAAGTGTTAATAATTGAGCATATTACCTTCTGAAATATTGATATCCTATCCCTGATGGATAATGTATTAACCATATCATCTATTTTCTATATTTCTGATTATTTGACATGTGGGAACTTGCTGATCCTGGAGGAACTGTTCCTTCCAGGGCTAAATACTTCCTGCAGATATTAAACAACTCAACTATCAACATGCCTTTCATACTCAAACAAACCCATGTGGAGCCCAGTTCCCAACCACCTCCTCTTTGGGACTCTGACACTCAGGCCCGCTGTTCACCTGCCCTACTCACCCCTGGGCCAGGTACCAGACAACCAAGGACATCCCTTATGCCCACAACCCACTAAAATGATCAAACTGTCCAATCCTGAGCCCTGCCACATGCTCATTCCTTCCCACGTAAAACACAGTAAAGGTGCCTGCCCACAGGACACCCCTGCTCCCTCTGTCTCCTGGTGCTTCCCTGTGTGGCCCTTCACAGCATGAGCCTCCTCTTAGAATCCATAAGTATAACAAGCTATCTTCTCAATGGCAGTCATCTGTGGGTCTCACCACACCTGAATAATAAAACATTACATTTTAAAACAGTGAGGTGCCTCTCAATACACACTTCCCCTTATTAATAAGAGAACCCCAACTTCTTCTAGATAAGCACATTGTGTCCTAGATAAAAAGAGAGTCTTTTCTGTGCCTCCCTGGCCACTAGCAGCAGCTACGTAAATAAATTCTGCTCAGTGAGGGTCCGACAGAAGTGCTTTGGAGTACGCATGCTTTCCTTTATGTCCATCCTCTTGCTACCTTCCTGTGGAGGATTTGATGGGTGGAGCTCCAACAGCTGTTGTGGGTCATTAGAATGTGCCCCACACCCTAGAGAAGGTGGAGCTAAATCATTTAATGAATGTGGATCCCTCATAATTCCATGAAACCAATGAACCCCTTTCACATGACAAAGAATAAAAACACTGTTGTTTAAGTAACTTTTACTTGAGAATTTGCTGTTATATTCAGTGAAATAAGCTCACATAAAGTACTATCCTTCAAGTAAAAAAATAATTATAATATCTTGGTACTCAATGTGTCCCCAAAATATGTCATTTGACATGCTATTGACATCATTTTCAAAAATAAAATAGTTCAACTTATCTTTAATGGCAAAAACGTGGTCAAAGCATTTCTCTTCAATGGTCAACTACTCAGTGCAGAAACCAGCACTCTCAATATCCTCCACTTTTTCTAAGCATAGAAGACTGACAAAATGCTGCTAGCCATGATGTGATTACATTTAGTTTTTGTTATTTCCTTGAATCACAAATCAAGATCAAGAGGCATGTAGTTAACCAGCTACCATTCTGGAGAATAAAGCAATATGCGATTTCCCATTCAAATACAACCTTTCCCTTTCTGTGACAGTTACGGCCAGTTCCCACTACATTCCAGTAGTGTACCCTGTGCAGAGGACATCACCTCTTACAAAACTGGGACAAAGTAAACAAATGATGACAAAAGCATCCCCTATGGTGTGGACTCTCTGTTGACCCCTGACATATCCCATCTGCATGCGTTGAACTGATTCAAATGTGAAACAGAATCAGCAAACACACTAATGCACTAATGACTGCTTCTCCACCTGGTAGGTCATTAATATTATGTGATATCCAAGAATAAATAAAGGAATTTTAACCACAACCAATTGTGCATCCCCTCAGAGAACATCTATAACAAGCTTTGAGTCTTGTCTTATTGGCTGCTCTGTGATAGTATGACTTTTATCTCTTTCTGCTACCAAAAAAAAAATTTGTGTTCTTTTCCATTTTTAATAATATTTCATTATTTTCACACTTAAAATTATTATTTGCATTTGTTTTTCTAAAAAAAAGATCTCAATTGGTGAAAATTGGCTGAAATTGATAACTTTCTGAAAAAACAATTAGTTGGCAAAATATCAAAATATCGAATCATAAGATTTTTCATCTGATTTCCCAAACACTTTTTTTTTTGGTTGGGGAAGAGATTCTTGTCTTCTAAAATAATCATACTCACAGATTGACAGATTCGCCACATGCAAAGAGCATGACAGTGCTTTAGAACATTATAAATTTAGTATTTTGCTACTTATTTATCTACCTTTAGGCTTCATCAAATCATGAGTTAGGCATACAAAGGAAAAAATATACAATTTAACAAACATCAGACAGTATGTACAACAAGCAGGAACAAGTGCTAGTCAAGACAACAGGCACCATGTTGATAGATACCAGCCTGGGTGACACAACAGAAGTGCCGGTGGCTCTGGAATGGCGGCTAAGAAATTGAAAACGCAACTTAGGAGGTTCTCAGTGGGACTTCTGTGAGAGCCAACGAGTTTTACAAGTCACATTTGTAAGCATTATATAATTTTAAAAAACCTACTTCACTTTTTCTTGAAAATTAAAACTGCCTACAGGCTTCTAAACCAGCCACGTCTTGAGCCACACTGACTTTTTGGGCAAAGGCAAGATGTTTCAGAATGCTAGAAGTGTTGTCATCCAATTAGCCAAATTTATTGCATATTTTCTGTAATGTAATTCATTTTTAGTTGCCAGTACTCAGCCTAAATTTAAGAATGCTTAAAAAATATAACCTGTCAAAGAAGATGAAAAAAAGTTTGCGAGTCTGATTCTGGCATGTTCTTAAGAATTTTATCCTTTATAGTAGCACTGTACATTTTTTTAGTGTATGTATTTTGTTCATTTGTTATTTTAAGAGGAAAAGTTTGACAAGAATGAAATGCTGATCTTTAACATTATAAACCAAAGACAATGTATTAGTCAAGATAAGGTGGGTTATGTTACCATAACAAATAACCCCCCCCCCAACTTCAATGGCTTTAAACAACAAAGGTTTATTTCTCCCTGGGGCTATATGTCTATTGCAGGTCAGAGGAAGCTCTGCTCCCAGCTCACCCTTTCTCCACACTCTGGGATGCAAGTTGATGGAGCAACCACTGCCTGGGGCATTGCTGCTCCTGTGGGACAAGGAAAGGACACTGAAGGGCCTCTCATTGGTAATGAAATGTTTTATCCCACTCACAACTGCTCAGCCAGAAAGGTCAGAGCCTCCTCAACAGCAAGGGTGGCAGGAAGTACAATCCCACGCTGTGCCTAGTATGGGCAGAATGGGTGTGTTTGGAGAACTGTGCAGAATCCCACCATTATCCTTTAGATGGGGTTTGCTCCACATTCTAACAAGTCCAGTTTAGGTTACCCATGACTTTAGGTTAGATAGTATGGAATAAATCAGGACATAAGCAAAAACCATGTTAGCAAAACAAAATATGTTGGAAGAACCATAAAAGACAGAAAAACAAGAATCAAGAGAAATTCTGAAGAGGGTGAAAATTCTTTTGATTCAAATGACTGGAGAAGGCTTTATAGAGGAGTTCATTGGATGAAAGCCTTAATATAGGAAAACAGTTTAATAAGTGGGATGGGACAGGGAGACGGAGAGAAGGGATTTCTGAGCAGAGTAAACAAGATGGTCAAAGTTGTGGATTTTGAAATATGGACTTTATAACTGCACGGTGCATGTTTCACAGTGACAATGGTATCTTAAACCAGCCCATTTCCTACTCTTCCTCTGGTACAGAGGTACTTCCTGGTACATACCTACGCTTGTCACATGACGTGTTAGGGATACTTCATAATATATCGTGCTGATGGTTCAGTGCAAGTGTGCAAACATGCACACTGAGCGCTAATAAGTTGGTACTTTCAAGGGGTACTTCTTGAAAGTTAATGTGTTTTTATTATCAGACAGCAAAGAATATAATCCTAACCTTGACCAGAGGGCAATAAACTTTTCACATCTACTTTACATCCTTATGTTGCCCTTAGTAAAAAACCAGCAGAACTTTTGCCTGACATTTTTCATGACTGGACCTATCTCCATAGCTTTTTAGAGCCCCCTAGGCTGCCCTCCTTATACAAGTTCATGGAAGGCAGGGGATTTACTTATGTTCCAAACCCCAGGCTAACCCCCTCCATTTGCTTAAGGCAAAGAATGTGAGGGATTCTAAAAGCAAAACAATTTTAAAAGATGATCAACTATTATCCTTATGACTATAGAAGTTATATGAAAATAACTGAGGCAGATGCCTGCCTCTCTGAGTCACCAATGACTTGTATACATGGTGTGGGCAAAGGCCTAGAATTAAAGTAATGGAATGGGAAAGTGACTGAGAGAAATGGAGAACTTAGAAAATAGGAAGGCAGGTGAGACCCTGCCCCAGTCTGGAGCAGGACACTGGCAAGACAGAGCAGCTGCCTCAGGTCACAGCCAGCTTGCAGGTGAGAAGCTCTGACCCCTGGCCTGTATTTATGGTGTCAAGGGTAAGAGAAAGTCTGCAGAGCCCTTAACAGCACATGTGCTGCGCTGCGACTGGGCCAGTTCAGAACAGAGCACTCCAGACAGTTTAAGGCCCAGGCTAAAGATCAGTGAGGTCGCCCCTCTAGGTGGGGTGGTGGCAGGAGCTATATTACACTTTTATCTTCACACCAATGTTGGAAGATGCGGTACATACAGGGGCCCAGGACCCTCACACCAATTTCACCAATTTTCTGCTTGGAAAACATTCATTAAAGGAGAACTCCATTTCGGGAGTTGGCAGGCATTCCCAATGAAATTTGGTTAACAGCATTTGTTCTCAAATTTTATTCCACAATTTCAGTTGCCTGGGAAGTTCTAAACACCCTGAAGCCAAGGCCAGATTGTAGACCTGCTTAAGTCATGATTTCTGGGCTGGGGCCTGGATATCAACAGGTTTCAAGATTCCACCAGGTGGTTCCAATGGGCCACAAAGGTGGAATGCAAGTAGATCACAGCCTTGCTACTCAAAGTGTGGTCCATGGACTACAGTGTCAGCATCACTTGGGAGCCCACTAGAAATGCAGATTTCCAGGCACCACCAGCCCTGTGGATTGTGCTGAATCACATCCTCAACTGCTTTATTTGCACATGAAAGCTTGATAAGTACTGGACAGGATGCCCTTTAATGGAGCCTAATGGAGAACCCTGAATAATGTAACAACCTGGGGTGGGGATTTGCTAAGAACGAGATCTGGAAAGCTGTTCAAGAAGCTGAAAGAACCTATGTACCTAAGTTTCTGCTTTACTGTTGTATCTGCACAGATTAACTTTCACACTCTCTGACTTTCCAGAGTCCCACTTAATCAAAGGTTTCTTGTTTCCTTTGAAAGCTTAATATGTGACAAGACAGCTGCAAGTGCTTTGTGCTTATCACTAATTAACCCTCAGGGCTGACCAAGCTGCAGATGTACAGTTCTCGTTTCACAGAAGCGCAGTGAGGTTAGGAACCCACCGTCACCTAGCTCTTCAGTGGCCCAGGACGGATTTTACTTTGCTTATAGTTTTTTATCTATTTTCCAGTGTTACCAAAAGTCAGTTTTATGTTATGTTAGCATTGAGGAGGAAGGATGAGGACCAAAGGTGTCAAGCAGACACTGCCCAAAACAGTGCCTGGGGCTCTGCAGCCATTCCTCTGAATAGCCTGGCCCTTGTGAGGAGTTGGGGAGAGAGAGAGACATCACACTCCTATTTTGAGCTAGACTGGTGAATCCTGTCAGCCCAGTGACAGGGACCAGCTGGGAAGAGTTCATGGGAACAATGCAGGGCAGCTGCTGAGGGCAATCCCAGGCTTGCACAGAGCCTGAAAGCCTCCTCTCTGGTCCAGAATCACAGAAGAGGGGCTACAGAAGAGCAGCTGCAGGAGAACAAGGTCATGACCATCACAATCAGGCTGCACCCTGAAGAATAAGAAATATCACCATCTTCCAGCCAGGGTGTTAGAACTAAAGCTTTATTTTAATATTTCATTATTTTCAGAACATCACCGGCCACTAGAAACTTGAATGCAAGGGAAATTTTAATCACTGTAGAATAAGTAAAATATAACAGATAATAGAAGTGTAACAATAAATACCCCTTAAATATAAAGATACACATTGACATCCCACACAGATAAAAGTCATGCTCTATAAATACTCTGTCCACAGTTGTCTTTGTGGGGTTCTGAATTCCAGGATGGAGCTTTGAGGGCTGATATGTCTCCCAAGAATTACGAATACTTCCAGAGAGCTGATGTAGGAGCAACACATTACACATTTTGAAAAAAAAATTATCACAGAGCGACTTTTAAAATATGTAGTATATTTTTATTCTACAAAGAATGAGCATTTCTGAAATATTACAAACAGTAAAACAAATATACTAACTTATGGATATGTACAATGTACCACTTTATACTTCAAAAATGCAGGAAGATAAATTATATATATATATGTTGTTATAGATATAATTTTGATCTGATGAACAATTCAATATTGCTCTTGTGTTAATCTTGCTGTATTGCAGGCATGCCCAGGGCATGCCCATGGCTTGTCACTGGATGAAGGAAGGAATGGCAGGGACGGAAGGGAACACCTTGGAGCCCCATGCTTATTTCCAGAGCGCCATCTTCAAAGCAATGTTTTGAGTTTTTTACTTACTCTGCTAGGTCAAAACTTCTGTGCCCATATGCAATATAGGGTGAATCCTCAAGAACCACAACTACATATTTGGGATGGGGCCACATAAATGCTAACAACATCTAATCCAGTGGCACTAACTCCTGCACCAGCTGGGGAACTCCTGAAAGACTATTTGCCATAATCACAATACTATCAGTTCCGTTTATAGAAAATGATCTCAGAACAAAGACCCGTGATTGGAGCATCAATAGCCTTCCTGTAAACTCACAGGCAAAATGCAAAGGAACAAAATGCGTCCTGAATGAGATCGAATTTTCACTAATGACAACTTTGCTTGTATTGATGAAACTCTAAGCACTTAAAAATGTACACACTGGTTTGAGAGGGTGAAAAGCAATTCTAACCTGTATCGGTGGGAACAGGATGGCTGGCAGGGAGAGCACACACTGGAAGTCTCACAGACACAGCAGCCTGTGGAGACTGCCCGTTTTACTGCTAGCAAAGTGCCTCCGCGAGATCTCTAAATCCGACTCTGGCCATTAAGTCTTGTTTCTTTTTCTACTTAACCCATAGCCAAATTAAAAACTGATTACATTTCTCTGATTATAGAAATAGAAAAAAATGTAGAGACACGTTGAAACAAATGTCCTAGAAAATCCACCAATTCAATCTCACTGTGAGGGCTGTGGGTCAGCCACCTGGAACAGGACAAGCCCGCTGGAAGCATACCCATTAGGCCTTGGATAGGGCCTGGAGAGGGGTTCTGGGTACCCCTGCTGATGCCCAGGCTTCTTCCACACCCTCCCTGCTCAGGATTTGTTCTCAGAGGCCACGGTGGAGGGAAGACCACAGAGCAAATGGTTCTCAAAGCAAATCCCACCCCAAGGGGAAGTTATTAGAAGAGTAGAGAGGATGAGACAGAGGCAAGGACAATTTAACCAGAGTGGGTAAATTTAGGATTTGTTGAGAGCAGGAGCTGCCAAGGTGCTGCTGCCCCAGTCCTGCTTAGGAGGGCCAGGTGCCATGTGAGGAGACCCACAGGGTGTGCATGCAATCATCCCACATTTGAGAACTCTCCCCAAGCTGGTGCGGCTGTCCACAGCCAGGGAACTCCCTGCAGGCCACAGGAACGACTGCTGCGAGAAAGGTTCTGTAGTCAGGGTCATAAATGGGTTATGCTCACTGAAGCAGACAGGAGAACTCAACAGGCTCTGCCAGCGGGAGTTTTCAGGAAGCAGAGCCAAACCAGACTCGAGGATAGCAGAACAATCGAAGGCAGTGGGCTCTGTCCTGCCTGTCTCCAACCGTCCTGTCTGCACGCCAACAGGCAGGAACCAGCAGTGGCTGTAATTCAGTTTGAAGGAGTAGGATGTACACAAGATCATTAGGAGAAAAAGGTAATTGTTTCCCGAGTGAACACTGCATTGAACAGCTCTTAGGAGACATTTATAATGGGAAATGCAAGATAATTTCCTATTACTTGAAGACATTTTCCATAAATATGCTGTTATAGATAAGTCATTGAAACACAGTGAAGAACTTGTTTGAATATATTTCATTAAGGTGCAAAGTATGGCATACTCATGTCTGTGTCACTTAGGAAACAAATGTGCTTCTGGTCTTCAGACGGTCTTTGTCAGCTGTTGCCCAGCTGGATACACATTGAGTTATTTAAAAGAAGAAATCCATTTTGCAGGAAAAGAGAAATGTCTACCTTAATTGCTTTTACTTAAAATCTGAGGGATGGAAGAAGTTATATCCTTCATGGGTTAAAGGAAGGAAACTTCACACGTAAAATCCTTAAGTCTAACATAGCAGTGGTGCAGGGTGTTCATAAAGTCACAATATCCTCACTCACACACTGAAGAATCCTTGACAGAGCAGCACACTTGTAGTGAACTCATCATTGCGTATGAAAAGAAACTCTCTAAAAGGTTAAACCAATAGCTGCTAACTAGGTCTAGTGAGGTGAGTATACCCCCTCTGGGAAGCAAGGCGCATAGGTAAGCTGGGAATTGGAGTGAACATCCTCTGCGGGAGGCTGTTATTCTATTTTAATCCAGCTAAAGAACCCTGAAATACAGCCACTTTGGCCTGATCTTTTCACTCCCTCCAGTCTCTCCCTTCCCCCAAGGAGGCACTGGCTTCTGAGCAGAGGGAAAGGCCTGGTCTGTGGTAGCACCTGCGGCTCCAGGTGAACATGCTCAGGCACACATGCAGGTGACAGTGGCTCTCTTCAGCTCATGCTACCTCCTAATGGTACATGATGCCTTCAGAGGATGCTGGCACCTCTCAGCTCCTTGTGAGGCAGAGCATGTTCATTTTCATTTTAACCATCTGGCAGATTCCCTGGTTCTGAATGGGGGTGAGGGGGTAGTGCTTATTGTTAGTGGTATCAAATGCCCTCTTAAGGACAATAGGGCACGTCTCAGTCAAAATGCAATATATAACATATGGGCATCTTACATGCTACCCTGACGATGGTGGGTTTCATGGGGAAGGGGGAAGGCAAGGTGACATGGGACATGAGAAGGGCATTCACATGAGCACACATTTGCCTTTGAGCTTTTCTTTCCTTTTCTGCTGCTTGCTCTTTTTCCCATCAATCTGTAGGCTCACGGTCCTGCGCTTCTCCAGATTAAGCAGCTCCTGAAAGAGCTCCTTCACATTGTGGTTGAGCTTGGCTGAGGTCTCCATGAAAGCACACTTCCACTTACGAGCCAGGGCCTCTGCCTCACTGCACTCCACCTCGCGGTTTGGGCTCTCATCACACTTGTTCCCCACTAGCATAATGGGGATACTCTCCACATCCCCTTTGATCTCACAGATTTGTTCATAAATGGGTTTGAGCTCTTCCAAGGACTGCCGGCTGGTGATGGAGTACACCAGGATGAAGGCATGCCCTTTGGAAATGGACAGCCTCTGCATGGCCGGAAACTGGTGGCTGCCTGTAGTGTCTGTGATCTGCAGTGTGCAGATGCTCTTGTCACAGCTGATGACCTGCCGGTAGGTGTCTTCCACAGTGGGGATGTAGCTCTCCCGGAATGTGCCTTTCACAAACCTCAAGACTAGGGAGCTCTTGCCAACACCACCTGCTCCGAACACAGCCACCCGGTAATCATTGCTCTGCTCCGGCATATTGCTTGAGGGCTCCAACTATCAACCAAAAAGCACCTAGCAAAGGAACAAGATGCTTGAGAATTAATAAAAAATATATTGAAAGAGATCACTTTACCCTCTAATGATAGCTAAAAAAAAAAAAAAATGAAGTTATATAGTTTGCTTTCACTCTTCCAACATTCAATGTCACTTAAAAAATTCTTAAATTCGGCCCTGGCTGGTATGGCTCAGCGGATTGAGTGCAGGCCTGTGAACCAAAACATCATTGGTTTGATTCCCAGTCAGGGCACATGTCTGGGTCGCAGGCCATGTCCCCAGTATGGGGTGTGCTACAGGCAACCATACATTGATGTTTCTCTCCCTCTCTTTCTCCTTCCCTTCCCCTCTCTAAAAATAAATAAATAAAATCTTTTAAAATATTCTTAAATTCTAAATACAATCCTCAATTTCTAAAGAGGCAATCTACTCATCTTTGCTCATATATGTACCACCTACCTAGAGGAAAAATGTCGCGTCTTCCCAAGGGAGGCAGAATCAAGGAAAGCTGAGGGAGACATGGCAATTAACTCCCCCCCACACACACACACTCAGGCACACATACATAATCACAGCATGTCTCCACTGTTCTTCCTTAAGTTTTATAAACACCCAATGCACTACTCATAATATGTAATTTATTTTTTTTACGAGCAGGGGGCAGGGAAGCAATGGAGTGGAGAAGACTATTAATATTTATTCACTGTCCATATTAACTCATGAAATCCTCACCACCTTGCAGAATTGGTGTCATTGTCCCTTTTGTGCAATGAAGAAACTGGAAACACAGAAGGAATCAGGGAATGCAATGTCCCCATCTTGGCAGAGACAGTGAGAGGTGAGGCTGCAATGCAAACCTAAGTATCACAGCCACCTCGCTCACCCTGCAGACTGCCTAGGCACAGAGTGAGTAGCAGTGGAGGAGGGGCACTCACAGGGTGAGCTGTCTCAACTCAAGCAAGACTTGACAGTCAACAAAAAAGCTTGGAGAGTCCTTTCATTCATCAAATTTAAAACAGTTATAAGTGTTGTATATTTATGAATCATAAGGAGTCAAGCAGTATCAAGAAAACAGAATAAACTACTATCAGCAGTAATTAAAATGGAGTACAATGGGATTTGTATTCATCACAAACATCACCCCCAATCCATAAATAAATGTACTTTCCTCACGTATAGATTATATTTTCATCCTGCCCCCTCTTTGGTAAGAGAGGTAATATAACACACAACAGTGAAAAGCAACATCCAAATTTTGTTTTAGCTGAAGTGCATGGATTATATGATAACAGAAAGCATGAAACCCATTTTCTCCACTGTGCTGGCTTTCACTTTGCAAATGTTAGAGTAACTGAGGACTAATAATAAAAGTCATTTTCTGAGGCCAGAAAAATATTAAACATAATTATCCATGGAAGGGAAAGACTGTGGACAGTGAAGGATCAAAGACCAGGACTGTGCATCCATCTCCTGATTTCACCACATATACATGCCTACAAATCCACTCAAACACTTAGCTATTCTCATATGCACTTTGGAATCCCAAACCTACCAAGAAACTGAAGAACATCAATGCTAAAAGAGATGTCAGGAAGTTCATTAGCAGTGAAAGACTGTGAGAAAGCCTGCTGAGGAGGTTAATTAGTCTATTAAATGCTCATGAGATCCTTACAATCAATCCAAGAGCATAGAATTGTGATAAATTGTTCTATGTTTTAAAAAATGCAATGGTCTATAAAATCTGGCATAAAACTTCTCTCTGCAGCATCAAAATGAGGTTTTCTTTGTGCTTCGAAGGCAGGGTCCTCACTCAGCTTTGCTTGTATTATGGTGTTTAGCTCCAGACTGGAGGGTGAGCATTTAGCTGGAAGAGAGCATGTTTTAGCAAGCTCTGTATCTGAAAATCTCTTGGTCTGAAGCTCACATTAATTCTGTGTTTTGATGAGTATTTTTCAGCCAACCTAACATGTCTCCATTATTAGACTGGTAACCAGATATTAAAAAAAAAAAAAAAAACAAAGAAAAACATAAAAAGAATAATTTGTGGCTACTATAATTCATTTGTCCAAGAAATCTCTATTGAACGTCCTCTAAAAACCAGGCTCCGGGCTCTGGGCCAGCAAACAGCTGTGCAGAGGACAGATCTAAGGCAGGGCCTCTGTTCTTGTAGAACTTAGGATCAAGTGGAGCTGACAGACAACAAAAATAAAACTTCACAAAGATTTAATAAATTATATCACAGGAGTGCGGCAAAAGAGAGGTTTAAAGGAGTCTATCCAACCTAGGGTATCAGGAACAACTTCCCTAAGGAGCTGGCATGGGAACAGGAGCCTGAATGATACACAGGAGACAGGCAGGTGAAAGGTTTGTAACAGTTCACTGAATTTATGAGTGAGGTCTGGGGTAATAGCTCCAAACTGATCTTCATATTCTTCCACCTCAGATTCATTCACTCATTTTACAAGCATTTGTTAGAACAAAACAAGACAAAAACCTCCAAATAATATGCAAACTTGGTGCTTACCCAACAGAAGCTACAAAATGGTGATAATAACACTAATTTCCTCACAGAGCTGCTGTGGAGTTTAGTAAGACAATACATGACCAAGCATTTAATGCAGTTGCTGGTGCAAAAGTCTCAGGCTATTTTCAGTAAGGACCAGGCAGAAAAGGGGGTTACAAAGAAGCAATAAGGAGAGTGAGGAGAAACTGAAGAAAAGATGACAAAAATGCCAAGAGAGGAGAAAAATGTCAAAAGGACATTGAGGGTGTGCAACCAAAGCAGTACTTAAAGGAAAAATATAGCTATAAACAACTACATTAAATGAGAAGGTCTCAAATCAGTAACATAATTTTCCCACCTTAATAGAGAAAAAGAGCAAACTAAAACCAAAGAAAGAAAAATTATGGAAAATTAATAAAATAATGAATATAAATGTAATAAGGATGAATCAATAAACCCAAAAAGTGTTTCTTTGAAAATATTAACAAAAAGAAACTTTTTGTTCAACTAACCAAAAAGAAAAAAAGAGGTGAAAAGACTCAAATTGCTAAAATCAGGAATGAAAGCAAAGACATTACTACTGACCTTACAGAAGTATAAAAGATTATAAGAGACTCCTAAAATCAATTGTATGCCAACAAGTTATATAGTTAAGATGAAACAGATACAAACTACCAAAGGCGACTCAAGAAGAAATTTCCTCTTCCCCTTCCTCTCTCTTTAAAAGGAATGAAAAAAATGTGCTCAGATGAAGATTAAAAAAAAATTCTTCACAAAGTCTTCCAAAAAAAAAATGAATAGCAGGGAATGTTTCTCACTCTTTCTGAATGTAATATTACCCTGATATCAACACCAGGAAAAGATATCACAAGAAAACTACATACCAGTATTTCTTATAAATACAGATATAAAAATTCTCAGCAAAATAATAGCTAATTGAATTCATCAAAGTATAAAAACAATTTTACATCATAAGGAAGTGGGATATATACCAGGAATGCAAACTGGGTTTAACAAAATTATATTTTTGGATTGTATTTATTTTTGGATGTTATCAATAAACTTATCAATAAACTAAAAGTTTGTATCAATAAACTAAACTAAAATAAACATCAATAAAACTAAAATAGACAAAAACTATGATAATTTTGACATAAAAAATAACAAAATTCAGCACCCAATCATGAAAAAAAAAAAAAAACCTTAAACCAAAAATAAAAGGGAACTTCCTCAACTAAATAAAGGGCATATAATTTAAAACCCAGGGCTAAAATAATACTTAATGATAAGAGACTGAATATTCTTCCCCTATGATTAGAAAAAAAGATGTGTCAACCCTTACAGTTTCTTTTTTTCTTTTTGAGTTGGAATTATGATTTAATACTTGTGTAAACATGAATTGTCATTCTCCCAGAACCAAGTAAAGCAACACTAACAATTTATAAGAGTAATTAAAATCAATAATTTGTTTTCATATTCTTTAGAGATAAAAGAGTTTAAAAAACAAAAATTTGACTATCATGTCATTGTACAGATATAATAGTTGACAGAATAAGTAAATTTGGCCCATTTAAAAGTATATGTTAATTCTGTTATCAATTTTTAGTTAATGTTTTACTTTTTTATTGAGGCATAATTTAAATATAACAATCTATGAATTTTGAAAAAATACAAAAATAAAATAAAATAAATAAAAACAAAAAGTTGCAAAAATGAAAATTATAAATTGTTATAGCCTATTTCCTTAGGTATGTTCTATAAATTCCAAATAAGTAAAATAATAAAACAATATATTTTTAAATCTTTATAGAACAAAAAGAAAATCACATTAATTATTAAACATTTGTGTATTTTCTTTACCCCTCCCACAGATCAATTCACAAGTGTAAAAACTGATATATATTTATATTCTGAAGTACAAATTTCAAACAGCTAAGTAGTCATACATTTTATGTGCAAAATAGATGTTGCATATTTGCTTGCTATGGAAAGCAGAGTATAGGCTCAATGGAGAATAATCATTAAACATTGATTTTTTTAAAGAAAAATGTTGTTGTAAAAATGTGCAATAGTACATATTTCTAGTAATTATGTACTTATCAAAGTAAATAAGTTTTTAAATATAAATCTTTTAAAGGCTGTCTTTGAAGAACTGTGAAATGACTTGTTTCAAATTTGTTGTCATCTGTAATTTTTATCTCTCAATTTATTCTCCTATATTCTACCAATAACACTTCAATTATTCTTTTTGGAACCAGTTGTCTTTATTCTAGTTCACAAGTTCACTAGTGCCCACCCCAGATCATAGTAATTAGGTCAAGAAGGAAAATAATAATCCAAATTGGGCTAATACCTCCATCAGCAATATTTGTTGGAACATGGAGAGGTTGTGAGAAGTTGAAGCAGTTTTTTTCCACACTAAGATTGCTTAACTAGTAAGGGTGACAGCCTGCAGCTGCGGGTGGTCATCTTGCCACCAAGAACAGAGAAGCTTCCTGGGAATTGAACCAATATGAAGGCAGAACAAAAGACAGAAAAAAAACAAAACCATACATTCTTCATACATCATTTGAGCACCAAGATCCATCTGTGCATAAAGCCCTAGACTCTTCAACTATTTCATCAATAAATGTCCCTTTTTATAGCCAAAAAAAATCTGAAGAACACTTTTAATTTTAGTTTACTGTTTATGCTATTACAGCTACCTGCACTTTTTCTCCCATTGCCCACCTCCATCCAGCCCCCCACCCCTCAGGCAATCCCCACACCACCGTCGTGTCCATGGGTCATGCATATGTGTGTTTTGGTTACTCCTTTCCGCTTCTTTGATCAGTCCCCACCCCAACTCCCCTCCAACAGCTGTCAGTCTGTTCCATGTATCTGTGCTTCTGTTTCTATTATGTTCAATTAGTTTATTTTGTTGAAGAACAATATTTTGTTAGTAACCTTCTCAAAAACCAAGCAAGGAGAGGATTTTTTTTCTTTTCTTTTCTTTTTTCCATGTGGTCAGTTTCATTCTTAGACAAGGCCTGATTTCGCAAGGAAGATATAGGCCTGATGTAGCTAGAAGATATGGTTCATAAACCTTTAACACAAGTTTTGATCTGTCAACTAAAGACACCACCTCCAGTGTGGATGGCTTCATTCAACCATATTCTACCAACTTTTAGATCATCTGTTATGATGCTAATCAAGTGGCTAAGGCCTTCATGTTCTTGTTTCAAAAACTGCCTGACTTCTTGTAACAGACCTTTCTTCAGATTTGACTGCTCCAAAATGATTTCCGCATCCTGATTTGAATCATCAGTTCATTTAGCCAGCCCTAAAACTGAGTACGTGCATTTAGTTCACTATGAATTGTATCTACCTGAAACTGCTCTTCATCAGCTTGGCTGGCATACCTACTCTGCCTCTGAATCTCCTGTTTAATTAGGTCCTGTAAAGTTCTATGGAAAAGTCCCATGAGTTTCCTCTTGTACTGTGCAATTTTGGCCATTGCTATAGTTGGATTCTTCTGTAATATCTTCAGATATATCTAATCTGGACTTATGCTGCTTAGCCATCTGATCTTGAACCTTCAGTCTTCTAAGAAGTTCTCTGAAACCCACCATTGGTACAGGATTAACTTTTCAGAATAAGGGTGATCCAATTTAGTTTGTTCCCAGAGAACAAGATCAACACCAGCAGGAGGATTCTGTAAAAGCTGTTTGATCTGTGCAGGGGAAAGTTCTGTTCTAGTCATAGACAGTGTTACACCAAGTTGCTGTGATTGTGTTTTTATACCGGTTTGTTCAAACAAGCATACAGTGTTATAGCTGGAACTCTCCTTGAAGTAGCACTTGGAGAACACTCAACAACATAACTGACAACTTCTGTCTGACCATCTGGCAATGTTTTTTTACCCTCTACATTTACTGTAAGGGTCTGCTTTTCTCCCAACACTTCAGGTAATGAATCTACCAATTACCATTGGTGGCTTCAAATATCTGTTTCTTTTCTGTTGAAAACTAAAACCACTAGCACATCTTCATCTTTATTATTGGGCATACAACTATAACCTACTGCTTTAAAGAAGCAAAAGGGACTTTCTTGTGTGAATTCCACTGGTGAAATATTATTGAAATAGCCTTTTTCAGTTCCCCAAATAGCCTGCAGTTGATTCCACTATACCAAAAAACCATCTCTCTCATCTCCTAGCAGTGTAGGAGCAGAAAAAGCATTTGCAGTATGTATCAGGGGGTTGGACTGGGCAGAAGCAGTGTAGGCTGACTGAAGAGACCACCTAATACAGTTTGTTCCTCCTGCTATCTATTAAATCCTCCAAATCCCCATACAGTTCTCAAACCAGTACCTAAACCAGTACTAGTTCCAGCTGTTGTGCCAAAACCACTACTGAATCCAAAACTTTTGTTCTGAGTAGTTCAGTAGTGCCTGTGTTAGCTGCAGCAAAAAAGGTGAATGCAGAACCTGCTGTTATAGATGTTGTCTCAAATCCTCTGAACCCACCACAGGGAGTTGCGGTGGCTGCAGCAGCGCTCAAGGTGCCTGAGGTGCCCAAGGGAGCACCAAAGTTGAAGGCCATGTCGTGAGAACAAGGGCCAAGAAGCTACTTCCACAACATTCAGTGCACTACCTTACAGTTTCTATTCAACATTTTACTGGTGATTTTAGCCTTGGGAATTAAACAAGGAAATGAAATAAAAAGTATGTATTTTTATAAAGGGAAAGGAAGAAATACAACTATCTTTTTTTGCATATGACATGATCTTGTATATAGAAAATCCTAAGGAATGCAGAAAAAATTTTAAACTAATAACCTACTTCAGGAAGGTTTTAGAATATAACATCCATATAGAAATCAACTGTATCTCTATACATGCCTATTAAACAATTTGAAAATGAAAATTGAAACCAAATTCACTTATAATATAAAATAATTAGTAATAAATTTAACAAAGAAATATAAAATTTACACTCTGAAAATTATGAAATACTGTTGAAAAAATAAGACCTAAGAAAATGGAAAGACACTCATGTTTATGTGTCAGAGGAGCTGATAGTGTTAAAATAGCAATACAGGCAGTCCTCAAATAATGTCATTTCATTCACTATCCTTTCATTATAACACTGAGGAAATACAGGAACTTAACTCTTTTTATGTCAATTAACCTATGGTCAAATTGTTTTGTTACATGTCATTTTGCTGCAGTTCCAAGAACCTATTGACAACATTAAATGAAGACTTCCTGTATTCCTCAAATCACCTACAGATTCAAGTCAATCCCTAAAAAAATCCCAACAGACTACTTTACAAAATTTGACAAGCTGAAATTAAAATATATATGAAAATTCAAGAAGCCCAGAATAGTTAAAACAATGTTGAATAACAACAACAAAAAAGTTGGAGGACACATACTTCTTGATTTCAAATATACTACAAAGCTGAAATAATCAAGGCAATGTTGTACTGGCACGGGATAGAATATAAATGAATGGAAAGATTCAGAATAAAAAACTGAACCATCACATTAATAGCCAATTGACTTTTGACAAAGCTGCCAAGAAAATCCAATGGAAAAAGAATAGCCTTTTCAACAAATGATACTGGGACAACTGGATATCCACATGCAAAACAATAAAGTTGGACCCCTCCCTCACACCATACAGAGAAATTAATTCAAAATGGATCAGAGACCTGAAGGTAAGACCAAAAACTACAAAACTCTTAGAAGAAACTATAGGCATACATTTTCAAAAGATTTTATTTATTTATTTATTGTTTTAGACAGAGGGGAAGAGAGGGAGAAAGAGAGAGAGAAACATCAATGTGTGGTTGTCTCTTGCATGCCCCCAACTGGGAACCTAGTCTGCAGCCCAGGCATGTGTCCTGACTAGGAATCAAACCAGTGACCCCTTGGTTTACAGGCTGGTACTCAATCCACTGAGCCACACCAGCCAGGGCTATAGGCATACATTTTTATCATTTTTGATCTGGCAATTGTTCCTTAAATGTGATACCAAAAACATAAGCAACAAGATCAAGGATAGGTAAATTTGACTTTTTCAAAATTAAAAATGTCTGTGCATCAAAGGGAACTATTAAGAAAATGAAAAGACAACCCACAGAATGAGAGAACATTTTTGCCAATCATATACCTGACAAGGGATTAATTCTAAAATATATAAAGAATTCCTATAATTCAACAACAAAAAACAATTTTAAAAATGGACAAAGATTTAAATACATATTTCTCCAAAGAAGCTACACAAATGGCCAATAAGCACATAAAAAGATGCTCAACATTACTAGTTATTAGAGAGACATAAATCAAAACCATAAAGAAATACCTTATGCCCATTAGATGACTATGAAAAACAGAAAATGAAAAATGTTGGTAAGGATGTGGAGAAACTGAAACCCTTGTGCTTTGCTGGTCTCTGTAGAACGGCACAGCTGCTTCACAAAACATTCTATAACTTCTTCAAAAAAAACATAGAATCACCACATGATCCAGTAATTTCCATTCTAAGCAAATTCCCATGAGAAATAAAGACATAGCCACACAAAAATATTGTACAGAAATACCCATAGTAACATTATTCATAATAGCCAAAAGTGGAAACAATCCAAATGTCCACCAACTAATACAAGAATAAATAAAATGTGGTATATCCATACAATGAAATATTATTCAACAATAAAAAGATAGGAAGTACTGATGCATGGTATGGTATGGGTGAACCTTGAAAACATTATAGTAAGTAAAAGACACCAGTAACAAGAGACCATACATATTATCTGATTATATTTATGTGAAATATGCAAAATTATAACATAGGGGTGAGACTGTGTGGGCATTTGGTGGGGAATGAGAAGTGACTGACCATGGGTACAAGGTTTCCTTTGGAGTAATCAAAGTATTCTAAAACTGACTGGGGTGATGACTGGACAACCCTGTGAGCATGCTAGAAACTAATAGGGTATTATACTTCAATAAAGATGTTATTTTTTAAAAAACAGAAGACATTGGAAAGGGCAGTAATCTACAGTACACAAAGCCATTATCTGCTGATTCTGAAACTGGTCACAGCTACAAATGAATAGGTTCACAGACCCCAGTGTGAGAAATGTGTTAAAGGTAACAGCCTCAGCATAGTTCCTAATAGCCAAATAATGAAAAAATCCCCACATATTCAAAGTAGAAATAATGGTATAATCATACCATAAAATCAACATACTGAATGAATATATATTCATACAAGATAAAATTGCAATGCAGAGTATGAACATATAAGGCAGTTATCCAGATTATTCTGAAAAATTTTATTCTTTTAAAATTATAGCTATGAAATACCAAATTTTAAGAAATCATCAAAAATCAGGAAATCTGGGAGAAAGCCAAGATGGCAGCCTAGGTAAACACAGGTTGCCTCCTCACACAACCATATCAAAATTACAGCTAAACTACAGAACAACCATTATTTAGAACCATTAGAACCTGAGCTGAATGGAAGTCCTACCACTATGTAACTAAAGAAGAAACCACATCTAGACTGGTAGGAGGGGCAAAGACATGGATGGACTGGTCTCACATCCACATGTAGTGGATAAAAATTGGGAGGGATATCTTGGGAGTGAGGGATCCCAGCCCCACAACAGGCACCCCCAGCCCAGGGTTCCAGTGGCAGGAAGGTAAGTCCCTATAAATTATGGCTGTGAAAACAAAAGGAAATTGAGGCTATGGAACACAGAAACTGCTAGATTCCCAGGCAGTTCCTCCTAAAGGGCCCATGCACAGACTTACCAAGGCTTACCCCCACTGAGCACCAGGGCAGCAGCATGAAAGACACCAGAGGTATATGGGAAGGAACTAAATTGTCTCCTCAGGGTGAGTGCTGGGGGCAGCTTTCTCCCAGACAGAACAGCTGGCAAAGGCCATTGTTCCTTCTCTGAGGCCTCCCCTGACAAAGCTGGGAGGCAGGCACCATATCTAAGTCTCCATCAACCTGGCTCACACTGTTTGCCACACCCTGGTAATTCTCTCAGGCTCAAATTTTAAGCCCACCTGACCCAAATTTCAAGCCCATCGAAGCTATTTCTAGTGGCTTTTCCATACAAATGGCTTGTTTTGGCTCATGCTTCAGATTTTTCTAAATCCTCTCAAGCAGCATCTGGCTTCAGCCAGTACCTCTTACTAAGTAGCCCCAGGCCTGACAGTAGTAGCAGCTGGCCTTGGTTCATAGCTTGGCCTTAATTGAGCACCTCCAAGTTCAGCACAAGTAGCAGCCTTCTGCAGATTGCTTTGTAGCTTATGCCAGGGGGCATCAGATAGAACACAGGTGGTGGTAGAACTTGGCCTGCACCTCCCAGGATGGCCCAAGCCTGAGCACTCAGTGGACAGCTACAAACCACGTCAGAGCACCACTACTTAACTATCTCCATAAGCAACTCACTCAAGGGGTGGACTCAGTGGGCACCAGAGCCCTGCTGAAGTAAGGCCTGCTCTGTAGAGTGGGGCCCTGCACAACTGATCTACTAGAGTGGTCAGAGGTTGGTGATCAGAGGTCACAGTTGATTGACTAGCAGCTAGCTGGCCTGGGTAAATCACTCCTATTGCTGTCCCAACAGCAATCAAGGCTCAATTACAAGAGGAGGGTGTACTCAGCCCACATGAAGGTTACACTTTGAGTATCCAGCTTGGGTGATAGGGGAGGCTGTGCCACTGGACCCTACAGGACACCTACTACATTTGACCACACTACCAAGCCAGGGAATCATAGCAGCTCTACTTCAGACATAGAAACAAACACAGGGAGGCTGCCAAAATGAGAAAACAAAGAAACATGGCCCAAATGAAAGAACAGAAGTCCAGAAAAACATCTAAACAAATGGAGACAGGCTATCTATCACATGCAGACTTCAAAACACTGGTTATAAGGATATTCAATGAATGGAGGAGAAGAGCAAATGAACTCAGAGAGAACTTCAACAGCATAAAAAAAAAAACAAAAAACCAGAAACCATAAAAAAGAACCAGTCAGAAATGAAGGATACATTAATTGAAATGAAGAACAATTTACAGGGAATAAATAGTAGAGTGGATGAAGCACAGAATCAAATCATCAATTTGGAATATAAGAAAGCAAAAAACATCCAATCAGAAAAATGAGAAGAAAAAATAATCCAAAAAATGAGGACAGTGTAAGAAGCCTCTGGGACAACTTCAAGCATACCAACATTCACATTGTGGGGGTGCCAGACAGAGGAAAGAGAGAACAAGAAATGGAAAACCTATTTGAAAAAATAACAACAGAAAACTTCTCTAACTTGATGAAGGAAATAGACATACAAATCCAGAAAGCAAAGAGAGTCCCAAACAAAGTGAACACAAACAGGCCCACACTAAGATAACATCATAATTAAAATGGCAAAGGTTAAAGACAACGAGAATCTTAAAAGCAGAAAGAGAAAAGCAGTTACCTACCTACAAGGGAGTTCTGATAAGACTGTCAGGTGATTTCTCAAAAGAAACTTTGCAGGCTAGAAGGGATTGACAAGAAATACTCAAAGTGATGAAAAGTAAGCACCTACAACCAAGATTACTCTATCCAGCAAAGCTATCATTTAGAATAGAAGGGCAGATAAAGAGCTACTCAGACAAGAAAAGGCTAAAGGAGTTCATCATCAAACCAGCATTATATGAAATGTCAAAGGGGCTTATTGAAGAAGATCAAAATTTGAATAATAAAATGGCAATAAATACATATCTATCAACAATTGAATCTAAAAAACAAAATAAGCAAACAAGAACAGAAACAGAATCACAGATGGAGAACTTTGTAACTATTACCAGATGGGAGATGGGCAAAAAACATGAAGGGATTAAGAAGTAGAAATTGATAGCTACAGAATAGTCATGTGGATGTAAATTACAGCATAGGAAATAGAGTGGCCAAAGGACATATATGCATGACCCATGGATGTGAACAATGGTGTGGGGACTGCCTGAGGGAGTAGGGGTGCATGCTGTGTGAAGGGGAGCAAAGGGGAAAAATTGGGACCACTGTAATAGCATAATCAATAAAATGTAATTTTAAAAATAGAAAATTGGGAAATCTAATAGGACTTATTCTTAGATTTCAGGCATAAATCCTATTATTAAATATCATGTATGATAGAAATGTAATGCAAGGCTTTGATTTTGGAGATTAGGTAAAATGAAGGCTAGCAAAGCTGCAGTTAAGTGATATGTTTGTTGGGGGATGTGAAGAGAACTGAAGCCATTTTGCTTTGGGCTTGAGGGTGATGGGAATTGATGGGATGACTAGAAAGACAAGAAGTGTCAGTTTCTCTGTAAAGATAGTCAAGGATTAAGGAAAGGGGAAAGGACAATAGGTACAGGGTAATGTAGGGGTTAAAGGAGTTGAAAAGATTACCTGCAGAGGTATGGTGATGGATATGCAATGGAGCAAATCTGGAAGAAAGTAGGAGCCACTGGGAGCCAGGATGCAGACCGCAGGTTGGTACTTGAGAAGAAAGGGCAGGTGACGGCCCCCAAACCACACCCAATATCTCAGCTTAAAAACTGTAAAACAAATGAAAAATGGCATAATGCATGTATTTGTTTAAAAAGTAAAGGGAGATCATAAAATCTTTTAATCACAACCAGGCCACTTCCTTCCACAGTTCCAGTCTCTCTTTCCAAAAATAACCAGTTAGAAAGAATGGAAACTCAGTTGTCATTTCCTAGTGTTCAGCAGTGTAATTTCAATTAGCACATTCATTGATTAAATAATAGATCTTAATGCCTTTTTGTTTTTTAATACAATTGACAAAAATGTTATATTCAACATTAGTTTTAGGTGTACAGCAAAGTGATTAGACATTATATAACTTCTGAAGTTATCGCCCTGATACTTAATGACTTTGGGTCATACTATTTACAAAATTAGCATAATTACCTTCCTCTGCTGCCTAATTTCTGTTACTTGTGCTACAGTTTTTAGGCATATACCAGTATTTAAGTTTTCCAGATAAAATATTTACAACATGTTCTAAATTTTAAATTGTTTTCTATGCTTTTTCCACAGGTAGTTTCTAAACCCCATCAATAAACAGCATTAGAGAATTTTGTAAAGATTTTTAACTGTAGAAGTAGATAGTAGGACTGGACCTACTGAGAGGAAAAGGCTATATTTCATCAGAGTTCACTGTGTAAACAAACAAACAAAGCATAATTTTCTGTCAGTAACATTTGGTCTTACATTTCTTTGTTAGCTTTGTTTTTTGCCTAGGTAATTCTCAGTTACCAATTTTTATATTTCAATATATCACATTCCTAAAACTGTCAGTGTTTGCAGATGACATGATAGTGTACATAGAAAATCCTATAGGACTGCTCCAAAAAATTACTCGACCAAATAACTGAATTTGGCAAAACAGTGGGATACAAAGTCAATATCCAGAAATCAAAGGTATTTTTGTACACCAACAATGAAATATCAAAAAAAGAAATCAGGAAAAAAATCTAATTTGATATAGCAACAAGAAAAGTAAAGTACCTAAGAATAAACCTAACCAAGGAGGTAAAAGAACTGTATACAGAAAATCTACACAACAATGAAGAAAGAAATTAAAGAAGACACAAACAAATGGAAGCATGTACCATGCTCATGCACTGGAAGAATTAACATCATCAAAATGCCCATACTACCCAAAGCAATTTACAGATTCAATGCAATACCTATGAAAGTACCAATGGCATACTTCACAGACATAAAACAAACACTTCAAAAATTTATATGGAACCATAAACAACCCCAAATAGCTGCTGCAATTTTGAGAAAAAAAGAGCAAAGTTGGAGGGATCACAGTACCTGACATCAAATTGTATTTCAAGGCCACTATAATCAAAACAGTCTGGTACTGGCATAAAAACAGGCACATAGATCAATGGAACAGAATAGAGAGCCTAGAAACAAACCCAAGTCTCTATGGTTAGTTAATATTTGACAAAGGGGGCTAGAGCATAAGATGGAATAAAAATAGCCTCTTCAACAAATGGTGTTAGGAGAGCTGGACAGCTACATACATAAAAATGAAACTTGATCACCAACTTACACCATACACAAAAATAAATTCAAGGTGGATAAAAGATTTAAACATAAGTTGTGACACCATAAAAGTCCTAGAGGAAAACATCTGCAGGAAAATCTCAGATATTCCATGCAGCAACATCTTCACTGATAAGTACCCTAGAGCAAGGGACATAAAGGAAAGAATAAACAAATGGGATCTCATCAAATTAAAAAGCTTCTGCATGGCCAAAGAAAACAGCATTAAAATTAAAAGAGAACCAAATGTATGGGAAAACATATTTGCCAATGGTACCTCAGACAAGAGTTTGATCTCCAAAATATATAAAGAGCTCACATGACTCCACTCCAGGAAGACACAAAACCCAATTAAAAAATGGGCAAAAGACGTGAACAGACACTTCTCCAAGGAAGACATACAGAAGGCCCAGAGACATATGAAAAGATACTCAGCATCCACTAGCCATCAGAGAGATGAAAATTAAAACCACAATGAGATATCACTTCACACCAGTCAGAATGGCCATCATAAACAAATCAACAAACATGTGTTGGAGAGGATGTGGAGAAAAAGAAACCCTTTTGCACTGTTGGTGGGAATGCAGACTGGTACAGTCACTGTGGAAAACAGTATGGAATTTCTTCAGAAAACTAAAAATGGAACTGTCTTTTGTCCCAGCAATTCCACTGCTCAGATTATATCCCAAGAACCAATTCAAAAGAATCTATGCACCCCAGTGTTCATAGCAGCATAATTTACAATAGCCAAGTGCTAGAAGCAACCTAAGTGCCCATTGGCAGATGAGTGGATCACAAAACTATGGTACATTTACACAATGGAATACTATACAACAGAGAGAAAGAAGGAGCTCCTACCCTTTGCAACAGCATGGATGGAACCGGAAAGCATTATGCTAAATGAAATAAGCCAGGAGGTGAGGGACAAATACCATATGATCTCACCTTTAACTGGAACATAATCAACAACAAAAAAAGCAAGCAAAATATAACCAGAGACATACAAATCAAGAACAATTTGACAGTAACCAGAGGGGAAGTGGGAAGGGATAATGAGGGGAAGGGTTTTCAGGAACTACTATGAGGGACACAAGGACAAAACCAGGGAGAAAGATGGAAGAAAGGGGGAGAAGTGGGTTTGGCTGTGGTGTAGGGGATGTGGTTGGGGGAAAATGCAGACAACTGTAATTGAACAATAAAATTATATAAAAAAGAATTTCATAGTGACTATTGTTTTAGAAAAGAAAATATATCAGCTTCCTTGGATCCATTTTATATTTTTATGTAAACATTACTCATTTTAGATGGCATGAAAATCTCTGAGTTCACCCTCTCACTTGATTGATAGAATGCTGTACCACATTAAGTTCAAATTTTTTCCCTTCATATTTTAAGGATTTTTTTTATTTTTAACTTTACCATCCAGGGTTGTTAATGTGACATCCAGAGACAGTGTGTTTCTCTTTCCTTTGTAGGACAGTTAGGTTTTACCTTCCTCTTTAGCAGAGTTACAATATTCTCTTTATTCTGGGAATGATTTTTCAGCAGGATATATCTAGAACTGCTTTTTAATTGTGTTTTTTTTTTTTGGTTTTTTTTTTTTTTTTTTTTAGTGGCAGGGGGTTTGGTGAGACAGGGTTAAAAACCTCATCCTTCCAGCAGCTTAGAGAAATTTTCTCCTAATTTTAAAAAGTACATCATCCCAACCCTTATATCTTTTCTCTCTTTCTGGAACTTGTATTAGATAATGAACCCACTATACCTGTGTTTGACTTCTCTAGAATGTTTTTTCCTGATATTTTCAATAGCCTTTTTGGACTCCGATTTTTCCATTCTGTCCAAAAACTTTTCATGTCTTACAAAGGTGATATAACACTGAATTTCAACAAGAATGCTAACTGAGATTTGTTGCTTCTGTTCTTATTTATCTTAGAAATTTTTGGTTTGCTTATTGTGGTTCTTCTCTTCCATGTTAATTGGTTTCACCAAATAAATGTCTGCTTGGCTCTGTTTTTCCACTAATTTATAAAAGAACCATTACATTGTATAGAAGAGGCAGATGGACTGATTTCTCTGATAATGCACAGATCTGTTGCCCTAAATGGGAAGGCTGTCTAGAATGACTTCAGGAATCCTTTTCCTGAATTTGTTTGGGCTAAACTGCCTCTATAGTTGCTTGTATTTCTAAACAGCATATACACAGACAGACGCATGAGGGAGAGGATTGAGGAAAGGGTGTGGGCATCCCAAAGTGTCCTGAAATACAAAAATGTGTGTCTTATATAATTTCAAAATGAGACTTTTCAAATACTGAAAATCAGCTTAGAGGCTATCCTAGATCTATATGGCCTGAGTTCTGGGGAAAATTAATTTGATTTCCTGAGTCACAGAACTTGTCATTTGGAAGAAACATTAGATTTTGATGAATGAGATGAAAGAAGCTTCTCAGTTAACACAAGCTTTCTCTGTATTATGCCTGAATTAAGCCTGCTTCCAAAAACAAATACTTAAAACCAGCGATATAGTATATATTGGAAGACTTCAACTCATTGAAAGTAAAGATTTGGGAAAGCTTGATAGTTTGGGGCACTGCCCTGCCCCACGTGCCCCCAGCCCATCTGAGTCGCAGGCAAGTGGCTGCCTGAAGTTCACATGGCTGGCCTCTGCTCAGTGTTTGTCTTGGTTTCCCACGATGCCTTTACTACAACATTTAAACTTTACTAACTTTAAACAAACTCCATATTTAAGGCTGGTACATGAGAGCCTATACTTAAAATTACTACTAATAAAAGGTTAATGGGTTATTTAGGTAGAAATAAGGACTATTACTGATATTATAACATAAATAAGAATATCCTACAAGGAAATTAAGAAAGAGTTTTCAACCGAGCTTAAATTCCCTAGGTAGGAAACTCTACTTTTATATAATTTTAGAATCTTAATTAAAAATTCATTTTATGCATCTTCTTAGCTGAACCTAAATAAATGAGATTCATTTCTCAGTGGGAAACATCTGCCAGATCATAAGGAAGAAGTAAACCTTCACGGCTCGTGTTTCTCTAAAGAAGCAGAATCCTTTTTCAGGAATCGTGTGTCACAGCATTATGGAGACACCCACCCTGGCACTGTTGGTGCACGTGCTAAAGCAAGTGCCACATCTACACCCAGGTAAAGAAATCACCATTCCACACTGGGGCAGGGGAAGGTCTCAGGGACTCACTGCAAGACTCAATATCTGCACACATGAAATGCATGGAGAGAAACAAGTCATTTCCTGAGGTAGAAGGGGTAGGATAAATTATTCTTTAAGAGTTTCATTACCAAAAAGGCAAATAAATCCACAGCTTAGAAATAAGATTCACTAATATTTGTCTGAAACTACTCCATTTGGAGAAAGCATGATGGACAGGAATTCAAAGAGCCAAATAAAATGCACTTGGTGACACTTTTCAGACTTCCAAGCATCTGACTGCCTTTGGCCATTTCTGCTTATGCCTGTTATTTCCACATGGGTAAGGGAAATGAAAAGGAAAATCATGTGAGTGATAAACAATGCTACAATCTCAGTCAAACAGCAATTTACCAAGTTTGACCTTACATGCCCAGTGCAGCATGCTAACCCTACAGGGAAGTAAACACCAGAGGATGAAGGCAACTGTCACAGAAGCTTGATGCACAGGAGAAAGAAAGTGTGCAGTGCCAGGCGTGACAGCTTCATGTGCTGCTGTGTGCAGACAGGGTCCTTCCTTCATTGTCCATGTATTAGAACATGGCACTATGTATGTGTACCTGCTTAGTAGATGGTTTTCTGGTTTTAGCCAAATAAAAGTTTACGGAATTGGCAAGTAGTTAAAAAAGATTCCTTCAAACAATCAGGAACTATTTTGTTACTCATGCTTTTGGTGTTATATCTAAGAATCCACTGCCAAATGCAAGGTCATGAAGATTTACCCCCATGTTTTCACTTAAGAGAAGAAAACCACACTAAGAATGGTTTTAGTTTTTATATTTAGATCCTTGGTATGTTTTAATTTTGGTATATGGTATAAGGCAATTCATCCTTTTAATACATACAGCTATCTAGTTGTCCCAAGACCATTTATTAAGCAGACTATTCTTCATTAAATAGTCTTGACCTGTTGTCAACAATCAATTAAATATAAATTTGAAAGTTTATTTCCAGACTCTGAATTCTATCCATTGGTCTGTATGTCTATCCTTATGTCAACACCACACTGTTTTGTCTACTGTAGCTTTGTAGTAGTTTGAAATTAGTTAAGTGTGAAGCCTCCAGCTTTGTTCTTCTCAAGATTGTTTGGCTATTAGGGAGCCCTTGGAATTTAGTGCAAATAACTCAACTATACTTCATCAAAATTAAAATACTCTATGCAACAAAGGACATTATTAAGAAAGCTAGATGAGAACCTATACAATGGAAAAAAATATATTGTATATAAGGATCTAGTATCTAAAATACACAGAAAACTCTTACGTAACCAATAGGATAACCAAAAGAAAAAAACAACTAAAAAATGGACAATGAGCTTGAATAACTCTTTCTCCAAAGAAGATAGACAAATGAAAAATAAGCAAATTAAAAGATGCCCATTATTAGTCATCAGGGAAACACTAATTAAAACCATAGATCTACCACCTCACACCACTGAGATGGCAACTATCAAAAAGAAAAAAAAGCCACGAAAAACAAAAATGAATGGAAAAAAGCAAGTGTTATGGAAGATGTAAAGAAATTAGAATTCTTGTGCACTGCTGGTAGAAATCTAAAACAGTACAGCCTCTATGAAAAAAATTAATTACCACATGAGCCAGCAATCTACTTCTAGGTATGTATTCAAAATAATTTAAACAGTAGGTAATTGATATATACATATGTAATTGAAGAGATATTTGTATGTTCACATTCATAAAAGCACTATTCACAATAGCCAAAAGGTGGGAGCAACCCAAGTGTCCATCAATTTTGATAAACAAAATGAAGTATATACACACAATGAAACATTGTTCAGCCTTAAAATAGAAGACAATTCTGACACATGCTACAGGATGGATGAACCTTGAGGACATTATACTAACTAAAGTGAGCCAGACACCAAAGGACAAATACGTTATAATTCCACTTTCATGAGGTACTAGATGAGTTAAAACAATAAAGGCATTTTGAGAGAAGGAAGATGGTGGTGAGGTAGGAGGGAGTGGATTCCACTCCCCCCTACACACAGGAGAAAAACCTAGCCAATCTACAGAGGAACAGAGCAAACAGCCAATAGTACCCCAGCATATATGAAAATAGGAGACCAAAAATTGTAGAGGACATTGAAAAACCAGAGTGCTTCAGGACAATAAGGTCTCCAGGACCAGTGAAGGGACCAGGACAGCTGCAGCCCCAGGCCTGGCACCTGCTGGGTCTGCCACAGGGTTCTTGGGAGAGAGCTGGGACAACAGCTCCCTCCCCTGCCAAAGAAGGTTTGAGCAGCACTGGGAGAGACCTGGTTGCTTGAAGTCGAAGACAGGGGAATAAGGACTAAGTGGCAAACACACAGAGGCTGTAAGCACCCACAGAGTCTGTGGACACCCGCTGGAGGGAGCTGAGAGTTGGGCCGTGATGGGCCCTGACCCCAATAGTCCCTAGTCTGGTTGGAGAAATGGGCAGTGTGAGGTCAGGCTGCTGTACAGAGTGGAAGGCTTGAGTAGGAGGAATTTCTCAAAAAGAAAAAGTGAAAAATAGCCCTGTTTGGGTAATTCTCCTGCAGCAGTTACTCCAGTCTCCTCCCCACCCAGCCGGGCATCACTCCCTAGGTAGCCAGGAAGGCGGTATGTGTGCACTAGAACCTGAGAGACCAGAGGCAGCCTGGCCTAGCTAGCACACCACAACAAGGGGAGAGTGTGCTCTGAGGAAGGCCCCAAGCCCACACCCAAGCCCTGGGGAAAGGTGCCAGGATATCTCTGGGAAAGTGAGAGGCTACCCCTGGGGATAGTACACACTGGAGGCTGACTGAGTGCAGATCAGGAAGGAGAAAAGCAAAACCAATGGCCCCTCAGCCTGCTGCAACCAGCAAGGCCAGCAAAACCAGTTTGGCCAGTTTGAAACAGGCAAGATGCTTTTTTTTTTTTTTAGCAATTCTTTATTTTTTAATTTTTATTATTTTTTATCTCTCAATTCTGTTTTCCTCTCTTTCCTTTTTTCTTCTTTTGTTCCTTCTTCCTTTCTTTCCAATTTTATCTCTTCTTCTTTCCTTCTTTAAAAAAAAAAAATACCCACAAGTGAGACATAAAAACCTGAAACTGTGAAAAGACCAGAGTTGGACCCAAACAGGGAGCATCCCAACAGCTGAGACAGTGAAACAAATTTCACTTTGCTACTACAGACAACCTGCAAGTTATTGCATATTTGTATTATTATTTTTTCATTATTATTACATCTATTATTTTATTACTATTTTTGTATTCCTCTTCTTTCTGTTTAGTCTTCTTTGCTTGGATGGTTAGATTGTATCATTTGACAGGTTTCCCCTGTTCTCTCTTTCATAGTGTACTGCTAATTTACTATCCTTCACTTCACTTGGGTTCCATTAGCACACCACTGAAGGTCCTATGCTCCCTATTCTTGTTATCCAGATCACATAGATTCTGTCATAGATTGTTGCTCTAATATTATTGCAAATAATAGCTGTTCCATACAATTGTAAATACTACACAACACCCCTGCCAGATCTTAGCCCATTTCATGGTTTCCTGAACTCTATTACTGTAGTGGTTAACTCTATTCTCTCACAAACTACACCTATTTACTATATTTTACTCTCACCTTACCTCAGAATCTGACCTCCCACAACCTCACTGCTTTCTGGAGAGTCTTACCTTCTTTCCATCCTTTCTAAAAAGTGGCTAGTTGGGTAGAATATCACAATTAACACTATACATAGCCAAAGGATTTCCTATCCCTTCTCTCTATTTACAGGCTGCTACTGTAAATATCATAGAATACACTCTTGCTGTCTTAAACCATTTTGCCTTCCCCACCAACTCATCACAAAAAAGAAGTGGAAGCTGTGAACACCAGGATACCCACTGGAAGAGGAAACCCAACAACAAAGGAACCATCAACAGTTAACAGCAGAAAAAGGTGAAGGATGGAGTGGAAGCCACACTAACATCAATTCAGGACCTATCTGGGAATACAAGTAAACAGTGGACAAATTACCCAAAACAAACAACTGAACAAGAGCAAGAGAGAATCCTCAAAACCTTGTAACATGGAAAAACCACCTTCAGCACAACCTGCCCACACCAGCACAACAAAATACTAGAGGTGGAGAACAGAGTGACCCACAGTTAACCAGCTGGTGGGAAGAACCCACCAAAGAAAGACCCAACAACAATCAAAACCCAAAGATAAACACAAGGCCAACATAAACAACAGCCTAAGACCAGTGAGCTCGGGAGATCAAGGAGAGGGCAAGATTGAATCTCACAGGTATTCTACCATAGAAGTTTATACCATAAACCCAGGGAGTCAGAACAGATAAATTTAAGAAGCTGAGGCTAACAAGAAGAATCTCACACACAATGGGAAGACAAAGAAACAATCCCCAAATTAAAGGAAAGGAGGAAGCCCCAGAAAGAATGCTAAATGAAACAGAGGCAACTCAACCATCAAATATTGAGTTCAAAGCAATGGTTATCAGGAAGCTCAATGAGCTCCCAATGAGCTAACAGAAACTACAGGGAAACTACAATGAACTCACTGCAAACTATATCAACATGAAAAAGGAAATAGAAACTATCAACAAGGGCCAAGAGGAAATGAAGAATACAATTTCTGAACTGAAGAGCACAGTAGAAGGAATCAAAAGCAGGATCCTTGAAGCAGAAGATTGGATCAGTGAGCTGGAGGATAAAATAGAAAAAAAAAAAAAAAAACCCAGAAAGAGCAAGAAAAGGAAAAGAGGCTCCGAAACAATGAAGAGGGATTAAGACAAATGCAGAACAGTGTGAAACATAATAATATCCATATAATAGGGATACCAGAAGGAGAAGAAGAGCAAGGGATAGAAAACCTATTTGAAAAAGTAATGATGGAAAAATTCCCTAATTTGATGAGAGAAAAGGTCACACAAATCAAGGAAACACAGAGTCCCAATCAACAGGAACCCAAAGAGGCCCACTTCAAGACACATCATAATTAAAACGGCAAAATTCCAAGATAAAGAGAGAATCTTAAAGGCAGCAAGGAGGAAACAGGAAGTAACATACAAGGGAGCCACAATAAGGTTAGCAGCTGACTTCTCAATGGAAATGCTCTAAGCCAGAAGAAAATAGCAAGAAATATTCCAAGTAATGAGAACCAGAGGCCTGCAACCAAGACTGCTTTACCCAGCAAGGCTTTCAATCAAGATAGAAGGCCAAATAAGGAGCTTCCCAGACAAAGGAATTCTAAAAGAATACACCTCCACCAAACCAGCTCTTCAAGAGATGGGACTGCTTTAAGGAAAGGAAGGAAAGGAGAGAGAGAGAGGAACACAGGTATAAAAATGGCAATGAACAACTACTATCAATAACAGCCTTAAATGTAAATGGATTAAATGTTCCAATCAAAAGGCATATTGTACCTGAATGGATAAGAAAGCAGGACCCACACATATGCTGCCTACAGGAGACCCACCTCAGGACAAAAGACCTACACAGATTGAAAGTGAAGGGCTGGAAAAAAATTGTCCAAGCAAATAGACAGGGAAAAAAATGCCAGGGTGCCAATACTCATATCAGATAAAATAGACTTCAAAAAAAGGGCCATAAAGAGAGAACCAGAAGGTCACCACAAAATACTTACGGGAAGAATCCACCAAGAAGACATAAACATTGTAAATATATATACACCCAACATAGGAGCACCTAAATACATCAAGAAAATCTTAGAGGACTTCAAGAAAGATAATAATGGCAACACAACTATAGTAGGGGATTTTAACACCCCACTGTCAAAAATGGACAGATCTTCCAAACAAAATATCAACAAAGATATTGTGGCATTGAACAATGCCCTGGATGAAATAGACTTAACTGTTATAAAGAGAGCCCTTCATCCCAAAGAATGTAAAAACACATTCTTTTCAAATGCACGTGGAACATTTTCAAAGACAGACCACATGATAGGATACAAAACAAGCCTCAACAAATTCAAGAAAATTGAAATCATACCAAGCATTTTCTCTGACCACAAGGAACTAAAACTAGAAACCAACCCCAAGGGAAAAGACCCAAAACATTCAAAATCATGGAGATTGAATAGCATGCTTTAAACAATGAATGGGTCAAGAATGAAATTAGGGAAGAAGTCAAAAAGTTTCTGGAAACAAATGAAAATGAACTCACCACAACCCAAAACTTATGGGACACAGCGAAGCCAGTAATGAGAGGGAAGTTCATAGAGATACAGGCCTACCTAAAAAAGATAGAAACATTCCAAACAAAAAACCTAACCCTATGCCTACAAGAACTTGAGGAACAACAAAGACAGCCCAGAGCAAGTAGAAGGAAGGAAATAACCTACATTAGAGCAGAATTAAATGACATAGTGACTAAAAGCAAATTCTAAGGATCAATGAATCTAGGAGCTGGTTCTTTGAAAAGATAAACAAAATTGACAAGCCTTTATGTAGGCTCATTAGGAAAGGAGAGAGGACCCAAATAAACACAATCAGAAATGAAAGAAGAGAGATTACAACTTACACCACAGAAATACAAAGGATTGTAAGAAATTACTACAAGGAACAGTATGCCAAGAAATTTGAAAACCTAGATGAAATGGACAAACTTCTAGGAAAATAAAATCTTCCAAAACTGAATGAAGAAGCAGAAGGCCTGATATCAATAACAGCAGATGAAATTGAAGCAGTAATCAAAAAACTCCCAACACACAAAAGCCCTGGACCAGATGGTTTCATAGGAGAATTCTACAAAGCACTGAAGAAAGACCTAACCCCTATCCTTCACAAACTATTCCAAAAAATCCAAAATGATGGAGGACTCCCGAACTCTTTTTATGAAGCCAGCATCATCCTAATCCCAAAACCAGATAAAGACACAACAAAGAAAGAAAACTTCAGGTCATAATCACTGATGAATATAGATGCTAAAAGCATTTGATAAGGTAGAGCATCTATTTATGATATAAATACGCAGAAAAGTGGGAATAGAGGAAGCATTCCTCAACATAGTAAAGGCCATATATGAGAGACCTACAGCCAACATCATACTCAACGGGCAAAAACTAAAATCTTTTCCACTAATCACAAACAAGACAAGGTTGCCCACTTTCACCACTTTTATTCAACATAGTATTGGAAGTTTTAGCCACAGTGATCAACAAGAAAAGGAAATAAAAGGCATCCAAATTGGAAAGGAGGAACAAAATCAGATGACATTCATGCAGATGCATATCATGCTGATGACATGATAGTGTACATAGAAAATCCTATAGACTCTGCCAAAAAACTGCTCAACCTAATAAATGAATTTGCCCAAACAGCTGGATACAGTCAATATCCAGAAATCAAAGGCATTTCTGTACACCAACAGTGCAAGAGCAGAAGCAGAAATAAAGAAAAAAAAATCTCATTTGATATAGCAACAAGAAAAATAAAATACCTAGGAATAAACCTAACCAAGGAGGTAAAAGACATATACACAGAAAACTACACAACACTGAAGAAAGAAATCAAGGAAGACACAAATGGAAACATATACCATGTTCATGAATCGGAAGAATTAACATCAACAAAATGTCCATACTACCCAAAGCAATTTACAGATTCAGTGCAATACCTATGAAAGTACCAATGGCATATTTCACAGAGAACAAACACTTCAAAAATTTATAAGGAACCACAAATGACCCCAAATAGCTGCCGCAATTTTAGAAAGAAGAGCGAAGTAAGAGGGATCACAATACCTAATACCAAACTGTATTACAAGGGCACTGTAATCAAAACAGCCTGGTACTGGCACAAAAACAGGCACATGGACCAATGGAACAGAACAGAGAGCCCAGAAATAAACCCAAGTCTCTACAGTCAATTAATATTTGACAAAGGAGGCAGAGACATAAAATGGCATAAAAATAGGCTCTTCAACAAATGGCGTTGGGAGAGCTGGGCAGCTACATGAAAAAAAATGAAACTCAAGCACCAACTTACACCATACACAAAAATAAATTCAAGGTGGATAAAAGATTTAAATATAAGCCATGGCACCATTAAAGCCCTCCAGAAGAACATAGGCAGAAAAATCTCAGACATTCCACGCAGAAACATTTTCACTGGTATGTCCCCTAGAGCAAGGGACATAAAGGAAAGAATAAACAAATGGGATCTCATCAAAATAAAAAGCTTCTGCATGGCTAAAGAAAACAGTATTAAAATAAAAAGAAAACCAACCATATCAGAAAACATATTTGCCAACGGTACCTCAGACAAGGTTTTGAGCTCCAAAATATATAAAGAAATCACATGACTCCACTCTAAGAAGACAAGCAACCCAATTAAAAAATCACAAAGGACTTGAACAGACACTTCTCCAAGGAGGAAAAGATGCTCAGTATCACTAGCTATCAGAGAGATGCAAATTAAAACCATAATGAGATACCACTTACACCAGTCAGAATGGCCCTCATAAGCAAAGCAACAAACAACAAGTGTTGGAGAGGTTGTGGAGAAAAGGGAACCCTAGTGCACTGTTGGTGGGACTGCAGACTGGTACAACTACTATGGAAAACAGTATGGAATTTTCTAAGAAAACTAAAAATGGATCTGCCTTTTGACCCAGCAATTCCACTGCTAGGATTATATCCTAAGAACCCTGAAACACCAAGAACCTATGCACCACAATGTTCACAGCAGCACAATTTACAATAGCTAAGTGTTGGAAGCAACCTAGGTGCCCATCAGTAAATGAATGGATCAAAAAACTATGGTACATTTACACAATGGAATTCTATGCAGCAGAAAGAAAGAAGGAGCTCCTACCCTTCAGGACAGCATGGATGGAACTGGAAAGCATTATACTAAGTGAAATAAGCCAGGTGGTAAAAGACAAATACCATATGATCTCACCTGTATCAGGAACCTAATCAACAAAACAAACAAACAAGCATAATATAACCAAAGACACTCAAATAAAGAACAGGCTGACAGTGACCAGAGAGGAGAAGGGAGGGAATTTCAGGTGAAAAGGGGAAGGGTTTACAGGAACAAGTATAGAGGACACATGGACAAAAACTAGGGGGGTAGAAATGGGAGGGAAGTGGGGAGGGCTGGGGGTGTGGCCTGGGATGAGAGTAAAAGGCAGAAAACTGTAGTTGAACAACAATTAAAATAAATGTAAAAAATAATAGAGGCTGAAAGCAGAAGTTGACAGGGGTTGGGGGAAGAGAAATATGGAGACAGTGTTTTCAGAAGAGGAACAGAATTTCAGTTTTGCAAGATGAAGAGTTCTGGAGATGGATGGTGGTGAAGGTTGCACAATGTGCTTTAAACCATGCATCTGTACACTTAAAAGTGATTAAGATGGCACATTTAAAGCTATACATATTTCACCCCAGTAAAAATATATACTTGTGAGTAGAAACATTTTAGATGCAACAAAACCATGAATCAGCGACCACACTCATGATGTGCACACAATTAGCCTCCACATTACACAGTAAAAGCAATAAGGTTGTGATCTGGTCTCACAAGGCCAAAAGTCATCTAATATTCTGAGACGATCAATTACAATTTGCACCTACTTCCTGGACCTAATTGTATGTGGTACTCATAGTGACATGAAGCTTAACTATTAGTCACAGCATCTAAACTAAACTGGTAGCCTGTGCTGTTCATCGCAGTAGGCACTCACCACCTGAAAATGCAGCCAGACTGAATGGAGGTCTCCTGCACCGATGCTGAATGCTTAGTATGAAAAAGAATGTTAAATATCTCACTTACAATGTTGATACTGATTGCAAGTTGAAATGATAATATACATACACACTGGGTAAAAGAAAATATTTAAATTAATTTCACCTGTTTTTTTAAATGTAGTTACTGGAAAATGCAAAATCACACATGTGGCCAACACTGTGTATTTATTGGTCTTTACTGCTCTAAAACATAAAAACAATCTTCCATTTTTTAGCAAAGTTTAACAACACAACATACTTAATCTATTACAAAATTTAACTAAACTTTATTTTCAATGCTTAGAATCCTGTTTTTATTAATGATGGAAGGCAAAAAAAAAAAAAAAAAAAAAAAAAAAGAACAACCCACAAGGCTTTTGAAAACGTGTGGTTAAATATATAGAACAATACACCAAAATGTATGGTGACAAGCTAAAATTCATACCTTTCTTACAATTCCATACAAAAATAAATAGAAAACAATGCTGAAGGTTTGAATAAACCAATACTAGAAGTTTCACAGGGGAGAGATTGGCTGAACAGTTTAGCAAAACTACAAATGTGTCAAACACACTTCAGGGCCTCTGTTCTGTTATTTGCTGGAAAATTCTCTTTCCATAATAAGATGCTTTGGCACATTGACTCTCAGTATTTATTTATTTGTGTTTTCTCCCTCCACTCCACTCAAATATCAGTGCTCTGAAAGAAGAAATTCATTCAGCAGCCCATCAAGGCCTCCAACCCAACACCAGACATGTCAGAAATACCAAACACACACTGACCAATTATCTCTGCTGCTGAAATACACTTTTGTACCAAGGAAGATAAATGAACTCTTTAAAGAAACGAAATAAAATTTTGAAAAATCTACATATGAGCAACCCCTCATAGGAAATAAAAATTACAAAAGGATATGTAGTAACATTACAGAAACAGAACCAGAAGAGAACGAATTTATTGCGTCATTTCATCAGTCGGTTGTTACAGCAAAGAAGTTGTAGCCAGAAGTAGGTAGGAACTACTGGAATCATGCTTTGGGGTATTTTATTTATTTTAATATACATACAAGACCTTTATGATACAGATTTTTTATAATATTTTATATGGAGATAAGGAGCAACCACAAAAGTATTTTCTACTGCATGCTGGTTCACTAGTAACCTTGTGACAATAAAAATATAAGTGTTGCAGAACTAAAGGGCTCAAGTTGTATGTTTTTCCTGTAATAATAAAAGCAATCATTCCAAATTCATTACCATTTTCTGTGTGGCAGGTGGCTTTTAGTAGTGTGCCACATAACAGGTATTTTTCCAAAAATAAGCACCTTCCTCCATTCCTATAATATAAAGGTGACATTTAAATATGATTTGGGAGCCCGGGACCTGCCTTGGGGAAACAACTGTCCTACGGAGAGAGCATTTTGAAAAAAGATACATAAAAAGGCTTCCACCAATACATAATTTTGCCAAAAATCAATGCAAATGTGTCCCCAAATGGTTTTCCTATCTGCACAATTAAAAACTTGAAAATCAAATTTTTAAATCATTTAAAATGTCTGCCAAATAAAAGATTTCCATGGGTGTTAGTGCATTTGATAAAAACACATCAATGCAATATCTTTCAGTTACATTCCTAAAATGTATAGTAGGTATCACAAGTAACAAGAGGCCAGAGAAGGACTTTCTGGAAAGTTGCCATTTAAACCAAGATTTGAGAGAGGTGATGGTTGACACCTGGGTGGGGAAAACCCAGCCAGGAGAATGGCAGGTGCAAACACAGACTGCTAATGTGACGTGTCCTGGGAATATGGAAGATGCTGAATGCAGGAAGGAAGAAAAGTAGATGAAGCCAGAAAAGTAATGGGCAGGTGTAGAGGCAGCTTTTACTGTGAGAAGGACGAGAGACCACTGAGGGTTTTGAGAAGAGAAGTGACAGATCTGACTCCTACTGTGCTGGGACCTCCTAAGGACTCTGGTAGAAAAGAGTGGAAGCAAGAGACCACTCTGGAGGGCCCAGCTTAGGTGAGGGTGGTGGTGGGTGAGGGTGGTGGCAGGAGAGGTAGGTGGATGCCATTGTTCCTATTAGCTTACCAGTAACACTGCCTTCAACCTCCATCCTTGTTATGCTTCCCCTCTCTGCTAAACTCACACTCCCAGTGGTATCATCTGGTTCTACAACTTTGGATATCAACCATATGTCAATACCTCCCAATGCATGACCACGGCCAAGGCTTTCTCTTAAACTACAGACTCTCATGGACTGCTCTCTCTTGGACATTGCCACTTCCATGCCTTGGAGAAAATATGTGCAGAACTGAATTCCCCATATGACCCAGAACTTCTCCCCCTTTTATTTCAGTCCATGTCAAACTTTTCTTTCCAGTCATCCAGGCCTAAACTGTCGGAGTTCTCCTGAATCCCCCTTGTTTTCTTGTACCTCATGTCCAACCCATCAGCCAAGTGTGATATCTTCAAAATGCTTCCAGACCTAACCAGGAATCACCTTCCCCACTGTCCCCATACTCTCCAAATGACTGTCACCTCTTACCTGGGTCACTGCAGTAGACTCCTAAGTGGTCAGTTGGCTTCAGGACTTGAGCCACTCCAATGAACTCCCCACCCACACACTGGATCACATCATTCCTATGCTCAAAGCCCTCAATCTGCCACCCCATCTCCCTAAGAATAACAGCTCAAGGGCTCTTCTCCCCCAACCACACTGCACTCTCACTCCCTACTATTTCTTCCCCTTTCCTACTACACACCAGCCACATTTGTCTCCTCAGTACCACTTATACACACCTAGCATGCTCTCCTTGCCTCAAAGCCTCCTGCACTGGATGTTTCCTCTAACTGTGCCACTCCTCCTCCCACCTTCCAAAGGCCTATTTTCCAACATGGCCTTCTCAGTGAGAACTTCCCTGACCACCTCATCTGAGTTTACAATCCCATCCTCAATCCTGGCAGTTTGTGACCTCTTCTTGCTTTATTTTTTTCCATACCATGAATTCCTTTCTGACATACTATGTATTTTACCTTTTAAAAATTTGTGTTCAACTCCCCTATATTATAAGCTCTATGAACAGCTTTTTATCTGCTTTGTTCACCAGTGTCTTCCTAATGCTTGAACACTGCCTAGCCCCTAGGAAGTGTGCAGACTCAGTCGCTCGGTGTGCGACTGAGTTTGCATTTTACTATTGATGAACAGACTGGCAAGGCTAAGTGACTTGCGTGAACAGAGGCACTGGGCATCATCTCCACCTGGCCATGAAGCTGTGGTCCTTACCTATACTTCAGTGGGCTGAGTGGGATCTCAGATGGGACTTCTATTCTGCAGAAATAGGAACAGTGTGGACCATGCTACTATTTCAATGATGGGGCTGCACTGCTGCTGGTGAAGCCTCATCCACATCCCCTGCTCTGTGAGAGTAGTGACAAAGCCAGACCAAGACCACATGCAGGCCCTGAGGAGGGAGAGCCTCCAAGTATCAGAAGGAGGGGGCATGGCCATCACAGTCAGTGAGAGAGAAAGCAGTGAGGTGAGGCTGGAAAGGGAGTCATGGCCAAGACCACAAGAGCCTCCAGAGAGCACCACGCAATCACTGAAAAGGTCTGGCTTCAACACAGAAAGTGGACAAGAAGCCTATTATATCAAATCAAGCCCAAAATGGGAAGTTTAGACTACAGCAATAGCAGAGACAGTAGAACATCAACTGGGGATAGTCGGTGAGAAAAGGAATTAAGATGTGCAGTGAGAGAGAGTAAAGTGTCAAGAAAAACTCTTAAGGTTTCCAATTGGTAGAACTGAAGAGATGGGATGGGATTATTTACTAAGAGAGTACTGGACAAAGGCCAGGTTTTAGGGGAAGAGCATGGGTTTAATTTTCAGCAGTGTAGAGTTCCAAGTGTCTTGGACAGTAGAGGGCTCATATCACATGGTCAGAGGGCTAACACATCCCAGGCCACCTGTAGTGTCTGAGATCAGGATGCACAGGTGGGAGTCATCAGTGTTGCGGTAAGTCTTCAAGCCCAAGCTGTGGATGAGATGGCTTCTGAGAATGAAAGAGTAGAGGACTTAGACATAGCCTCAGGAGATTCCAATTGCTGTGTTTGGGTAGGGAGTTGACTGCAAAGAATTAAAATGGTAGAAGCAACCGTACTAAAGGGCCATGTTATCGAAGCCAAGGACAGTGATTACTTCTCAAAGAAGAGAGGGCTCATCAGGGTGAACTGGCGCCAAGAAGTGAAGTACAGAGAGAATGGGAAAGCACCCTCAGTAAGGAGGCAGTGAAAGTGACTAACAAGAACCTAGCAAAAGACATTTTGATGGCAGCACGAGTAGAAGCTAGCTACATTGCAATATGTTTAGGAGTGAGCATGAGATGCAGAATTTGATGCAGGCAGTGAAGACATAGTTTCTGAGACTTTGTGAATTGGAGGAAAGCTTATGAATTGGTGGCTGAATGGTAGCCAGTTTTGAATTTTTAAAGGGTTCTTTTTAATTAATGTTGAAATATAGAGACAGGAACATGTATAAATGTTAATGGGAAGATAATAAGTGAATATATTAGCAAGACAAAATGCAAGTTCTGGGAGAGATCCGAAGAGATGTTGAGTTAGCATGTTGCAAAGACCGGGTGCTAGGGTCAGACAGGGCATGTTCCATGGCCCCTCTGGAAGTGGCCCAGTTTCCAGCACTGAAAAGATGCCCTGTGACTGTGGGTGCGGAGCTTAAGAGGGGTGGAGGAAAATATCAAAAAGAATGACATTTGAAATTAGCATGAGAAGAAAGATTGAACCAGGGGCCAAGGCCCTTGATGAGGAAAAAAAAAAAAAAGAATATTCAGGGGTCAGTAGCTGATGGAGTGAGAAACGGCGAGGGCATACAATCAGAAGCTGTGAACCATTAGTCAATGAACATTTATTTGTGTCTACTCTACGGTCACTAGGCAGATCAGCAAAACAAGCTATAAAAGGCTATAGCTACTGTTGTGTCTGGAATCCAATCAAACATAACATCAGACAGTCCTAGAACCACCTGTCCTCAGCAGGCTTCCAGTCAAGTCCAGGACCCACAGCATCATTACAAGATGAATAGCTCAAGACTAGAATGACATAAACATGAAGCAGGGGATATTCTTACATCCTCAGAACAGTATGAATTAAGTTACAGAGTTAGGACTGCCTGTGGGGAGATGAGCTCATTGAACGAACAGAAGAAAGAATGTTGATGAAAGAAGGAGGAGGGATTTAACTAGATAAAAAATAGGGAGTCCTGTAAGTAAGCCTGGCTCAGAGAGATGTGAGAGAAAGAATCAATATTTTAAAATTAATTGGAGAGTTGTGTAGTGGTTAAATTAGGAAAGCCTGATGCTGAAGCATTCCATCCAGAAGCAAAGTGCAACTATGAGACAGTGGGCTGTGTGCCAGGTTGTAAAGGGGAAGGATAAATCTGAGACAGTGACATAGAGGAACTGTTGATGCTGATCAGATAGCAACTGCTAAACAGCCCAGGAATCCTGACCATCTAGCAAGTGTTGAGAGACACTACACAAGCTTGACCTTCAAAACACCTTTGATTTAGCTACTAGTAGCCCCATTTTACAGATATGGGAACTGAGATGTCAGGGGTGTCAAACTCATATTCACTGGGGGCCACATCAGCCTTGGGGTTGCCTTCAAAGGGTCAAATGTAATTTTAGGACTGTATAAATGTATCTACTCCATAACTAGGGGCAAGGAACTCGGCGCTGCTGCCAGGTAGAAACAAGGTGCTGGGACAGATAAAACAAGGTGGATGGCCGGATTCAGCCCATGGGCCTTGTGTTTGCCACCTGTGTGCATGTTAAAGCAACTCATGGCACAGCTAATAAGAGGCAGAACCTTGCACCTCAACTCAGGTTTAGCAAATCCAGTAAGGAATTCAAGCCAATCCAAATTAGCAACAATTTAACAGAGAGCTCTACGTTCCAAAATTTGAAGGAGTTTTTCACTAATATGTAATATTGCCAAGCAACTTTTAGAGCAGTCTCGTATTTATTTTAAAATATAATAATGATATTAGGCAGCTCATAATGCATGACTGTGTATATTTCCTGACCCATCAAAAAGTGATAGATGCCTTAAAAAAACGTCCACATCAGAAGCTGAACTCTAAATAATCACAACAAGTGGTTAATATAACACATGCTTGTGGGAAAACATGGGTTATACCTATGCCATGGGATAGTTAAATCAGCATATTAACTTAATCCTCAAGCCAGGGGCAAAAGTGACCTGATAAGTCTGAGCAATAGAGGCTTAGGCCAGAGACCACAGTCAGTGTAGGAACTCTGATTTTGCTGGTCTTTGCAAGTCTTAGAAGGCAATGAGAGGATATGAAAATGTTTAGGATTCACATATTTTTCAATGCTGAGGTAAAATAAAGAGTCACAGTCCCTAATGAGTACAAATTTCTAATTAGTACAATTCCCTAATTAGTACAAATCCTATAACTAAAGTGTAGGAGGCGTTGGCTGTCTCAAGGTTGTAGGGCAAGATCCTGGGCCCCAAACATGGCTTATGTTTCCATAATGGAAGTGGAAAGACTTCAGTGGAGTCTGGAATTGACTATAGGATAGAGATGGATAATCTTTTAACAGAAAAATCTCAGAATGTCCATGTAAGAATGAAAATAGTACAAAACAGGTACCAATGCAAAAATCAATAATACTCCCTATACTTTTCCAACGCATTAACTTGATTGAGCTCATTTTTTCCCATCAACTCATAGCAGCAACAAAGGTGATTTCTGTTTCATTTGCCAGAAATAGTCAAGAACACAAATCAGATGGGAAAGGAAGGTGGGAAACGAAACATTTAGCATGTGAGTTACAGGTGAGTGGAATCAGTTGTTAATGCCTAGTCAATGAGGGAGAGATCGCAATAGATAGCTAATCAGTGGAGAGAAAGACACAAGGGAGTGTAGTCTCCCAGTGTTTCATGCAAATCTGCCCCCATTACTACATACAGAGCCATCTTGTTCTTTGTAAAAGCTGCACAGGACTCCCTAAGAGATGGTCTATCACTTATCAACCAGTTTTCAACTGAATGCTGCTTCTTTTTTTTTTTTTTTTTTTTGCCCAATGAACAGCCTTAAACATAAATATCTCACCAAGTGTTTTGAGACTATATTAGTATATTAGAAGAATGAACAGTATGTTTTTATCATAGATGCATCTCTTTTTAATAAAAGAATTCCCATTACTTTTCAATTTAATTTTTTACTAATATGTAGGTATCAGAGTAGAGGTAGTATCCACCCTGAAAAGGCCATTTCTAGTAGGCTGAAGTCATGTGTGATTTATAGGGTATGTACAGCATAAAGTTAATAACTCTCTTGTCATGGTGAAGGCATCACTGATTGCTAAGAAAGGTAGACTGCTGGATACAAGATGGAAAGGGAATGCCACCAGTTAGCACTCAATGTAGGTGCTTCATGCATCTTTTCTTAGGAATAATTCTACATCAAAGCTCTAAGAAGAAAAGATTCTGGAGGCTTGGAGGCTTCTGTAATAACCATGCACATACAATTTCCATCTGGAGAGAAAACCAAGGAAGGAGCAGCAACGCTCTGCCCCGTACAGACTGCAGTCACTCCTTTCACCTCCTCCTTCTCTGCCCAGCCAGGTCCGCTGTCCCTACCACCAAATTAAACAGTGTGCATTAGATGGGATGAAAATGTCTCCTCGCTTTCTATCTTCTATTTCTATAAAATGAACTGTGGATCTTCCTGTGCCGTAGCCCACAGAATGTCCTGCATTTCCAGAGAGAGAATTATTGACAGTTTGCAATTTCAGACAGAAAAGAGAATAGTATTATTCCCCCACAAATTTGTTGAATTTGTTCTAATTTTATTCTCCCCTTTTCTCTTCCTCCCACTCCCTCTTCAAATCCAAATGCCACAGGAAAAGAAGCGCATTTGGACTGATCTGGAATGTAAAATGCTCCAGTCCTTTATTGTTATCTAGAAAATCTTCCTGAAAAGAATATTTTTAAAGTTTTTAGCTCAAAGCAGAAAGGACTTCATGTGCTAATGCCTGCTTCTCACATGCAAGACAGCTGTTGGAAAGATAACAGGGACAAACATAAAGCTTGAATTCCTAAGGAAGGAAGCTGTGTGACTGCATAGTCAGGAGAAACGGAATCCCACCAAGACGCTTTATTTCACCAAAGGAAGGAACCCATGAATCACACAGAGTTTCCCATTTAAAAGTATCCCAAATCCACAGAACGTGAGTTGGAGTTTTAAAGCAGAAAACCAGCATTTCTCTACAGAGGATTCTGGCCAGTTCCCACACAGTGAGAAGCCAGCAATGCTTTGCAAGCCAGCCTGGGAGCTGTGAGCAGTCGTTGTCATCTTATGGGAACCACAGTCTAACTGACAGCCACCTTTGGGATGCAGCACCTTTCCTGTATTCTGCTCTTACAACAAGGGGGCATGAAGGAATACAGGTAGATATCATCAAATGCATTCTTCAAAAGAAAATTAAAATATTTAACCAAGTCCATGAAGGGCTGTGTCTAGTAGGAAAACATGCTGAACAAAACGGCAGCCTCTAACATGCTTTGCATTTTTCTCACTTTGGACTACATCTTTTTAAAACTTTCATAAATCCATTAAATCATCTTCCACATTAAATTCCCTTAACCATAGAATTTTCTAAAACACTAACTTCTATTTTGGAAGAGATTCCAAATAATGTGTGTGTGGGGGGGGGGGTGAGAGAGTGCTTCTAATAACTTGTTTTAGACAAGGATAGCAAAATGCTCACCCCTCCCTGCCAAAGATACAGAAATGCAACATTTTCCCCCTCGCGGATTCCAGTATTCTTATTGCTGACTCGCTCTCCCAGAAAGGGTGATCCCTTTTCAGAGACTCACAAACAAGAATGCCAAAGCGGTCAGTGCCCTAATGCAGACGCGGTGGAGCCCCTAGCAAAGGAGGGGAAATCGGTTACCTGAGAAAGAACACAACTGCTCATCGCTTCTTCCCAGCTCGCCTCGCAAAGAACCAGGCAGCACAGGGGGTGCGGATACGGGCTCCTCCCGGAGAGAGGCGGGGCGCGTACTCCCTCCTGACGCCGTGGTGATGCTGTCAGCAGCTCACCCGCCCGCGTCAGCTAGCCAGCCGGTGCCTCAAACGCGCCCACCCCATCCGCACACCTGCGCCAGTGCGCCCCGCGCCCCTGGAGTCCCCGTGCTCCCGGCGCCGCCCGCGCACCTGCGCCCCCTTGTGCCCCATGTCCCCTAACCCCGCGCACTTGAGGCCCCCGCACACCTGCGCGCCCTACCAGCGCGGCCTGGCGCTTTCCAAGCCGCCCCGCAGTATTCCGGCCTTCCTCCTCCCTCTTCTATCTCTGACTTCCAAGCTTGCCAAATGCCTGCTGCAGCTGCGGCTGCTCCCGCTTAAATGGCGCCTACTATCCACCAAAGAGCTTTGAGGTGCCACCTACTGTATGCTTCTGGAATAGATGGCCAGGACTGGAATTTTCTGAAATTGCAATGAATTAAAGAAATTTCATTGAAAAGGTACCAGATTCTTTCGCTTTAGATCGTTCACATTACCAACTATAATTACTACTAACCACACAAGCCTTTCTTTCAGTGTCAACACTAAATCAAAAACCTACCAATTTAGAAGACAGACAAAATGGGGCCGTGCCGGTAGCTAACCACACAGTGCAGGTTAATACATTTTAATTTGAGGAACTCCTAATGACAAAACTATCGTTGGCAACCTGAGGCTAGAACTACCTTTTCACTGACTAGTTTCACAGCACTGTCTCAAGGAAATAACCACGTTTATTTTCTGACATTGATAAACAATTTTGTCAAAGAAGTATTGGTCAAAAATCGGTGAATCGGCAAGAAATAAGATGTATGACTAACAATTCTGTGCTGACATTTTAAAAATGCTTGCCTGTAACATTGATCTATAAATTTAAACTACGGGTCTCAGGACAATTTTGTTCTCCCTATTTTAACTTTCCTTTTTATAAACACTACCAGATTTTCTAAGAGTTGAGCAATATTAATATTTTCCTGATTTTAAATTTGATTTAGCTGACAGAAGCTCATTAACCTGTCTTAAAGCTGTTTCTGAATTTCTGTATAATTTCAAACAGCATTATCCTTTGATGTTCATTTCCAAAGCGAATTTCTACCCTGTTATTCACAGGAAATGTGTGTCTTTAAAATCTTACTCAAGAAATATAATGATGATGAAGAAAATTTATTTTGCTCATTAGTTCATCCTAATTCTGACCTTAAAGATATGGCCACTGGAATATGAAAAGAATACACCATTTCTGTCCATTAGTTAAGGCTTACCATCAGCAAATCCACCTCTATTTCACCGATGCCAGAAAACAGGGTAGTCACTGCATTCCCAGTCTCCTCTCCATTTCCAGGGAATGCGTGGCCATGGGGAAGCTGTCCTAGGAGACTATGGATACACTGTGGAAGGTTCTGGGCACCACCTGGCGCCATTGCTGGAGTCTGAAAGGAGCATCCAGACTAACAAGTCAGATAGTTGTTTTCTGTGACAATTCAAAATGTAGGCTATTGAGTTGAGTTAAGTGATAAGATGGAGGTTGAAGACTAAACAGAGAAAGGTAAAAGGATTTATAGAACTAAAAAATATTGGAGGCAAAAAGTCAGTTTTAGCCCAGAGCTCCTAGGGAGCAAGAGTCTGCAGTTGGAAGGGCACCAGTTCTATTCTACAAATTATGCATTGTGGAAGAATCCTGCATTTTGCCACATATAATTACTATTTGTTCTAGAAATGGCAGCATGGGCCCCAGAGGCCCCATTTAAATAGAAGCAACACACAAAATGATCTCCCTGTCACTTCCCCACAAGCCCTGACTTTTCATGGGCCAGAAGAAACAGATTGCTCCCAGAAACTGAGTGTCAGAATCAAATTTAATAATATACCCAAGAGGCATCTAGGCCTGTTGGAGGTGAGAAGCTCTAGGCCAGTGTCTTTCAAATTCCCTCGTGCATCAGAATCACCCCAGGGGCTTGCTATACACAGCCAGCTGGGAAACAGCCCACATTTTCTGATTTAACAGGACTGGGACTAGGTCCCAAAATATGTAATTCTAACAAGTTTCCTGGTCATGTTGAGGCTGCTTGGAGCACACATGCCCTGAGCATAGCCACCTACTTAGAGCACAGACTGGTAACTAGTGGTAATATGCTCAGAGGAAAAAAAACATAACATTCTTCTACTTTCTAAAGCAAGTTGAAACTGGCTCAGCTGACCCATTTTGAGGAAGTCGTGTCCTTCTCACTGACTCACACATGTACCCCACGGTCTTTTGGGGAGGCCATAAAAGTATCCTCTTCAGCTGCATTCGACTTTGCTTTTATGACTTAGTATTCTGCAAGCTTACACTTGGCCTCTGTGCAAATTAGTGGGGAAAACCCCTCTCGGGTGGACACAATCACTCTCTTCTCACTTCCTCAAGGCAGTGCATGACCTGAGGGTCAGAGGACGCTTTGTGCAAAGAACTTTCTTGGGAGAGGTGCAGCTCACTTCAGGCTCCCAACTGGGTGAGTGGGTACCTGCTGAACCCCAGCCCTATTATTGCCCTCTGCTAGCCACCTTTGCATATTACAAAACTGCACAACCCAGCACTTCAACCCTCTTCTCCCACAGTCCCGCATGGTCCATGTGAGAGCTAGAAGTTCCATTTGGGACCTGGGTACACATGTCCAGAGAGTAGCGAACACCATCAAGGGAGAGGTAGAGCCAACTTCCATCCTCAAGGGTAGGAGCTGAGAGATAAAGCAGAGACTCCCTAGTCGCTGCTGAACAAGCAGACATGTAATAAAAGACACATCTTTGGACGCTGTTCCTTTAGTTTCGCTGTCTCCCTTTTATCCTGTCACCTAGAAAGTTGTTAGAAATGGGGATTTCAGCTCCACCCTGGACTTTGTGACTCAGAAACTCAAGGTGGGACCCATCACTCTGTGTTTCAGCAAACAATCTAGGCGATGCTGATGATTCACAGTACAGCTTAAAACCCACTGCACTTGTTTGTTTTTTTAATATCTTTTTAACAAATGTCATGTTAACATATCTCCTTAGAAATTAGTGCAAGGCTATACCATCTTGATAGAATGTGCTCAAGGGAGTGGTGAGCCCCAACCCCAGATGCTTCTGGTCCCTCACCATAGTACTTGCCTATTTAGTCATCCCTTCTAATATTTTATCACATAAGGGTGGGGTGCAGGACTCCAGTGCCCAGAGGACACCCCCTTTCCCAGTAATCTTATCAGCAGTCAGGATGTCCACCTCTAGAAATAGCCATGACTCTCTTCTTCCTGCCTTTATCTTCTCCCTTGTGGAGTCACCCTAATCTAATCCCTGGGTGGGCCAGAACTTCCAAACTAAGATGTTGACTCTGAAATGGAGGAAGCTTTTTACATCTACTTAGAGAAAAGAAAGCCTAGGCCCAAGAATATAATGCCTTCCCACAAATGGGAAGAAGAAAACTCATTTTTTCTTTGTTTTTTGTCCATGAGTTCACTGGCCCCCAAAATAAGAGCTCTGAAGTTTGGTGAGCCCTTCAGAAATGTCCCACATAGAGAGCTAGCACTGGGTCAGGCAATGCATGTGTGCTGCTCTGAGGACAATTCCCAGGACACAAGTCCTCTGAGAGCCTTCAGTAGCCACACTCCAGCCACTGAAAACAGCACATATTATCTCATAATACTGGAGCCCTGAGGCAGGTCTGAAGACCTGCGTGAGTAGTTTGTGTGGTACTGTACTAGGGCCACTTCAATAGCCAAAGACAATTTCGAAAGTATGACATCCATTTGATGTGAATAAGAATCTCAGAGGCAAGTCTTTTTGCAGAGAATAAAGGTATGTGTCATTCCATTGGTGTTGATCCTGATTCTGCAGTTTTAATCATCCTTTCAGGTCTACCCAAATGTACTATGTGCCTTTAAGTCTGAGGAGGTTTTGTCTTTCTTCTTCTTCTCCCTTGATGCCATGTGCACCACAATAAGGACAGGGCATCATGCTTTCTATTTGTTTTTAATCTTTTCAGCTTACCAGGGCTACACAGATGTTAAAACTGACATCTGCTTTCTGTAATCTGAGAGTTTTTTAATCCCTATTTTATCTAAGGTTGACCTAGTTCTCTTGTTCTAAAAAATATTAACAAACACAGATAGATGTTTATATCCATAAAATGCAACTTTGTAAGCTCTAACTGCTTTGTACATTCCTGGATCCAGCCCTGCCTTTCCTCCTTCCCAAAACTTCCACTGTATGCTGTGGAACACTGTGCCTTATTCATCAAGTTCCTTTAAATCCTACTCTGCTTTGGGAAGACTCCACCATCTTTATGCCCTAATGAAGAGCTGACTCTTCTGCTGTCCGCACTTCTCCTATAGCACGTCATGCAGAGATTTTTCTTTTCAGGCCCTATCAACTCCTTGATCTCCATGCATTGTCCCTTTGTAGACATAACTTCCCCTCTGGTGGCAAAATCCTTGCCTCCTTCTGGATTGTAGCACACTCTTCCTTTCATCTTGCCACCTTTTGAGTCATCTGCCATTTTCCATCCTTTGGTGGCCTTCCTTTCCACCCAGATAGAGTGCCACCTGAATATTCTCCCTGCTATCTGCTCTTTCATTCCCATGGTCTCCCTTCCTTGCCCCAGTGACTCTTTCCCTCTACCATATCCCATCCATCCCCACTGAAGACCACATCCTGCCCCCTTCCATCATAACAAATCACAGAGCAGCAGGACATCTCCAGCCATTGGCAGAGCCACACTTTCCCCCTAGCAAGCCAGTTTCTCCCGTGTAGTCAGAATTACCTTCCTTCTAAGCATCTGTATCTTCCATATCATCACTTCTCCCTCTTCTATCTGTATAATAAGTAGCAAACACAAGTTTTCTGTCCCTCTTTCTCTTGTCCTTTCTGAAGAATCAAAAAAAAAAAAAAAAAAGAAGGTATCATCTGTTGATACTGAGCTTCTAAACAGCAATGTCCCCTCATCTGTACTGGTGACCTCCAGTCTGTGCCCCAATGCAGCCAGTAGGAGCAGAGCTGGGATGCCCTGGAGGGACATCCCTAATCTTCAGAATCCAGCCCAACCTTTGTATTGGCTCACAAGGCTCTCATGATCTGGTAGCTTGCTACCTCTCCAATTTCAATCTCTTGCCCTTTTCACTAGGCTTACAGGTGCCAACCAAACTAGCCTTTTTTCAGTTGCCTAAATGCACCCAGGTCTTCCTACCAACATAGCTGCTGCACATGCTTGTCTTCAGCTCTGTGAGCTCATCCAGCCATGGTCATCCTACTATATTCTCTACCTCAAATCTAGTCCCAAATGCACTGTCCACAGAGAGGCCTTCCTGATCACCCTGCTTAAAGTTTTATCACACACTGCTAAATTTGTTGAATTGTGCTCCTCCAAAAAGATATATGAAAACTATCTCCCAGTAAGTCAGACATGTGACTATTTAAACATAGGATTATTACAAAAATAATTGGAGAAACTGAGGTCATACTGCAGTAGAGTGAGCCCTTGCTTCAAAATGTCTGGTATTGTTTTAAGAAGAGGAGAAGAGATGTATGGAAGAAGACCAGTAGCTATATAATCACAGGGACAGTGAATGGAGTGACAGACACAAGGAATGCCAAGTATTACCAACAAACACCAGAAGTTAGAAGGAAAACAGCATTATCCCCAGGCTTTCAGAGCTAGCCTAGCCCTGACAACAGCTTGAAGCCTCCAGAACTATAAATTCTAGCCTCCAGAAGTCCAGATCCAGACACTGAGACAACAAATTTCTCTTACTTTAAGCTCCCTATTTTGTAGGACTTTGTCACGGCAGCCCCGGGAAACTAAGGTACCTTCTATCACCCAGCCCCTGGATTCTGCTCTCTTTGTAGTGTGTACCACAATTAGTTTCCAGTTTGTGTTTGTTAAGTAGTCCCATAGTTTGTATGGGTTTTATTGTGAAATTTTCTCCTTTTATTGCTTTCTGATTGTTTGTAGGACCTCAATCCCTTGTAGGACCATGGATCCTAGGTTAGAAATTCCTGTTGTGTGTCACAAGAAAGACCCACAGAGAGAGGATCCCACTTTCCTGGTACAGACTCCAAGCAATCAGCAGCACCTGTGGGAGCTTGATGTGTGTTTTGGTCCCTGCATTTGAGGGACATTCATCCATTTGCCTTGAATTAGAATTTTCTAAGCTTAGACAATTTCACATTCAAGCCTCCTCTTATAAACTTACACAAATCATTTGAAAGAGCACTTGGCAATCCACAGAGATTGCTGTGATTGCAAGGCCAACAAAAGCTTTCCAGAAAATACTAGAGATTAGCTGTTAAATTTTCTATATATTTATATTTGCACACCTTGGCAATTGCCACCTATTTTACTCAAGTGAGCCTGTCAGAAAATTCCTTTCTTATTTTTTTTTCAAAATAGACCTCTTAGTAAACTTATTTTACTCTCTTTTTTCCTCAGAAGGATTTTTTTTTTTTTTTGCTTTTTAAGGTTAATTCTGTAGTTTTTCTACCTCATCGTCTATACGTTAAGAGAGATATGCCTCCAAATTTCAATATTCTATATAACTTAAAGAATAGATACTGATGATAATTAACATTGAGATTTAATGCCCTATAACATGTAACTTACAATAAGCAGCTGTATTAAAAATTATGAGCATCGAGAAAACATCAGGAGAGACACAGGCAGAACAGATGCTCTGTCTTTGTTCATTATGATTTTACTCTTTCACCTAACCATAAAAAATTCTAACCTAACTTGTTATAGCAAAAAAAAAAAAAAAAAAAAAGTAGGGAAAGAAATCTCAGTTCTCCAATCATTCTTGCTGCAATAACTAAGTTCAGGCTGCTACTAACACAGGAATAAGTGAAATAAGCCAGGCTATGAGGGACAAATATCATATGATCTCACCTTTAAGTGGAACCTAATCAACAAAACAAACAAGCAAGCAAAATATAACCAGAGACACTGAAATAAAGAACAATGTGACAGTAACCACAGGGGAGGAGAGAGGCAATAATGGAGGGGAAGCAAGGAAGGGTTTTCAGGAACAACTATATAGGACACATGGACAAAACCAAGGTGGGGTGGAAGCAAGGGAAGCAAGGGAGAGAGGTGGAGATTGCTGCTGTTGGAGGTAGTGGTGGGGGGTAAATGCAGACAACTGTGCTTGAACAACAATAAAATAATTTTTTCCTTCTTTTTATTTTTTTTGTTGTTCAAGTACAGTTTTCTGCCTATTCCTTCCACCCCTCCCCACCGCCCCAGTTCTCCCCACCTCCCTCTCCTGTCTCCCCCTTTTCATTGTCCATGTGTCCTTTATAATTGTTCCTGCAAACCCTTTGCCCTTTTCCCCTATAATCCCCTCTTTTGAAAGAGCACAACTCGGCAGTAACAGTTGTTTTTCAAAGGACTGAAAAAAGGAATGAAAAACAACTGTTACTGCTGAGTTGTGCTCTTTCAAAAGGATAGTTTCCACCAGTCTCTCAATCTTGCATGCAGGAGAGGTTCCTAAAGAGCAAAGAAGCGACCTAGGATGCCAGAAGACATTTATTTAAATGTCACTTGTACACTGTGTAATGAGAATTGAAGGAGTTCCATTTGAGATAATAAACCAATTTTTGCAAGAGAAGATGAAGTAATTAATTATTCAAGGACAATGACTTCTTCAGCTTCATTTTCACAAACCACATTTATCCTTAGCTGTTTAAATGGGAAACAGGCTGCATACTACATTCACAAGTACCTTCTTAAATAAGAAACTAGCTGTAGTTTAAATCAGGAACTCTGAATTTGAGTGTCAGTGCTTGTCAACAGATTCCTCTAAGCACATGGACTATATCTGGGCAAAACAGAGCTCCTGCTCTTCCACCATTAGGATGGTGGGAGATACACAGCCAGCAGTCCCAGCAAGGTCTGGCTGGGTGAAAAACAGCAAAAGAGGTGGACCCCTTAGATTCAGCAAAGGGAAGCTTCCCACCAGCAGGATCACAGGCTTGCTTTCAAATATTCCCCTTAGGAAAATGTTGCTGGAGAGAGAATTCTTGGGATTAAAATTGGTAATAATTTTCCTTCAGATTTGCAGCATCCTCCCAGATTTGCTGGAAGCCAAGGGAAGGAGTCATAGGTATTTGGAGAAACCCTGTGGTATACAGGATACACCAACTTTCAAGAGCAAATGACATCGGACATATTTTCCTTTGCTGGTTGGACATGTCTTGGTGTTTTCTAGGGCTTAAATTCCTGAACAGTTATACTAGATGATTTCTATGTTCTCTTCTACTTACAAATTTAAGGGTTTTCCCCCCCAGAACAATGTATTTCTTTAAGTGAAAGGAGAACAAATTAGGTGAGCGTAAAATATCAAGGTAGATTTTGTAGTGTTAGTAAAATGGCCTTTCCTTGAGCATTTACCTCTTTCTCTGGTTTAGCCTCATCTATAAGATCTGACATTCCACCTTGAGATCACAATGAACTCATCCCAATGCTTTTTTAAAAAAGAATTTTAATGAGCTACCAGAAACTACAGGGAAGCTATGAGGAACTCATTGCAAACTATATCAACATGAAAAAGGAAATAGAAACTATCAACAAGGGCCAAGAGGAAATGAAAAATACAATTTCTGAACTGAAAAACACAGTGGAAGGAATGAAAAGCAGAATTGATGAAGCAGATTGGATCAGCGAGGTGGAGGACCAACTAGAAAAAAAAATCCAGAAAGAGCAAGAAAAAGAAAAGAGGCTCGGAAAGAATGAAGAGGGATTAAGAGAAATGCAAGACAATATGAAACATAATAATATCTGTATAATAGGGATACCAGAAGGAGAAGAAGAAAAGCAAGGGATAGAAAACCTATTTGAAAAAGTAATGATGGAAAACTTCCCTAATTTGATGAGAGAAAAAGTCACACAAATCCAGGAATCACAGAGTCCCAATCAACAGGAACCCAAAGAGGCCCACTTCAAGACACATCATAATTAAAATGGCAAAATTCCAAGACAAAGAGAGAATCTTAAAGGCAGCAAGGGAGAAAAAGGAAGTAACATACAAAGGAGCCCCAATAAGGTTAGCAGCTGACTTCCCAACGGAAACAATCTAAGCCAAAAGAGAATGGCAAGAAATATTCCCAGTAATGAGAACTGAAGGCCTGCAACCAAGACTACTTTACCCAGCAAGGCTTTCAATCAAGATACAAAGCCAAATAAGGAGCTTGCCAGACAAAAGAAGTCTAAAAGAATATACCTCTACCAAACCAGTTCTGCAAGAGATACCAAAGGGCCTGCTTTAAGGAAAGGAAGGAAAGGAGAGAGAGAGGGAGAGGAACACAGGTACAAAAATGGCAATGAAAAGTACCTATCAAGAATAACCTTAAACGTAAATGGATTGAATGCTTCAATCAAAAGGCATAGAATCACTGAATGGATAAGAAAGCATGACCCACATATATACTGCCTACAAGAGACTCACCTCAGGACAAAAGACTTATACAGACTCAAATTGAAGGGATGGAAAAAAAATTTCCAAGCAAATGGAGAGGAAAAAAAGCTGGGGTAGCAATACTCATATCAGACAAAAGGACTGCAAAAGAAGAGCCATAAAGAAAGACCCAGAAGGTCACTTAATAATACTTAAGGGAAGAATCCACCAGGAAGACATAAACATTGTAAATATATATGTACCCAATGTAGGAGCCCCTAAATACATCAAGAAAATCTTAGAGGACTTCAAGAAAGATATTGACAGCAACACAATTAGAGTAGGGGATTTTAACACCCCACTGTCAAAAATGGACAGATGGTCCAAATAAAATATCAACAAAGATATTGTGGCATTGAACAACACTCTAGATGAAATGGACTTAACTGATATATATAGAGCCCTTCATCCCAAAGAAACTAAATGCACATTCTTTTCAAATGCACATGGAACATTTTCAAAGATAGACCACATGATAGGACACAAAACTAGCCTCAATAAATTCAAGAAAGTTGAAATCATACCAAGCATTTTCTCCAACCACAAGGGACTGAAACTAGAAACAAACCCCAAGGGGAAAAACCCAAAGTCCTCAAAATCATGGAGATTGAATAGCATGCTATTAAACAATGAATGGGTCAAGAATGAAATTAGGGAGGAAATCAAAAAGTTGCTGGAAACAAATGAAAATAAACTCACAACAACCCAAAACTTATGGAACACTTCCCTTTTGAGAGGGAAGAACTCAAGAACTCAAGGAACAACAACAAAGACAGCCCAGAGCAAGTAGAAGGAAGGAAATAACCAAGATCAGAGCAGAATTAAATCACATAGAGACTAAAAGCACAATTCTAAGGATCAATGAATCCAGGAGCTGGTTCTTTGAAAAGATAAACAAAATTGACAAGCCTTTAAGCAGGCTCATGGAAAAACAAGAGAGGACCCAAATAGACACAATCAGAAATGAAAGAGAAGAGATTACAACTTACACCACAGAAATACGAAGGGTTGTAAGAAATTACTATGAAGAACTGTGTGCTAGGAAATTTGAAAACCTAGGTGAAATGGACAAACATCTAGAAAAATATAATCTCCCAAAACTCAATGAAGAAGCAGAAAGCCTGAACAGACCAAGAACAGCAGATGAAATTGAAGCAGTAATCAAAAAACTTCTGACACACAAAAGCCCTGGACCAGACTGTTTCACAGGAGAATTCTACAAAGCATTTAAGGAAGAGCTAACCCCTGTCCTTCACAGACTACTCTAAAAATCCAAAATGATGGAAGACTTCCAAACTCTTTGTATGAAGCCAGCATCATCCTAATCCCAAAACCAGATAAAGACCCAACAAAGAAAGAAAACTTCAGGCCAATATTGCTGATGAACATAGATACTAAAATCCTCAGCAAAATATTGGCAAACCATATTCAACAATACATTAAATGATCATACACCATGATCAAGTGGGATTCATCCCAGGGGTGCAAAGATGGTTTAACATTTGCAAACCAGTAAATGTAATACGTCACACAAACAAAAATAAAGACAAAAATACATGATCATATCAATAAATGTGGAAAAAGCATTTGATAAGGTACAGCACCCATTAATGACAAAAACACTCAGCAAAGTGGGAATAGAGGGAGCATTCCTCAACATAATAAAGGCCATATATGAGAGAGCTACAGCCAAAATCATATTCAATGAGCAAAAACTAAAATCTTTTCCACTAAGATCAGAAACAAGACAAGGTTGTCCATTTTCACCACTTCTATTCAATAGAGTATTAGATGTATTGGCCACAGTGATTAGACAAGAAAAGGAAATAAAAGGCATCCAAATTGGAAAGGAGGAAACAAAACTATCATTATTTGCAGATGACATGATAGTATATATAGAAAATCCTATACACTCAGCCAAAAAGCTGCTTGACCTAATAAATGAATTTGGCCAAATAGCTGGATACAAAGTCAATATCCAGAAATCAAAGTCATTTCTGTATACCAACAATGAAATATCAGAAGCAGAAATCAAGAAAAAATCCCATTTGATATAGCAACAAGAAAAATAAAATACATAGGAATAAACCTAACCAAGGAGGTAAAAGACCTGTACACAGAAAACTACACAACACTGAAGAAGGAAATCAAGGAAGACACAAACAAATGGAAACATATACTGTGCTCATGGATCTGAAGAATTAACATCATCAAAATGTCCATACTACCCAAAGCAATTTACAGATGCAATGCAATACCTATTAAAGTACCAATGGCATATTTCACAGACATAGAACAAACACTTCAACAATTTACATGGAACCATAAACAACCTCGAATAGCTGCAGCAATTTTGGGAAAGAAGAGCAAAGTAGGAGGGATCACCAAACTGTATTACAAGGCCACTGTACTCAAAACAGCCTGGCACTGGCATAAAAACAGGCATGTGGACCAGTGGAATAGAGCAGAGAACCCAGAAATAAACCCAATTCTCTACAGTCAATTAATATTTGACAAAGGAGGCAGCAACATAAAATGGAGTAAAGGTAGCCTCTTCAATAAGTGGTGTTGGGAAAAAAAATGAAACTTGAACACCAACTTACACCATACACAAAAATAAATTCAAGGTGGATAAAAGATTTAAATATAAGCCATGACACCATCAAAGTCCTAGAGGAGAACATAGGGAGGAAAATCTCAGATATTTCATGCAGCAACATTTTCACTGATATATCCCTTAAAGCAAGGGACATAAAGGAAAGAATACACAACTGAGATCTCATCAAAATAAAAAGCTTCTGCATGGCTAAAGAAAACAGTATTAAAATAAAAAGAGAACCAACTGTATGGGAAAACATATTTGCCAATGATACCTCAGACAAGGGTTTAATCTCCAAAATATACAAAATAACTTACACTACTCCACTCTAAGAAGACAAGCAACCCAATTAAAAAATGGGCAAAGGACTTGAACAGAAACTTCTCCAAGGTGGACATACAGTGGATCCAGAGACACATGAAAAGATGCTCGGTATCACTAGTTATCAGTGAGATGCAAATTAAAACCACAATGAGATACCACTTCACACCAGTCAGAATGGACATCATAAACAAAGCAACAAACAAGTGTTGGAGAGGTTGTGGAGAAAAGGGGACCCTAGTGCCATGTTGGTGGAATTGTAGATTGGTACAACCACTATGGAAAACAGTATGGAATTTTCTAAGAAAACTAAAAATGGACCTACCTTTTGACCCAGCAATTCCATTGCTAGGATTATATCCTAGGAACCCTGAAACACCAATCCAAAAGAACCTATGCACCCCAATGTTCATAGCAGCACAATTTCCAATAGCCAAGTGCTGGAAGCAACCTAGGTGCCCATCAGTAAATGAATGGATCAAAAAACTATGATACATTTACACAATGGAATTCTATGCAGCAGAAAGAAAGAAGGAGCTCCTACCTTTCACGACAGCATGGATGGAACTGGAGAGCATTATGCTAAGTGAAATAAACCAGGTGGTGAAAGACAAATACCATATGATCTCACCTTTAGCAGGGACCTAATCAACAGAACAAACAAGCATAATATAGCCATAGACACTGAAATTGAGAACAGGCTGACAGTCACCAGAAAGGAGAGGGGAAGGAATTTCAAGGGAAAAGAGGAAGGATTTAGAGCAACAAGTATAAAAGACACATGGATAAAAGCTAGGGGGTGGTGGTGGAAATGGGAGGGAGCTGGGGAGGGCTGGGGTGGTGGGCTGGGATGGGAGTAGAAGACAAAACGGTACAAGAACAATAATTAAAATAAAATTTAAAAATGAATTTTAATTAAATTCATTGGGATGACAATAGAATTGTACACTTGAAACCTATACAAAAATGTAGAGTTTTTGAAAGATGTAAAATATAAGGCTCCTTTCAATTCAATGTGACAGAATAGGTTGCATCTGCCTATACATTTAAAAAAAAAAATCTTACTGTATTAGTCATGTTTCTTCCGATATAGTACCAATAAGATGTGTGTGTTTATTACAGTCAGGTGCTATATCACATTTCCATTTTTCCATTTCCATTAATGGCAAAATGTATACAATGGTGGTCCCATAACATTATCATGGAGCTAAAACATTCCTATCACCTAGTTATATTACAGCCATCATAACACAATACATTACTCATGTGTTTGCGGTCATGCTGGCATAAACAAACCTACTGTGCTGCCAGTTGTATAAAATAGCACATACAATTATATATGGTAGAGAACACTGAATAATGATTATAAATGACTGTGGTACTAGCTTATGTATTTGCTATATTATACTTTTTATTCTTTTTTAGAGTGTATTTTTTCTATTTATATAAGAAAATAAGTTTGCTATACATAAAATAGTATGCCTTGTTATGGCTCATACATCTCATGTTTACTAAGTCTCTTGGTCGTATCGCTTTCTCTCATGCTTGATTTAATCTTGTGCTGTTTTGCTCACCATGGCCACTAAGCACACACAATCCACTGCTAATGTTGCCAGTAAGAGGCCATGTTTAGCAATTGACCTGAAAATAAAATCATAAGTGATAACGACTAGGAACATGGAAAGTCAATGATGGTTATTGTTCACCAGTCAGGCATGTCCCATTCCACCACAGCCACAATCTTTACCAACAAGAAAAAAGTGACAGAAGCTGTTACAGGATCTGCTTCATTAAAGGAAATGAGACTAACAGAAGTTCAAGAAGAGCCCATGTCAGATGTAGAGAAACTTCTAATGACCTGGACTGAAGACCGGACACAGAAGCCTGTCCCTGTCCACACCATGATGTCCACAGCCAAAGGTAAAAGTTGTGATGTTGATAGATAAGGCTGGACCAACTATGATGTTCAATTTACTGCTAGCTCTGGGTGGTTTAAATAATTCAAGAATAGTTATTCATTACACAATATGAAAATGAGTGGTAGTCTGTGGGTGCTGATATGAAGGCAGTTGAAGAATTTTTGGAAACTCTAGAAGCTGATTGTGGAGGAAAATTACTTGCCAGAGAAAATATCCAATATGAACGAAACTCTGTATTTTGGAAATGAATGCCTGAAAGAACTTGCATCTATAAGGAGGCCAAGTCACTACCAGGTTTTAAGACTTTTAAGGACAGAATAACAGTCTTGCTTGGGGGCAATGCCACAGGCTACAAACTGAAGCCCCTTGGGATCTGGCACAGTGAGAACTCCAGAGCCTTCAAGCACTTCAATAAGCACACACTGTCAGTGTATTAATACAGGAGAAATAAGAAGTCATGATGACCCAGCTCATCTTCCAAGATGTCCTCCTGAATTGCTATCCCAGTGAAATGGAGAAGTACTGTTTTGAGACTAACAGTTTGCAAGACTGCTTGTTGTTGACAATGCTCCTGGACATCCTCCTTTTGTTGGTGATCTCCAGACCAATATCAAAGTGTTGGGTACAGGATGGAGAGATGGGCCTGGATGGCCAAGGGCAGATGGAACTTTGAAAGAGAAACTGGGAGCAGAAGGAAAAGTTTCTGTCTGTGGGGACTCCTAGTGTCAAGGGGTATGAAGAATGAGTGTGGAGTGGAGAAGACTACACCAAAACAATTCATGAAAAAAACAACAACAACTCTTCTTAAGGGTTGAAAGGATCAGCTTTCTCTGCATCATGGTGGACCAGTGAGCCAAACTCCAGAATAAAAGCAAAGAAGTAATTACTAGAGAAATGGAATGATCTTTCTGGAAGGAGATTGAAATTAAAGAGTTGGTGCCTAGAATAGCCTCCTCCTGGACTGGACTTGGCACATTGGGAAGAGCTCATCTGCTCCTGTGGTACTCACTGATGCCCCATAAAATGAAACCTGGAGTTTAACTAAAGCTGCTCACAGCCACAGAGCCATGGCCAGCTCCTTCGTCATGAGGAAGCTGAGAAAGGCAGATGGGATACCATATTGATCAGCTAAGGCTTCCATTAATAATAAAAACAGTGTAATCATAAAAAAGCCTAGTGGTCAACCTCAGAAAACTAGACACCAGAGGATATGCTATAGTGTTGTTTATTCTCCAAAAAGTAAAACACAGTCATCTGTCAACATCTATCCAAGGTGACATTAACTCTGGGCAATTCTGTTACCTGAAAAGATAAGATCTGTAATAACATGTTAGATTTGGGGATTTCAGGCGTTTATATAAAAGAAGGAGGAAAACTCAGTGCTTTATCATGTGTTAATAAGATTCTGCTTATTTTTCTGTGCACTGTGGCATGACAGCAGACAACACTGGCACAAGTATAGCCATCTCCTTTTGTGTTTACTTCAGTTCAGTCTCCTTTCCATCCTCCCCTTTATCACAGAGGTCATTTCCATTTCTGCTCCTCAGGCTTTTGGCTCCATTTTATCCTTTCCTTCAAAACACATGATTCTTATTCTTTAGAGCACCCATGCCAGCCTGTGTACGCCCAGCAATCCTTGCCATCTCTGCCACTATTCACAGCATTTAACTAAGATGCCATTCCTTAGGACACTTAAGCCTCCCCTTGTACCCTGGACAACACAATTCTGAGAGCAAGGGAAAGGTCTCAGATTATCTTGTGTCCTCTATACCCTGTCTACCTCGTCAGTCAAGGCTGCATTGCAGCCCAGGGTACAGGGGCACTTTATGTTAGCAGAACTCAACTGCTCCATGTCATGGCCAGCTCGTGGGAAGCCCTGACCCTATATGTGAAGTGGAAATGCCCCATGTGCTCTTCATGCCTCCAGGCTCAGATATAACGACTCTCCTGAATTTGGTGTCTAGAATTCTCACACCTGTATTTATTCTTGAACTAGGATAGGATTGATTCATCATTTTCAACATTATAGAAAAGATATGCTGTGTACATTCTTCTGCAACTTTCTTTTCTCACCATTGTATTCATGAGCTTCATCTGCAATGATCTGTCGATAATTCATTTTTACTTCTCAATAATATTCCTCTCTTAATATTTTTATTGTTTCTATCTATTATGAATTTTTGCTATTTCAAAAAATGACTATGCAAACATTTTTACACATGCCACCTTGTAACTGAGCATGGGAATCTGGGTAGCTCCCTGTAGTGAAACTGCTGGCAGCATATCCTCAGCATCACTTGAGAGGGCCAGGTTGTTTCAAAATGGCAACAACAATTCCTGGATGCTCAAGGCAAGTGGCACAGAGGCTGCTCACACCCCTACTGACACCTGGATTCTCCAATTTTTTCATTTGTTTTGGTCTGATGAGTTAAAAATGGTATCTAGTTATTTAAATGCTCGCTTCATTGATTACCAATGAGTTCGAGCATTTAAAAATATATTTATTGTTCATCTGCTTTTCTTGTGAATTGACTCTAGATTATTGGTACATGCTGCTTCTCTTTCTCGATTTTAAAGATTCCACATTTATTTATATATTTTTGTGGGACCTAGCGACTGCATAAGCTTTTATTTTTATTTTATTATTCAATTAATGACATTCAATGTTATTTTATATTAGTTTCAGGCATACAGCATGGCAGTTATACAAACCTAACATTTACAAAGTGATCCCCCTGATATTTCAAGTACCCACTTCACACTAGATATAGTTGTTATAATATTATTTCATTAAGATTTTATTTATTTGCTTTTAGAGAGAGGGAAGAGAGGGAGAGAAATTGATGTGCAAGAGAATCATTGACTGGTTGCCTCTCACATGCCCCCAAACCAGGGGCCAGGCCCACAACCCAGGCATGTTCCATGATAGAGAATGGAACTGGCAACCTTTCTCTCTATGTGATAATGCTCAACTGACTGAGGCACACTGATTAGGGCTATTACAGTATTATTGACTATATTCCCTATGCTGTACTTTACACCCCCATAACTATTTTGTAACTACCAATTTGTACTTTTTAATACCTTTACCTGATAAAAATACCCAGCTTGCAAAACTCCACCCCCTCTGGCAACCATCAGGCTGTTCTATGTGTCAATGAGTTTGCTTATTTCTGTTCTTTAGATTCCTTATATAAGTGAAATCATATAGCATTTGTCTTTTTCTGACTGACTTATTTAGCATAATACCCTCCAGGTACATTCATGCTATTGCAAATGGTAAGAGTTCATTCTTTTTTATGGTCTAGTAATATTTCATTGTATAAATCTATAACCTTTTTATCTACTCTTTGATGGTCACTTGGGGTGCTTCCATATTTTGAATATTGTGAATAATGTTGCAATAAAAATAAGGGTGCATACATCCTTTTGAATTAGTGCTTTGGGTTTCTCTAGCTATATAACCAGAAGTGGGTTTGCTGGGCCATAAGGAATTTTTAAGTTTTTGAGGAATCCTTCATACTGTTTTCCATGATGGCTATACCAATCTTCATTCCCACCAACAGCGCAAGAGGATTTTGTTTCCTCCACATCCTTGCCAACACTTGTTTGTTGATTTGGCAATGATAGTCATTCTGACAGGTGTGAGTTGATACCTCATTGTGGCTTTAATTTGCATTTCTCTGATGATTATTAACGTTGAGCACATTTTCACATGATTATTGCTCATGTGTATATCCTCTTTGGCACATTGTCTATTTAAGTCTGTGGTCCATTTTTTTTAATTGTATTGCTTAGGTTTTTTTTTGTACTGACTTGTATGAGTTTTTATAAATTTTGGATTTAACCCCTTGTCAGATGTACCATTGGTGAATATTTCCCCCATTTGGTAGCTTGTATTTTTGTTTTGTTGATGGTTTCCTTTGCTGTGCAAAATCTTTTTAGTTTAATTTAGTCTTATTTATTTTTTCATTTGTTGACCTTGCCTGAAAAAATATAACAAAAAATATTGCTAAGAGAAATGTCACTGCAGTTACTGCCTATGTTTTCTTCTAGGACCTTTACAGTTTTGAGTTTTACATTTAAGTCTTTAATCCATTTTGGGTTTATTTTTGTGTATGAGGTAAGAAAGTGGTCTAATTTTTTGCATATATCTGTCCCATTTTCCCAACACAATTCATTGAATATACTGTCTTTACCTTATTATATATTTTTGCCTTCTTTGTCATATGTTAATTGACTATTAGGCATGGTCTCTACATACTGTTTCATATGACCTGTGTGTCTGTTTTCATGCCACTAACATGCTGTTTTGGTTACTGTAGCTTTGTAGTATACTTTGATATCTGGTACCATGATACCTCCAACTTTGTTCTTTCTCTAGATTACAGTAGCTATTTTTGGATCTATTTTGGTTCTATATAAATTGTGGATTATTTGTTCTAGTCCTGTGAAAAATGCCATTAATATTTTGACAGAGATTGTGTTAAATTTATAGGTTGCTTTGGATAGTATGGACATTTTACCAATTTTAATTCTTCCTATCCATCAGCACAATATATACTTCCATTTATTTGTATCTTCTTCAGTTTTTTTCTTCAATGTCTTATAGTTTTCTGAGTACAGGTCTTTTATCTCCTTGGTTACATTTACTTCTAAGTATTTTTTTAAATGGGATTGTTTTCTTAGTTTTACTTTCTAATAGTTCATTATTGGACTATAAAAATGCAATTGATTATGAATTTGTACCCTTCTACTGTGCTGCATTCAATGGTCAATTCTAGTAGTTTTGGGTAGAATCTTTAGGTTTTTCTATATTTAGTATCATGACATCTGAAAATAATGACAGATTTACTCTTTTCTTTCCAATTTGGACACTTGTTATTTCTTCTTGTCTGATTGTTCTGGTTAGGACTTGGAGTACTATGTTGAACAAGAGTGGTGAAAGTGTACATCCCTGTCTTGTTCCTGATCTTAAAAGAAATAGTTTGAATTTTTCCCCAGAGTATGATTTCAGCTGTGGGTTTCTCATAGATAGCCTTTAATGTGTCATATTCCCTCTATTCCTAACTTGCTAAGAGTTTTCATTGTAAATAAGTGCTGGGTTGTTTCATCAAATGCATTTTAGCAGCTATTGATATGATCATATGATTTTTATCTTTCATTTTGTTTATGTGGCATATTATGTTAATTTGTGGATACTGAACCAACTTTTTATCCCAGACATAAATCCCACTTCATCATGGTGTATCTTTTTAATGTATTACTGAAACTGGTTGCTAATATTGTGTTGGGGATTTTTGCATCTATGTTCATCAGGGATATTGGCATATAATTTTTTTTCTTTGTAATGTATTTATCTGGTTTTGGAATCAGAGTAATCCTGGCCTTGTAAGATGAGCTTAGGAGTTTTCAATTCTCTTATATTCCTTGGAATAGTTTTAGAAAAATAGGTATTAGTTTTTCTTTGAATGTTTTGTAAAATTTACCTGGGTGAAGTAACCCAGTCCAGGACTTTTGTTTGTTTGTTTGTTTGTTTGTTTTAATTACTGCTTCAATTTTATTGTTTGTTATTAGTCTGTTCAGATTTTCTGTTTCTTCTTCATTTAGTCTTGGAAGATTGTATGGTTCAGGAATTTATCCATTTCTTTCAGACTGACCAATCTGTTGGCATATAATTTTTTATACTATTTTCTTATAACCCTGTGTATTTCTGTGCTATTTATTACTTCTCTTTTATTTTTGATGCATTTAATTGACTTCTCACTATTATTTTTTCTTGAAGAGTTTAGATAAAGGTTTATCAATTGTGTTATCTTTTCAAAGAACCAGCTCTTAGTTTCATTGATCTTTTGTATTGTTATTTCACTTATTTCTACTCTGATATTTATTTTTTTCCTTCCTTCCACTCACTTTGGGTTTTGTTTGTTCTTCTTTTTAGTTCCTTCAGGTATAAGGTTATACTGTTTGGTAGAGATTTATTTTGTTTGTTTCTTGTGGTAGGCCTGTATTACTACGAGTTTTCCTCTTAGGACTTCTTTTGTATGTTCTGTATTTGAAAATGTGTTTTCACTTTCACTCATTTCCTGGTGTCCTTTGATTTCCTCCTTGATCTATTTGTTCACCCATTCATTGTTTAGTAGCTTGTTATTTAGCTCCCATGTGTTTCTGTGTTTTCCAGTTTCTTTCTTGAAATTGATTTCTATGTTCATACCATTGTGGTCAGAGAAGATTCTTGATATGATTTCAATCTTCTTAAATTTTATTGAGACTTGTATTGGGGTCTAACATGTGGCCTATCCAGAAAATATTTCATGTGCACTTAAAAAGAACATATATCTTGCTGCTTTGGGGTGAAATGCTCTAAAAATACCAATTAAATCCATCTGTTTGTGTCATTAAATGTCACTGATTCCTTGTTCATTTCTGTCTGAAAGATCAATCCATTGATGGCAATGGTGTATTAAAATCCCCTACTATAACTGTATTACCATTAATGTCTACCTTTATGTCCATCAATATTTGCTCTATATATTTAAGTGCTCCTATCTTGGGTGTATAAATGTTTACAAGGGTTATATCCTGTTGTTAGGTTGATCCTTTTATCATTATGTAGTATCTTCCTTTGTCTCTTGCCTTTGTTTTAAAGTCTACTTTGTTATATATAAGTATTGCTATCCCAGATTTTTTTTTGCATTTCCATTCACGGAAAATATCTTTTTCTATTCCTTTACTTTCAGATTGTATGTATCTTTTGTTCTGAGGTGGGTATTTTGTAAATAGCATATAAATGGGTTTTATTTTCTTATCCATTCAGCTACCCTAGTCTTTTGAATGAAGCATTTAAACAATTCACATTTAAAAGAATTATTTTCTTTTGCTCAGTCCCTCCATTCCCTAGCCCTACACCCACCCCTGAACTGTCAGCCTGCTCTCCTGCTATCTATGAGTCTGTTCCCATTTTCCTCGTTAGTTCAGTTTGTTCATTAGATTCCACATACCAGTGAAATCATATGGTATTTGTCTTTCGCTGACTGCCTTATTTCACTTAGCATAACATTCTCCAGGTCCATCTATGCTGTTGCAAAGGGTAAAATTTTCTTCGTTTTTATGGCAGAGAGTAGTATTCCATTCTGTAAATGTCCCATAGCTGTTTTATCCGCTCATCCATTGATGGACACTTTGTCATTGACTAATGACCCCCTGCCCTGATGATAACCAATCAGTAGAGATCACAACTCTTAAAGGACACATCTGAACAACTGATGAATATTCTATTGAGATCCTCCCCTGGGACCTCCCCTAAAAAGCCCACCCTTAAAAGCCCTTAGAACAGGTGATCCAGCAGCTCTCCCTTCTGGGAGCATGCCTATGCCTTTCCTCTCCCCCTCTTCTTTGCCCCAGGCAAGCTGCCTTTACCTTTCTTCTAAGCTCCAAGGGCCCTGCTTTTTTCTCTGTAATGTTTTCTGAGTCCATTTCTTCTACAGATCACTTCATCTACCTTTGTAACTTTCTAAGTAAACTTTCTCTTATAAATAATAATAAAATAAAGTGATTATTTTAGATAGTTATTGTCATTTTATTCTTTATATTTATGTTTTTTCATTTTTTTCTTCTTAAAGAAGTCTTGTTAGCATTTTGTAATACTGATTTGGTGAGGAAGAACTCCTATTGGGATTGTTTGTTTGTTTTTGTTTTGTCTGGAAAGTTCTTTGACCTTTAATTTTAAATAACCTTGTTGGATAAAGTAGTCTTGGTTGTAGGTTTTTGCTTTTTATCACTTTGAATATTTTGTGAGAGTCTTATGGAAGCTCCTTTGTAGATAACTATGTTTCTCCTGGTGCATTTAAGATTCTCTGGTCTTTAACTTTTACCATTTCAATTACAATGTGGCTTGGTATAAGCCTCCTTACATTTATCTTGTTTTGGACTCTAGTCCCTTTCTGGACTTGCATTTATTTTATTTCACCAGGTTAGAGATGTTTTCAGTCATTATTTCTTCAAAAAGATTCTCAATTCCTTGCTCCCTCTCTTCTTCTTCTGGTACTTCTATGATGTAACTGTTGTTACATTTGATATTGACCTAGAGGTCCCTTGAGCTCTCCTCAACTTCTTATTCTTTTTTTTTCTTTTTGCTGCTTTGAATGGATGTTTTCTGCTACCTTGTCTTCCAAATCACTAATTCAATCCTCTTCTTCATCTGATTTAATATTGTTTTTTTCTTAGTGAATTCTTCATTTCAGTTATTGCATTCTTCATTTCTGGTTTTTTGGCGCACATATATATATATGCGCCAATATATATATATATATATATATATATATATATATATATATATTTGCTTACTATCTCCTTGTTGAAATTCTCATTGAGCATATCTATTTTTCCTTTAAGTTCTTTTACCTTATAACTATTCTTTTATATGCTTTATCTGGTAGATTGCTTGCCTCTATTTTTTTAAAATATTTTATTTATTTTAGAGAGGGGAAGGAATGGAGAAAGAGAGGGAGAGAAACATCAATGTGTGGTTGCCTTTCATGTGTCCCTTGTTGGGGACCTGGCCTGCAACCCAAGCATGTGCCCTGACTGAACATTGAACTGGAGACTCTTTGGTTTGCAGGCCAGCACTCAATCTGCTGAGCCACACCAGCCAGGACTTGCCTCCATTTTATTTAATTATATTTTTTTTGGTGGGGGGAGTTTTCTTCTGTTATTTCATTTGGGGCATGTTTCTTAACCCCACCCTCATTTTGGCAGCGTCTCTGTATTTGTTCCAATGTATTAGGTAGATCTTCTATGTCGCCCAGTCTTGGTAGGGTGGCCTTATATACCTTATGCAGTAGGTGTCCTGAGAAGTCCAGTGGCATAGTCTCTTTGATCACCTGAGCTGGGTGCTCCAGAGGGCCCCTTGTGTAAGTTATGTGTGCCCTGCTGTTTCAGTTGAAACTTGATTGCTATTGGTACATCTGTTGGGAAGGGGGCTGACACTCAGGCTGGCTGGCATAGGAAAGTTTGGCAATAACCAGAGTATTTGAGCTGCTGTGTGGGGATTACTCCTATGTAGCAGAACTTGGCCCACTGGGTTCTGGTGCCTGAGACTTCTCCTTGTGTGTTCCACTGTGTAACTAATTGGATCATATTCTCTTGTGGTCAGAAGCCATTCACTTGGTGTTTGGATCTGGGGCCTCTTTGGAGGGACTTCAGTACAAGTCAATGACAGATTCTGCTTGTGTCAAGCCCTGGGCTACCTGTGAGGAGCTACACAACAATCCACAGTTGGGAGTTGCCTGTTCTGCCTGGGCTAGGCGAATGTGGGAGAGGCCAAGATGCATACCTAGGTTGGCTGCCACAGTATTGGGCCTGAAACAGGTTAGCAAAAGACCCAAGGCAAACTACTGAGACCTGCTGCCACCAACTGGCTGCTCATTAGGCTCAGCCACTGAAAGAACTTCAGGAAATACGTGAGTTGAGACAGGGAAGTTCATAGGAAGTCATCAGGTAAGGGCAAAGGCATTAAACCCGCTTAATACAGATTCAAATATAGCTTCCTCCTGACTAGGGTCTGACCTTTGTGGTTGGATGAGGTCTCAGGGAATCATCAGGATGAAGCCAGCAGAGATCATAAGGTTAAAACAGATGAAGAATTGGCCCTGTGGAGGGAGTGCTAAGCATAGGACTTGTGGCACCCACTGGACATGTGAGAAGATGGCCCTTGTTCTAAAGCTGAAACCAGAGAGGTCAGTGTTTGTGCTATCTATCACTACCAGAACCAATAAGTAGAGACAAAGGTGGAATCTTTATGGGCACTTTATTCAGATACCAGTGATCTGAAAAGATGGTGGGTTACCTAACTGCAAAATTATCTTAACATTTTATCTCAAGTCAATTTTTTATAGGAAGAAGGAAAGTGTAGATAAGGGGTTTGGGAAAAGGTAATTACTTAAGAGTTGCAGTCAAGAGACAAAGAAATATGGCCCAAATGAAAGAACAGATCAAAACTCCAAAAAAGAACAAAGTGATGAGGACATAGACAACCTATCTGATGCAGAGTTCAAAATACTGGTAATCAGGATGCTCACAGAATCCTGATTGAGTGCGGTCACAAAGTAAAGGAAAAAGTGAAGGTTATACACAGTGAAAAAGATATATACAAGGAACCAACAGTGAAGAGAAGGAAACTGGGACTCAAATCAACAATTAGGAATGAAAGGAAGAAATAAACATCCAACTGGAACAGAATGAAGAAACAAGAACTTAAAAAAAAAAAAAGGAGAGACTTAGGAACCCCTGGAACAACTTTAAATATTCCAACATCCAAGTCATAGGGATGCCAGAAGGAGAAGAGGAAGAGCAAGAAATTGAAAACTTATTTGAAAACATAATGATGGAGAACTTCCCCAATCTGTCAAAGGAAATAAACTTTCAGAGAGTCCAGGAAGCTCAGAGAGTCCCAAAGAAGTTGGATCCAAAGAGAAACACACCAAGACACATCATAATTAAATTACCCAAGATTAAAGAAAAGAAGAGAATCTTAAAAGGAGCAAGAGAAAAGGAGACAATTACCCACAAAGAGTTCCCATAAGACTATCAGCTAATTTCTCAAAAGAAACCTTGCAGGCAAGAAGGGGCTGGAAAGAGGTATTCAAAGTCTTGAAAAGCAAGAACCTACATCCAAGATTACTCTGTCCAGCAAAAGTGTCATTTAGAATTGAAGGGCAGATAAAGTGCTTCCCAGACAAGGTCAAGTTAAATGAGTTCATCATCACCAAGGAAATGTTAAAGGGACTTATCTAAGAAAAAGAAGATGATCAAAACTGTGAACAGTAAAATGACAACAAACTCATAACTATCAACAACTGAACCTAAAAAAATACAAAAAGAAATTAAGCAAACAACTACAACAGGAATAAAATCACAAAAATGGAGATTATATGGAGGGTTATCAGCAAGGAGGGGGAGGGGAAGAATGGGGAAAAAAGTACAGGAAATAAGAGGCATAAATAGCAGGTACAAAATAGACAGGGGGAAGTTAAGGATAGTATAGAAAAAGCAGAAGCCAAAGAACTTATATGTACGACCCATGGACATGAACTAAGGTGGGGGAGATGCTGGTGGGAAGGGGAATTGGCATTTTAACCAAGTCCAATTGGAAATGAAAGCCAGAGAGATGCACCATGGGAGGCCAGCAGCCATGCTAAGGGGGACTTTACTGCAGACCCAGCACACTGATTGGTTAGTCACTGAGGCATAAGTATGTACCTAATCAATTAGGACGTTAGTTTTTACCCTAGGGGCAAAAATACAAAGCAGTTACTGAAACTAACAATGCTAAATCACAGCCCTCAGGCAAAATACAAGCAAGTTTCTGGTCAGTCAATAAGACACTGGCTGGCAGAGGGGGTCTTCCTGAGAACAAATACCATACCTTTTGTGCTTCGACTGGGGGTTCAGCCTCTACTTGCAAAAAGAGTGGGGAACTCATAAGGGGCCATAGGCATATCACAAAGGAGCCACGGAGCAGTGTTTCATGGTCTGCTGGCCCTGGGTATGTCATCTTCAAAATTAGGGGCCGTGGCCCAATCACCCAGGGCACTATTTGCACTCCTTGTCCCCCAGGGCAAAAAAAGCCACCCAATGTATGTGGGGGGCCTTTATCTCCCAAGGCCATGTCCAAGTGGTTGTTTGTCTGCACTCCAGGCCCTCAGGTGCAGGCAACAGAATGTTTCCTCGTTTCCTCATGTCTGGTTTTAGCAAAGCCTCCTTAGTCTGTACCCGTAGCTGAATTGGAGCTGCAGTCTGGTGGAGTAATGCTTCCATTGGAGCTGGGCCCCCACTCTGACTCCTCTCATTTGGAGTTCGGAGGATAGTCTGTAAGCATTTCGTCCAGCCCCCCAATGTAGGGATGGCAGCTGTGGCTCGCTGGCCCTGCTTTAAGAGACCATTGTATCGTTCGGTCATTCCAGGAGCTTGGGGGTGATAGGCCACATGGAACTTCCAGTCAATCTTCAGTCTCAGACCCATTGTTGCACCAAGACTCCAGGAAAATGCATCCCCTGATCACTTTCAATGATCAACAATCTCCCATAGCTGGTGCATAAGAGCGCTCCAGTGCAGTGATCACTGCTTTTTGATCCTGGTGCCATACAAGGTATGCATCCAAGAATCCAGTGGCCATGTCCACAAATGTGATTGCATACTTTTATCCCTCAGAACTAGGTAGGGGTCCAATCACATCAACCTGCCACTGGGTCAGTGGTACCTGTCCCGTACCACCTGCCCGGTAGTTCCCACTGACCTCTGGTGATGCTTTCCCAAGCAGATAACGCAGATCTCATAAGCTTCCTGTACCTCTGCTAAGGTGAAGGGTAACCCCCAAATTTTTATAGTGGACCACATGGCCTTCTGCCCAGCACGTAAGAGGTGACCATGTTGCTAAGCCTTCATCTTCTTTAAGTCTTGATTCAAATGTTACTTCAATAAGACCCACCTGGATCCTGTTTATAATCACAGCCTCTCACCCCATGTGTTGCCCTACAGATTCCTATTGAACTTTTCCCCGTGGCAAGAATCACTCTCCACTGCGATACGTGATGTACTTATTTATCAATTCATTGCTTATGTCTTCCCCCACAAGAACATAAGCTCCTATTCTGTATTATTTTATAAGGTAAATCAAGGGTCTAATCTGTGCCTAAAGAATAGTAGGTGCTAATTAAATATCACAAATTAATCTTTCAGGCTTTACTTATCTACTACTTTTCATGGGTTTTTTGTGCACATGGCTTATTCTTATGTTAAGGATTTAATCATAGCCCTAATAGACAGCTGGCTTTGTTGGTTGATTTTGCACTGAAAATGAATGTATTGCGAACATTCTGAAATGAAAATGACCACTTTGTGTAAACACTCTCATCAACATACAAATATGCTATATTATCTCTCAACTTAAAAAAATGTCCTTCATCTACCCTCTCCTTCCAGCTACTATCTTATTTCTCCAAGATTCTTTATAAGCCAGAATTAATTCTTAAAATCCTTGTCTATTCCCATTATCTCCACTCCCTCTCCTCTATTCATCGGTCAGAAGTCTCCACCGAGTCCTGGCCCCGCCCCAGGGGATGCGTGCTCTTTGCACCGTGTCCCTGGAAGGTCCTCTCCTCTGCGTTTCCACGACGCTGCACTCTGCTGGTTTCCCCCGCTAGCCATCTCCTTTTCCTGAATTGTCCATCTTCCTCTACCTGACCTCCTCTCCACATCGAAGCTCCTCGGAGCTTGATTCTGGGTCTTCTAATCTCTTCTCTGCACTTTATTCCTTGGTCATCTCTAAGGTTTAAGTCCCATCTTTATGTTCATGACTCTAAAATAGTGATCAGAAAGTTTGAGCCCTCTGGGGCTCCATACTGGCATTTCCATCAATGCCCACTGACTCTCCATGTGGGTCCTTACAGATTCATCAGTTCTGAATATCTAACACAAACCCTTGAGTACTGTTCCCCCATGAGATATCTCCTTACTCCTCATGTCAGTAAAGAGTGCCACCATCTTCTCAGGTGTCAAGCCAAACCCTTGGTTGCATTTTCAATAGACGTTTGAACTTGCTCAGTTTCCTCGGGCTCTCCCTGATCCTTCTCATTAGTGCCCCTTCCACTCTTGCCTTTCTCTAATCCAAGCTCCACCCAGCAGCAAGAAGGCTTCTTAAAAACAGAGTTCAGATGACTTCATTCTTGTGCTTAAAACACTTGGAAGTGCTTCCCAGGGAACTTGGAGTAAAATTCACCTTCACCATAACCTCCAAGGCCTTTTCCCTGTCTCTCTCTCCAGAGTCTTTGTGCTCCTTTCCCCTTGCTTGTTGCTCTCCAGATACAGTGATTCCCCCTTCATTCCCCAACCATTCCAGCTCTGGCAGCTTGGAAACCTTGCACTTGTACTTCTGTCGAGACCTCCCCCTGTTCTCCATGCAGGCCTGGCTCCTGGTTTGAATGCTTCTCTTCAGAGAAGCCTTCCAGGCCAGCATACTGCCCATGCAGGAGTTTTCTACAGAAGTCCATGTTTCCCTCTTTCATCGTTCACATTATAATTGTTTTGTCTATATACTGGTTTTGTATTGCCAGTCTTCACCTCTGGAACATCAGAGCCAAACAGCTAGGACAGAGTCTCTGTCCTCTGTCCGTAGACCCCAGAAATGTCTGACATAGACAAGACATTTGCTCAATATTAGTCAAATGAATGACAATTTCCAAGTACTTCACTGTTGGAAACTGTAATCGAAGCTCTGTACTGAGTTTTGCATTTTAGAAATGGTCAGAAATACTTTAATATTTTAAGATACAGCTGCTGCAATTATAATAGTTCTTTCAACCATGAAGGGGCACCAAACTTTTAGACTGTGAAGAATAATAAGCATAAATTAAGGTTGGAAAGGAAAGGGGAAAAAAATCCATCCAAGCAATCAGTGAATTGAATTCAGCTATATGTGAGGGCTTTGGGATAATTCCATTTGGAACTATTATCATCACCTGCTACACTAACCACAATTTATAACTTTTCACAAGTATATAATATGTTTCATCATTATTAAAATTATATTAATGTAAAAACATTAAAACAGTCTCTGGCTAGTATATTCATACAATGGCATAAAACTCGGCCTTAGAAAAGAAGAAAATTCTGACACATGCCACAGCATGGGTGACCCTTGAGGATATTATGCTAATGAAAGGAACCAGACACAAAAGGACAAACACTGCATGATTCCAGTTATGCAAGGCACATGTTCTAGACAAAATCACAGAGACACAAAGCACAATGTAGCCTGACAGGGGCTAGGGAAGGGACAGTGGGGAGTTAGTGTTGGATGCAGACAGAGTTTCAGTTTTGCAAGATGGAATGGGTTCTGGTGATGGTTGCACAACAATGTGAATGTACTTAAGGCAACTGAAAAATAGTTAAGATGGTAAATTTTATGTTATGTAAGTTTTATTGCATTTTAAAAACAGTCTCTGGCTTTATTATTTACTGGGTACCCTCATTTTTACTTTACTCATCGTCCTCATTCCCTTAATTTTATTGTGTCTTATTAAATTGTGTGTATTTATGTGACCCAGCATAAATATTCCCTTGAACTAAAATGGAATACATTTTTTTAATTGCACTTATCTGATCCCAGACTTGGTGGATTTGAAAGCATAAATGCCACCTTTATGGATGAAAATGAGCCATTGATTCCACAGCTGGAGAGAGGACTGATGGCAGGTGGTAGAGCACCACAAGACAAGAATGTGGCCTGGGACACAGACTCTGGGCTTTGGATAAGAAGCAGATGACACCTGTCAAGACCATGTGAGGTCTGCACCTGTCTGTCCATCTGCCTTTCTCTGACTCAGTAAACTCTCCAAGGGCAGGCAGTGCCTACCAGCACCTTCCCATGCTGCACAACCCCCTTCGGTGTGTCCAGAGATTGACATGGAGCTCTAGTGGGTCAATCTACTTAACCCTCATAGTGAGTACCAATATTATTGCCATCTTACAGTGGGGAAATTGAGGCATCAAGAGTCAAATAACTTGCCCAAGGTCATGTGCCCAAGCACCACCAAGGAGTTGGTTCTGCTCTTGCACATGCCTAGCCTTGTGCTTCCCCTCTTGGACATGTGCTGGGCTCTGGTAGGAGCAGGACACTGCCTTCAGGGACACCCCCTGCCTCCCCATGCAGGAAGTTCCCAGAGTGCAGAAGTTCTCCCCCTGGCCTGATGTAAAGCTGTGATTCAGGTGCACTTTTGCTTCTTAGAAGAGGTGGCAAAGAACGAAATGCAACCACAGCTATGATTTGATGTTTCAAGTTCTGGTCTCAGGACTGCCAGCTGGGAGAACATTCATGGAATCCAGACTCTCTTGGCCTCAAGCCTCTTCTCTTTTCCTGGGAGAACTTTTACAAAGAGCTGTATCAGCTCTTAGCCAGGCACACCAGAAATCTTACGGATTAGCTTAAGTTGGTGGGGTTCCAACTACCCAGGACCTGGTGTCTCTCTGCCTTCTTCCATTGGCTGTCCCCTCACTCCTGTGAGAAGAGTCCTCTGGCAGAATCAAAGGGCCAGGCTCTGCTGCTGGAGGCTGTCAGTATACACAGAGCAGGTGTGCTCCTTACAGCCTTCTATCTGCAGGGAGCTTCCACAGGCACACCCCCAGTGGGGACCCCTGGTCTCGGATGGGGTCTGCACCCGCAGCAGTATGAATCTCACCTGGGAACTTGGTAGGAATGCAACTTTTCATGCCTACCCACGCTGAGCAAACCAGAAACTTAGGGGTGGGGCCCAACCCTTGGGGTTTCAGCCAGTCCCCCAAAGGATTTTCATGTGTGCTCAAGGTTGAGGGCCACTGTGGGGACATGACAGGAAGAGGAGGGGACCCCAAGGAAGGTAGAGCGAGAGCCCAGGTAATGGTCAACCCTAAATGCCCTGATGAGGCTCAGTCTTATGGACTGAAACACCCATAGGGGAATACCAAAGTGTGTTTTTCTGCTATCCCTAGGCTGCTTGGCTGATGTGCAATTTGTCGTGATAATCGTCTGTACTGCAGGCATTCCCAGTGTTGCCAGGGAAAGTCCAGGGGCTCACATCTGGTTAGAAAGCAGGACTAAAAATGATTTCCCTTAGTCACTAGCCATCATCTTCCTGCTTTATGCAGTCCTGGTCTTCAAGAAGCAGCACAGCATGTGGGGCACAGAGGCCAGTCTATATCTGCCCGTCCACTTTCTCTCCTAGAACTGAGGCAGAAGACTGAGAAGCTAGGAAAATTCCTTGGCAAGTGGAATGGGGAAGCTGAGACAGTGAGCTGAACAAACTGGTGGAGCAATTGACAGCTACATACAGGTCACCTCCCTAAAAATAACATCCAGGCCTCAGTTGTATTCCAGGTCCAGGCCCAGAAAAGCAGCAAAACCTGGCGGGGGATGCCAGGATCAACTGCAATGACTAAGGACCCCCTGCCTGCCTGGCACTGACCAATCAGTGGAGACCATGACCTTGAAACAGCACACCTGGAAAACTGATGAATATTCTGCTGAAATCCTCCCCTGAGATCTCCCCTAAGATTCCTGCCTGCAAGAGAGAGAGAAAAGCCTCAAGACAAAGGACCCTCTGGGGAGGAGCCTGCACCATTTGCTTCCCCTTCTTTCCCCACTTCTTCCCTAAACTCTAAGGGTCCCCAGGAGATTTGCAACCAGATGAACAGTGGGCAGCAGCAGCTTGTTCCAGGCTAACCCCCTGAATCTGTCCCCAAAGGTCCCTTTTCTCCAATTTCTACATGAGCTAGAGGAGCCCAGCCTAGTCTCTCTCCTGTCGCTTCTTCTATGCTAAGTCCTTCCTTGCTTCACTGTCCCCAGTTTCAATAAATGTACTCTCAATCACTTGGCCCTTGTGTTGTGAAATCTTTCCTGCACAAAGTCAAGACCCAACACACTACAGCTGGCCATAGCCAGACCTGTTCCCAGCTGGGTCCCCTGTGTGGTAACAGAAAAGCTTCTTTTATGTGCTAAGCATGGCTCTAAGTATTTTGCAGATATTAACTCACTTTTATTCATTCAATTGTATTCCAACCCTGTTTGTTTGGTAATATTATTATTCCCATTTTACAGGGGAAGAAATCAAGGTTATGAGTGGTCATTCATGTGGTTAAGGTCACACAAACTTCCAACCCACATAGATTGCTCCTGACTGAGACCTCAACTCTGCCTGTATCCACTGTAGGCTCAGGGGCCACTCAGTCCCCCATCCTCACAATGTTTCCATCTGTAAAAATAAGAGAACACAAAGGGCACCCCCCACAGGCTTTCTGTGAGAGTTAGGTGCCTCAGGATAACACCTCCTACTCAGTGCATGTTAACCGTCCATGGGAAACCCTGCAGCTTGCTCGGTTTCAGGGATTCTGTTTTCCTGTTTCCTCTGCTTCTCTTAAAGGAAAATCTTTACAGATTGTTTGCCTCCCTCCATCCACATTTGTCTGTGTCTACAGAAGGAACAAAGGCAAAGGCACTACACACAAACACACACCACACACACAGACACACCATTTACACACAGACATAACTTACAGACACACCCTACACAGACACAGATACACACAGATACATATACATATTCTTTGTATACCTAGTTTATGCCTATTTTATTATGTAAGTTAATTTTTATATTTATACTTATAAATATAATGAACCTCAACTAATTATATTTATAGTTATTATATAAAATAATTATATAAATTAATTGATTTGATTTGATTTTTACTTTCACCCAAAAAAGGTTGTTTCAGTATGAGAATGGCTAATTTTACTGGTAGGTTCGAAGCTGGTGAAAATCACAGCTTAAGTTTTAATTTTGTGAAAGAAACCAAACATATTTATTTTTAACTCAGAAAGATACCTTTGTTAGCTAAACTTGAACTTGATAAATAGCTAAACAGAATTGGCTAACATTTTTTCATTCCAACAAGTTTTACACCTGGGATTGGCCTCCCTGCCTTCTTAGTCAAAAGTTTTTATGATATTGTTAAAAAAAACATTGCACTTTGCATTTTCCTAGTTGTTAGGAGAGTAGGGAAACCAGGAGGTGCTCTGTACTCCTACGGGTTTGAGCTTGCAATGACTCTGAAGGACCACCTCTGTCCCAAGTCCCAGCGCAGCCCTGAAAAGGAGCTGCTGCCTCCATCTTGTGTTTAAGGCACTCTGTGGCTTTAACATTAAGCAACGTTTTTATTATCAAAAATAAAAAGTGTCCTGTTTCCTAGCTGGTTGATTTACTATGCCAAGCTAAGGAAATAGAAATAGGAAATTGTGGCATGGGCTTTTCAACACCGAGACATTTAACTTTATTTATGGTTTGTCTAAAAGCCTGTTTCTCCTAAAGAGTAAAGAGTGAAACCAATCAATAAAAATAGCTTAAGCTTCACACAAGTGAATGTTCTATAATGTGATGAATTTATTTCCTTCTAAACCCTGCTGGGGAAGTGGTTCTTATAAGTCATGAAAATGGACAAATATGCTCTATGTCTGCATATTTCTAGAGTCTTGTAGGTGCTTCTACATTTTCTTATTAATCTTCTCAAGCTTCTGTAAGATTCTTTTTTTATCATTTTTTATTGTTGTTCAAATACAGTTGTCTCCATCTTCCCACCACACTTTTCCCTGCCGCAACCATCACCACCTCCCACCCTCAATCCTACCCCACTCTGGCTTTTTCCATGGGTCCTTTATACATGTTCCTCAATAATCCTTTCCCTTCTTTCCCCCATTACCCCCCTTCCCACTCCCCTCTGGTTATTGTCAATTTGTTCTTTATTTCAATATCTCTGGTTCTATTTTGCTTGCTTGTTTGTTTTGTTGATTAGGTTCCACTTATAGGTGAGATCATACAGTATTTGTCCGTAAGATTCTTGCTTCTGCCTCTGGATCCCCTCAGCTACACATATTTCCCAGGTTTGCTCAACTGCCTTGATGCCCATGGGTGACAGAGAGTAGACAAATGGATGATTTTGAATGCCAGTTGTGCCAAAGTAAGGTCAAATGTGTTTCAAGGACTTTTGAGTGCAGTGGTTATGCTCTACATCTTGCAAGCTGGGTGGCTTTGGGCAAGTTACTTAACTTCTCTGTACCTGGTTTCCTCAAAAGTAAAAGGGATAATAGTGATAGTTTCCTCTCAGTGCCTTGGTGTCATTTAATGGGGTAACGCAAATGCTTAGAACAATAAATGCCTGAGCAGAGGAGGAGCAGATAAGCATAGCAATTTCTCTTTTCAGTTCACCCAGCTGCTGCCAAGGTTTTTCTGAAGCAGGGACAAATGGTGTGAGCCCTCCCTCTGGGCTTCTCATTTACCGACTAGGGAACAATATCAGTAAACTGATCAGAAAATGAGGCAGCCAGATGCCATTGAAGTGCGGGGAGGTGGGAGGCTGTGGGGGGTGCCAACACCTGCCTCCTGACTTCTTGTCTTCTCTCACACTGAAGCCTTGCTCTCTGAAGGCATCAATACCAGGTCATGACTTTTGCACTTACTTGTGTCAACAAAGGCACTTAAAGCTGCCTATAAAAAGGAGACATGTGGGGGTATAAAAAGCTTCAGAACATAAAATGTTAACTGCAGAGAAATGCCAAATGCTCATATAAAATGGAAATACGAAAGAACCCCAGTTCTGGCCATTTTTCTAGCTCTTAGGACCGCACACTTGTATTATTAACCAACCACATTCTTTCTGCTAAAGCAACTGACCAACATACTTGTGTCACTGAAAAGCATGCAGATGGCTGTTGGGTTCCATGGTTCAAGTCATTTCTATTAATGTGGATTTTGAATGATAATCAGTTTTAAAATAACCTGTTTTTCAAAGCAGAGTTGAAAAAAGTGTTAAATCTGGGCTATTATTAGGATGGTGATGAAGCACTCCTTCCTTTTGCAAAAACCATTGACAAAATTTCAAAAGAAAACTAAGACAGAGTGAAGGGCTTGCAGAGCAGGGGATGAAGGGTGGTGATGTTGATGGTGGGGGCAGGTTTCTGTGGCTAGGACTGGAGGCAGGCAAAGGGACCCTGGCTCAAGTACAAACTCTGGGAGCCACAGAGCCCTGCCACCTGGGTCAGGGACTACATCTCAGCTTGTTCGACCAGGTGAGATTCCTTGGTTTCAGATCTTTGATCTTCAGCAGTGGCAAAGATTACCATAGGCCTGCTCATCCATGGGCAGGGGTAGAGGGGTATTCTCCTGACAAGGAGAGATACTACATTTATTTTAGCCATTCAGTACAAGTTGCCATGTGACTCTAAGGTGGCATTACATGTGTGCTGTGTTTGGTCTTAGTAAAGAAATTCATGAAGGAAATGGGTATGTGTCACTTTCTATTAATAGAGATGAGGCACAGGCAATTGACTGCATACAACCATTTATATGACCTTCAGTCACTTGTGTGCATGTGTGTGTGACCTTTTGTAATTGCTTCTCTACCAGAGATTTCAGGTGGATCCTTACCTGCATGTGGATCCTTACAAACCCAAATTTGCACCTGCTGGAGCATAATTGTGCATGACCTCAGACAAAATATTTTTCTTCCTCTGGGCTCAGTTTTCTCATTTGTAAAGTGAAAACCAGAGGTATCCTAAGGCCTGTCTGAGCTCCAGAGCCCTGTCTTGCTGGCTTTCCTGCTAGACCACACAATCACATGGAAGCTGAGAATCACTGCCCATAGTGGTTGGGGCGTAGCAGCCCAGTTGTAAGCTTGTCTGCAATCTAACTGTTTCTCTATCAAACTTGTGGCTTTTACACATTTTTTTTCAGCCAGAGCATCCCAACCCAAATAAAAATCAGTGTACATATAATTTAACAAATGACTCCATCCCTGAGGTCTCAGTAAGAAGAGAAAGTGAGAAGAAAAGGTGACAAAGGCTAGAGCCTGGGTAATGGGGCATCCAATGATTCAGATCCATAAACAGCAATCTTTAAGACAGCACTGCACAGCCCGTGCTGGGCCTCAGTTTTCTCTCCTAGAAAAGGTAGATGTAGATGCAGTCTCCTGACATCACCTGGACACCTCTGCTCTGAACCAGGATGCCGCTTGGGGACCACACACACTCAGTGCCTAGCAAGCTATTTGTAAGCATCTTCAGTCCTTGACAAAAGACCACCTACCTGATAAATAGCTCCTCCCCCACCAGGAGAACCTAGTGGAGTGTGGGCAGGAGCTCTACAAGATACAAAGGAAGTTGCCTCTAAGCTCTCCACAACACCTCAAGGTCTGTGCTGCCACATTCTTGCTTTCCTCCATCTTCACCTGGCAGCTTAAGCCCAGCCTCCCACCCCCACTTCCATGGCCCAGACATAGAAGAGTTACGTTACCCTATGTGCTATCTCAAGTTTGATACTTTGTACTTGTGTACAAAGCTTGACTGAATGATGCACCTTCCTGCTTCTTCTTCTTTAAGGTCTGCCTCACTGACCATCTGAGGTATAAATATGCTAAAATATGTACAAAATCTATATGAGCAAAGCCATGTAACTCTGATGAATTAATCAAAGTAGTACTAAATAAATGGAGAGAGAGTTCATATTCATGGATAAGATGACTCAATATTGTCAATATGTCTGTTTTTCCCAACTTGATGTATAGAATCAATGCACTCCTAAACAAAATTTCAATGAAATTATTTTATGGAGATTAATAACTGATTCTAAAGTTTATATGAAGGAATAAGGATCCAGCAGAGCCAACACAATATTAAAGGAGGACAAAGTTGGAGGATGAACACCACCTGACATCAAGTCTTACTAGAAAGCTAGCAAGATAGTGTGTTATTGACCAAAGAATAGACAAATAGAAAAATAGAACAATAGAGAGACCAAAAAATAAACCCACATAAATACAGGTGATTTATCTTTGACAAAGCAGTAAAGGAAATATGTTGAAGCAAAGACAGTCCTTCAACAAATGGTGTGGGAACAATCAGATACCCATATACAAAAAAATAAATAAATCTAGGCAGAGACCTTTACAAAAATTAATTCAAGATGTATTATAAATGTAAATGTAAAATACAAAACTATAAAACTCCTAGAAGACAACATAGGAGAAAACCTAGATAACTTTAGGTATGATTTGAGATAAAACACCAAAGGTATACTGGAATCATTAAAATTAACATGTTATTCTTTTCAATAGATCCTACGAGGAGAATGAGAAAACATGCCACAGATTGAGAGAAAGTATTTGCAAAAGACATAGCTGACAAAGAACTGTTACCCAAAATAGACAAAGAACACTTAAAACTTAATGAGAAAACAAACAACAAAATGAAAAAACAAAACAAAATGGCAAATGACCTTAACAGACACCTCACCAAAGAGAACTATGTTGAAAACAAACATATAAAAATGCTCTATATCATATATCATCAGGGAAATGCAAATTAAAATGACAACGAGACACTACTAAACACCTATTAGAATGACAAAAATCTAAAAAACTGATAATACCAAATGCTGATGAGAATGTGGAGCAGGAGGAACTGTCATTCATTGTTGGTTGGAAAGCAAAACAGTTCAGTTACTTTGCAAATAGTTTGGGAGACTTTTACAAAACTAATAAAGTCTTACCAAATGATCCAGCAATCAGGTGCTCCCAAAGGAACTGAACACTTATGCCCATGACAAACCTACACAAGTTGGTTTATAGCAGCTTTATTCATAATTGCTAAAACCTGGAAGCAACCAAAATGTCCTTCAGTAGGTGAATGGATAAATTTAGGCATGGAATATTATTCAGTGCTAAAAAGAAATGAAATATCAAGCCATGAAATACATGATGGAATCTTCGATGTGAATTGCTAAGTGAAAGAAGCCAGTCTGGAAAAGTTATACACTGTATGACCTTTTGGAAAAGGCAAAACTCTGGAGACAGTAAAAATTTTAGTGGCTGCCACTGGTTCGGGAGGAAAGGTGTAATGAATAGGCAGAGCACAAAAGAGTATTAGGGCAGTAAAAATAGTCTGTATGGTACTATGATAATGAATACATGTCACTATACATTAGTCCAAACTCATAGAATGTACAACACCAACAGCGAATACTAATGTAAACTATACTTTGGGTGATTATGATGTGTCAATGCATGTTCATCACTTGTCACAAACAAACCAGTCTAGAGGGAGATGTTTATAATGGGGGAGGTCATACATGTGTTGGGTTACGGGGTGCTTGAAAAAATCTTTGTACTTTCTTCTCAACTTTGCTGAGAACCTAAAAACAACTCTAAAGAATAGCCAGCTCCAAAAGTTATAAAGGTTATATATTATTCCATTAAATATCCTTCTTGAAAGACAAAATTAAAGAAATAGAACACAGATTAGTGGTGGTCAGGTGGTAAGTGGGGGCTGGGAACAGAAGGGAGTGGATTGGCTATAAATGGACAACATAAAGGATCCTTGTAGTGGTGCAAATATTCCATATTGGACTGTATGGATGTCAATATCCTGACATATAAATGTATAACTATCTTAAAATAAAGAGTTTAATTTAAAAAATCTCTCCTGAATTTTACACTATTATTTGTATCTAGGATATTGGCTTTTCTCCTCTCTTTAATTTAAAAATTTTTTTCATGCAATTACATCTTTTCTCTTGATTATGTTGAGAAATGGTTTTGCCCCTTCCCTCATAGAATCGTCTTAGAATTAGCTATCTTTCTATTCTTCTAGTTTCTATTTTACCAACTTTTTATTTGTAATTTTTTTAAATTCCTTTTTTCCTTTCCTAACTTCTAATATTAAAAGTTTAATTTATTTATTATTACTTTTTCTTTAGTTTAACTCAGTACTTTTAATCTGTAGGTTTTTAAATCATAGTTGCTTTCTAAATATTCTATATGTGTATACTCATATATAAATGTATGTTTGTTTCTTTTTGACTCAAAAATTATTGACAGTTTTTTAATATCAATGTAGTTACTCTGATTATATTATTAATTTTACTTTACTGGATTATGTTCAGAGATTATGGTCTCTGGTTTTTACATATATATTTATAATTGACTAAGGTATTTCCTGTCTGATCATAGGATAACTTTCATAAAATGGACACTAGAAAATAAAGTGTATTCTTTTTTATCAAGAATGGAAATCAATATACATTCATTGTTAGATCCTCCTTGCTAATTATATTATTTGTATTGCTGTTGCTTTTACTTGAGTAAATCAACTGTCAACTAACAATAAGGATTTGATTCTACTATATTTACACAGGTTTTCCCCTATATTCCCTGCTATTTTTTGGTTTATTGATTTTGATGCAATATTGTTTGGTGCATAATAATTTACATCACCAAGCATGTAAAAATTAGTCATTCTTAAGTCTTATTTTCTACCTTTGTAAACAATTTTTGACTTTATTAAAACTTGTCAAATAGGATATTCAAGAATTTAGGCCACTGTCTTCATCACCTTCTCCTACTCCTCCTACTTCCTTCTCTTCAACATGATTATGATCATGATCATCATAGTTTTTCATTTTTCTGTCCTTTTCTTCATTTATCATTTGCCTGGAATGCTTTTTTAATCTTTTTAATGGTTAACATTTGGGTACATCCCTGTTTCTTTTATATGCATATATGATTTTTATATAACAAAGAGTTGGGCTGGTGGGGAGGGGTAGGGGGAAAGACAGAAAACTGTATTTGAACAACAATTTAAAAAAACCAAAAAACAAAAACAAATTATGTATGCTCCCTTAAAAATAAAAAGAATAGGGCTTATTTTTTAACCCAAACTGAGACAGTTTCTTTAATTGTTATTTGTTCCAATTAAATTATTTTGATGTTATTTTGATATGACTTAATTTAGTCACCCTATTTTACTTTATATTGAAATTCATCTTTTTTATTAATATTTATCTGCTTTTGGTGTGACTATACATGTGGGCCTGTGTGTGCCCCCATACATATTCAGTTGGCCAAAAAGCCCAAATGTTTTTTTCCATAAAATAAAGACACATTTTTTGCTTTTACCACTAACTTTATTGATTTGCATAGTTTGAGAATGTCGACTATCTCCTGCACGGTATAATGTTGATTATTCTCAATTAATGTCTCGATTTGATTCTTATCAACTTCAACTGGTCTACCCAGCCAAGGAGCATTGTCCAACAAGAAATCTCTAGCACAAAACTTGGCAAACAACTTTTGACATGTTCAGTCACAGCAACTTCTCCATACACTGCACAGATCTTTTGTTGCATTTCAGTTGTGCTGTTACCTTTCTTGAAATAAAGAAGCATAATATGCCAAAAATGTTGCATCTTTCTTTCCATCAATATTAAAATGACTATGAAATATTTCACCAATTTTAACTTTTTAAATGCATGCTGATATGATAGCTGTCACAAATACGTCTAACAAAATTGGTTCAAATAAAGTTAAAAACAATTAAGTGCTACTAGAACCATCTTATGGAAAAAGCAAACAAACTTTCTGGCCAACCCAACAAATATAGTGTGTGTGACTTTCATAAATGTGAAGGTTTATATCCTTATTTCTTTTGATTCCTATCATTATTCTTACAACTTTAAATATTACACATAAACTTCTGTGTATTTAGTAGGATTAGAAGCTACTATCTAGAAGATATGAGAAATAGCACAAGTATGAAGTCTGTCCAGAAGGTATCCAGCCATGTAATATAAAAAACAGAGACATTTGTTCAAGAAGATGCAAGATATAAGAAACATTGTACATAGGATGATGATGCCTCAGTCCCCTTCAAAGTAGGCACCTTGGGACCTCACACAGTTCTCCCAATCACCATCAGCTGCCCTGTCGTATTTTCCTGAATCTCATCAATGGTCTGAAGTCTCTTTCCTTTCAAAGGCGATGTTGGTTTCGGGAAAAGCCAGAAGTCACAGAGCACCAAACATGGGCTATACGGGGCTGAGTCACCTGGGTGCTTTGATGTTTGGCCAAAAAACTCTGCATGAGACGTGATGTATGAGCGGGGCATTGTTGTGAAAAAGCTGCCAATCACCAGTTGCCCACAGCTACAGACTTCTGAATCATCCAAATAGTTTTCATGCAGGAATGTTCAAGCTTAATGCAAAATCTGAGATAGATTGGTTGCTCTACTCACTCCATCATTGTGAATGCAATGGCCACACAATGCACATGCTCACTCAGCAAGGGACCACCGCCCCCACTGACTAGTACAATGAAGTCACCATTGATCACGCATGCACATTACATTCCACTCTCCTTGGCCACCAAGTTACATTGAAGTCACGCAAGCCATTCATGTGATATTAACATTAGCTGGACTTTTCCAAACATACCCCATATACTTTTTCTTTTCTCATGTGCTTAGCAATTTAATTATAAATATTATCATTTTTGGCTCTGGTAGATACTTTTGTAATACTAAATAAGATAATTTTCTTCCTCTTTACTCTCTGTTAACATAGATGAGTAAACTAATGTATTGATAATACATTAGTATTGTCAAATATTCCATTTATATTGTCAAATATTTAATACTTTTTCTTTACGTATATTCTCACACTGTTTTAGTTTTCAGATCTTTATGCAAATGAGTATTGGGAGCAATTCTCTATGGTTCTGTCACATCTGTGCTTATCTCATAAATAAGGCACTGACTGCCCCTTGTCTTTAACTACATTTCCAAAAACACTTGTACAGCAAATACCCTTGGAAGATGGAGGATGGCTAGGAATATTGGAACCCAAATAACAACACAATAGTGAGTTCCATGGTTTTCTCTTTGTCCTCATATGACCCTCAGATGCTAAAGAACTGGGCAACCAGAAACACCAAAAATATAATCAGTACAAACAAAAACCCATTAAAAAGCTTGTTGCCTCTAGCCATATCATGAACGAAGTAGCATCATCATAAGATAGAAAACTCTCCAACAATAACCACTTTATTTCAGCCAAACACCACAGAAAAACCTACACTTCCAAGCACAAACTCATCAGCAAAGTCTACAGGGAAGCCTAGATGCCCGCTCTCACATGTTGTAAGAAGTTTCTCCCTTTCTACCCCACTCTTTGTACTGGGATGGTATCATAGGAGGCCAAATCCAGAGCCTAGACTTCCATTCTGACCCAGTGATAATAAGGCACATCTCCTTTCAGTGTCAGTGGAGAATGCATTGGAAGCAGCAACAAGGCAACCTAGTTCCCTCAAAAATAGTGGCATCATCAGAGGCCTAGTCCAGAACCTAAACTCCCATCTCTATCCAGCAGAATGAAGTACTCCATCTCCCTGGGGCATCAATTGAAGCCAGTAGGGAACAAATAAATGAAAATAAAATAAATAGAACTTTTAAGTAAGTAAAATAAAAGAAAAATATGGAGCCCTGGCTGGGTGGCTCAGTTGGTTGGAATGTTGCCCCATGCACCAAAAGGATGCAGGTTTGATTCCCAGTCAGGGTGCATACCTAGGCTGCAGGTTCATTCCCTGGTTGGGGTGCATACAGAAAGCAATTGATTGATGTTTCTCTCACATTGATGTTTCTCGATGTTTCTCTCTCTCTCTCTCTCCCCCCACCCCCCTTCCTTTCTCTTGAAAACCAATTTAAAAAAACATATCCTCAGGTGAAGTTTAAAAAAAAAAGGAAAGCCTGACAAAAGAGTTTAAAAGGTATAAAGTTGAACCATTTGGAAATTTTAGAAAAACACAGTAATCTAAATTAAAAAAAAAAAAAACAAAAACAAAACCAAAACCTCAGTATATGGCCTGAATAGCAGATTAGAAAAGACAGAAGAAAGAACAGGTGAACTGAAAGACAGAACAATGAAATTAAACAGTCTGAACAACATAAGAAAATAAAATGACAAAATGAAAGGGACAGAACCCCAGAGATGTGTGGGACCTTAACCAAGATTTAACATTAATCACATTGAAGTACTAGAAGGAGTGGAGAAAGAGGGTGGGGCTGAAAAAATACTCAAATAATGTCTCAAAAATTTCCAAATTTGACAAAAAATATAAACTTACAGATTCAAGAAGCTTATTATCTCAAGCATGATAAATCCAAAAAAATCCACACTGTGACATATCACAATTAAACATCTAAATACTGAAGAAAAAAATCATCTTACCTGTATGGTAAAACAATTCCAACAAAGGTATTTTTTAATTAAAAAATAGATTTAAAAGTGTCACAACATTTCTCAAGTGTTGAAAGAAAACACATTCACCCACAATTTTATATCCAGCAAAAATACTTTGCAAAACAAGAGAAATCAAGACATTCTCAAATGATGAAACAAAATAAGAAAATTTTGCCTCCAGCAGACCTACATTTTAAAAATGGATAAAGAAAGTTTTCTAACTAGAAAGGAAATTAGAGAATTAAAAACTTGGAATATCAGGAAGTAAGGAAAACAAAAGAAATAGTACAAATTGGTTAAATGCAATAGACTTTCCTTCTTTTCTTGAATTTTATAAAATATGTTTAATAGTGGAGGCAAAGATTAAAACACTAATGAGATTTTCAATATATGTAGAGAAAATATTTGACATAATTATATTACAAGTGGAGGAAGTTAAAGAGATCTCATGCAAAAGGAAAAGATCAATGCAGAAATTAGGGAAAGGCCACCTGTATTTATAAGGTAGACCCTGATGATGTTTAAGTTTTATTCAGTTGGTTGGGTCTGAGACCCGGTGGTCATGGATAATGTCAACATATCAGTTTAATATCATCCTTCTAGTTAAGAGTCCTATTAACAGCAGCCGTGACTAAATGCTGTATGAGGAAAAAAATAATAAATTGGGTTGCAGTCTCTATCGGTTGAATAAATCAGATTGGCTAAAGAAGTAGAGTATTAATGGGAAAATTTTCCAGAAGCCAATATTTTTGAAGGACAGCTCTCCATGTGTCTCTTGGCTTTATGCAGATTCTGAAAGTGAGATAATAATTGTACTTTGTTCCAGACTATCTATGCAAGGATATTTGCACAGAAAACGGTCTTGGAAGATAAAGATTGTGTCTCATCCCAGAACAATGGGCATGCATACATATTGACTATTATAAAAGATGCGAGCTCCCTGAGGTCAGAATCCCTCACCTATGACACAACCCACACTGTGCAAGTGTCATCTGATAATCTTCAAGTCATTCTGTGGGATTTAGAGCTCAGTAAATAAGCACAAATTCTGATCTTCTAGCTACTGTGATTGATGAAGCAATAAATTGTCTTTTGTCTTTGATCCAGGAGTCTCATATCTTCTGCTAGCATCCATGAAATTATGGCAATCTAATTTCTTAGCTTGTAATAGGGTAAAATCTCAGAGTTTTCAGAGTTTTTAACAATGCCTCTGCCTTTATAATCAACTTATATTTTTGTGCTTAAAGTAGTTATAGTTGGTCTCTATTATTTGTGAGCAAAAGGTCTTAAACCAAATCTAATTCCAAACTCATTGTCTAAACATTATAAATCATCTGTCAAGAAAATCACTATACCACTTTGTATGGCTTATTCTTAAGTGGTGGAATGTACCTCCTCTCTGGCTAAGGAAATACTGAAATCACTGAAATGGATGCAAAATAATGTAATAACTCAAGAGTGATATCTTACAGCTGAATGTGAAAGGAAAATCATTACTCTTTTATTGAAAACATGGAAGTAAACTTAAGCTAGATATCTTTGTTATAGAGCAAGGACGGTGTTACCAATAGAAATGGGGTCCTTGTAGTGTCACAAGAAAAGCATTTGGGGGACCTGCATGGGAGGATGAGGTATGGTGGTAAGGTTTATTGAAGCTGGAGCAAACACAAAGGACTGTCCCAGTTTATGCTCCATCCCACTGTGGAAGAAGTCCAGCCTTGTCTTCATCAAGCCTAAAAAAAACACCAAGGTCCAGAAATTCTGTGCCCCTGGGTTAGTTTATATCAAAACTTAGTCCAGTTCCGCCTTTGTCCCTGTCTGGCTAGCACAGTTTCTATTCCCAGCTGTGCTTCTGCTGGTGCTGCACTACTGTAACCAGGCTGGAGCATTTGAAGACTATGCGTGGAGCTTGAGTGACTGCCGGGCCCCAGGCAGCTGCTAGGCCAGCATGGCAGCTACAGATAGAGAATTGTGAGCATGTGGGGTGAGCTCCTGTTACTCAGCAAAAGAGGGAACTTGCCTTTGTTGGGCTCTGATTATATTATCTTGAGCTTGGAAAGGACCAGGTACTCTTTCAAACTAACAAATCAACTTCCATATTTCTTCACAGGTTGGTGTTGGGTCCTCCCCCTAACCAATTTATTTCCTAGATCTCCCAAGGTTCTGTGTCCCTTATCCAGTCCAATCCTTTTCCTAGGATAGACAGGCCTTTACGGTCACCATCTTGGCTCCTACTGAACATGCCTCATAGCGGAAAAACTTCCTTCTGTGCCATTCTGTGCCTTCTGGCCACTGGGTATGTGTCCAGCAGAGGAATTTCCCCTTTATTGTTTTATCTCTCCCTTGGTAATCCTGGATAATAACCAGTAACTATCCTTCCTGCCTGCTTTGGAAATTAGGTCCCAAGGGTAGAGGATTCAACAGTCCGCTGGGGAGGCTATGAATGCTACAACTTCCTAGTGAAGCAGGATTACTGTCTGATTTAGCTCTCTTTTGCTCCCTGTGCTCTCTTTCTTTATTAATATCTAGCTACCTACACTAATAATAGTTGTCAAGGGAATGAGGACTTGGTGAAAGCCAAGATGTGAAAGAGTAGAGAAAACCAGTGGGGTTGATCCAGTTGTAATTACAAATAAAATATGAGCATTCAGTACAAAAGAAATAGGTTCAAGAGTTCAACAAAGGCTGAAGTGTAGAAACATTTTAATACCTGGTGAAGAAATCTGAACTATATTTAGCAGATATAGGTAGGGAAAATCACTGATGAGTTTTTGTTAAATGTAGTAACATCATTAATATGAGGATTAGGATAATAAACATGATTCAAGTATATAGAATTATTAAGAAAGAGGGAAGACCCAGGGAATCACAAGTAGTCATTTTACAGTTCTTACATGATATGTCTTGAGCTACAAGTTAAAACAAAACAGGCACATTTGAATACACAGGAGTATTTCAAAAGTAAACATGCTAAGATACTTGCATATCAGTGTCCCTTGAAGATCTAACACTTGTGCTGTTATTCCAAGAAAAAAACATTTCAAATACAAATGCAGTTTTAAGAATCAGGTCTTGCAAAAAAAATTGCATTTTGCATTGTTGAGACAGATGCATTTCAAAAACACAATGGTGTATTTCAAGATAGGTGTAAAGCAAGAAATATGGAAGTAAAGTACCCAATTTTACCAATGAGCACTCACGCTTATGTTGCAGCGGCTGCAGCCTCCTTCTTCACTAAGCTATGTATAAAAGAAAAGAAAAACCTGAAATTGAAGTCTATAGTTCACAATTCTCATTTTTCTGCCAAAACCAAAACTAAATTTTGCTTCAAGGGAGCCCATGTTTTTTTTAGACCTATTTCCACTCTCATAGCTATTAAGTCTCCTATGGTGGGGTTATCATTTTATTCTAGAAACATCTTTGTAAGAAGTCTTCAGCTGAATTAACTAAGGCAGCCTGTTCTTACCAGTCTGCATCTTTTGTTATTCAAATCATTCTAGTAGGCAAGAGAGTATTCACTCAGCTAAAATAGAAAAATAATTACATAGTAAAAAGATGGTAGCCTTGTTATCACTGCAACAATATAAAATTGTTTTGCAAATATAAGTGCAGTTGTGAATATAGAAGTATTCTCAGTCTGAATACATCATTTCATATACCCAATTAATATAGGAAATCATTAGCATTCTGGGGGAAAATGAAAAGCTCCTTCTTATAGGAAATGTAGTCTACCAGAAAAATTAAGGGACTTTTTTCTTCAAAAGTTTTCAATACAAAAACCTAATTGACAGTGATAAGCCCTTACCTGTGTTGCACCAAAAAATATAAGAAATGTTAGGAAAAACTGGTGGCTACGGGTATCACTAGAAATTCTCAGTTTTGTCTTGTTTTTCACTTACTAGAATAACAATGAGCTCCTGGTAAATGAACATTAGCCAAGTAAAGCAATCAGTTGTAAGGGCTGGAGATTCTCAGTGCTTCTTTGTAAGTGCAGGTTCTACCAGTCATTTCAGAGGATGACCTGGAGGGAGGGAAAATTAGAGAATTAGGGAGAGTGAAAGGGGTATTTCACAGAGAAATCTCCAGAAAGATTTAATTTCAGAGAGAACTGGTAAGGAGATAAAAAGGCAAATGTTGAGTCAGAGCAAACAAAAGGAAGAAATGGAAAAAGGAAAGAAGAAGATGAGTTTTAAAAACCAGGAAGACAGCAACAGTTATTTCAGCTCCAACTTGCCCACCTCACTCAGGGTGGGAGCCCCTCTCCCAGCCCAGTCTCCTGCCCAGCAAGGCTACAGAGTACTGTCTATCACAGCTTGTGGTCATACTGTCTTGTTGCACTGATTGAAGGTGTCTGAAAGATGCCAGAGAAGCCCTGATGTGGTGGGGTAGCATGTAAGCCCCTTTTTTAGAGAGATGTCCAGGGCTGCACATCTCCCCAAACTGGTCAACTTTCCAGAGAGAGGAGACTGAGCAGCCACACTTCTCTGGCTTCTGAGAGTGTCCTATATACCCCATTCCTGGTTTACTTCTGTATGTATGGAGGAGCTGAGGTATGCCAGACTACTTTTTATTTTAACCAGATGTAGATGCTTCCAAAGGAAAGGACAGGAAAGGACAAAAAGTTCCTGATCTGGGGTCAACAAAAAACAGTCAAATCACAGAGGTCTGACAGACCAACTGCACTCTTCTCTCAGAGCGGCTGGCAGTTTTGTCTTTCTCTTCTTTTCTGCAACACCCAAATCTCACTTTCTGTGAATTGTGAGCCATTAAGGTAGCTTTTGCCTCTTCCATAGGGGAGCCAGAGGATGTAAAGCATCAAAACTTGGCTTCCAAAAGGTATGGGTAAGCCCCAGACCGACTATTTGCTTGTGTGACATTTACTGAGGTAATAAAACCTTGAATTCCAGGTTCTTCCTCTATAAAATAGGAGTCCTGGTGGTTTAGAGGACTAAATGGGAGAACTTATGTCAAATGTCCCAGGACAAAACACCAGAAAGCTTGGTGATGGTGCTGAATGAGTTCCCTTTTGCTGCCATAACAATCTACCACAAACTTAGTGGCTTAAAACAATACAGAATTTATCATCTTATAGTTCTGGAGATGAGAAGTCTGATGCATGTCTCACTGGGCTAAAATTGAGGTGTTGGAGGGGCTGAGCTCCTTCTAGTATCTGGGGGAGGATCTGTTTCCTTGCCTTCTCACATCTTGAGGCCACCTGTGTTCCTTGCCTCCTGGCCCCAATCAGACTCACCCCAACCTCTGCTTCCATCATCACCTGTTCTCTGACTCCGATCCTCTGCCTTCCCCCTTCCCTTATAAAGACCCCTGTGCTGACATCAAGCCCACTGAGATAATACAGAATAGTCTCCCCAACTCAAAATCCTATTAATTCCACCCACAAAGTACTTTTGCCACATAAGGTGATGTATTCACAGGTTCCAGGAACTGATGTGGACATCACTGGGGACCAATATTTGGCCTACCATGTGACAAAAGGCTGGAAAATGTGAGAGGAAAGGCATAGTTGAATAGAATTGAGAGAGAATTATAGGAGTACAGGCCCCTTGTCCTATATGGGAAAATGGCAAAGGGTGCCTGGAGATACGACTACATGGGACCAAACAGGAGAGTCTGAGTGATATTTAAAGTTTTTAGATAACCAGCAGAAAAACAAAAACAATTCATGTCAAAAATTGGAAGCATGTGAAGACAAGTTAAATAGCAGATAAAAAATCAAAGTGAACCTATATGGCATCATTAAGAATATGTAGTCAATGTGGAACCTAAAAGAACAAAATGAAGAACTCAAAAAAATAGCACAAAAACATATTCACAGCTATGGAAATAACTGCTAACAGAATTAAAATTAAAAACAATCTCTCAATCACTCTCTCTCTCTCTCTTTCTCTCTCTCTTTCCGTTTGCTTGTTTGCACTTTTGTTTTGCTGGAGTAAAACATCCAGAGAAGCAAGGATATTTTCAAGACCTACCTTATGCAAAATTCCCTTGCTTATCTCTCACAAACCAAGAGCATACCTTCTGGAAATAAAGATACTCTGACCTGCTGACCATGCTTGTCCAATGGGCTCTGTTTGAAGCTTGTTCCCTATCTTTAAATCCAGGTTAGTGGCATGTGGAGAGAGGTAAGGTAAGCATATGGGCACGCTCAATTAACTGCATGGAACCAAAAATTCCGGTGACATGTCAGTGCAGGCTGAGAATGCTTTCCTGAATCCTCAGACCCGAACCTTGTAGGCAGCAGGGGTGTGAGTTGCTGCTTTGGATCCTGCCATGCAATGTACGCTGAGGTACACCACAGTGCCAGCTAAAGGAAGCAGCCCCTGAGGCTGTAGTTTTTAGATTTTTTTTTTACCATCTGCATGCATTGATTTGATTTCTAAAAACTATGAGACACAGATGTTTTTAATGGAGAAAAAAACTATGTAAAACACATTGCCAGTGTGTTACTGTTAATGGTGAATTGAACCTTGCTTCTTGAGTTTGGCTAAGAAAGAATTCAGAGCCAAGAACTCTGTGCAAGATAAAGTTTATTTAGAAAGTCACAGAGGTGTCCTGACTGGTGTGGCTCAGTGGATTCCAAAAGGTTGTCACTTTGATTTCCAGTCAGGGCACATGCCTGGGTTGTGAGCCAGGTCCCCAGCTCAGGGTGTACAAGAGGCAACCTATCAATGTTTTTCTCCCTCTCGTTCTCCCTCCCTTCCCCTCTCTCTAAAAAGAAATAAATAAAATCTTTAAAAAATAAAGTCACAGAGGTAGAACAAGGGAGCCAGCTGGGCTGCATAGACTCAGGAAAAGTTACAGAGGCAAAGGAAGGGCCCTTGGAGCTCAGCAGAAAGAAAGCAAACATAATACGTCTGAGGGAAGAAGAAGGGGAGAGGTGAGGCATGGACATGCAAGAGAGAGAGAGAGAGAGAGAGAGAGAGAGAGAGAGAGAGAGAGAATGAGAATACACTGGGTCCCTTGTCTAAAGGGTTTTTATCTGTTTTCTAAAGTCTGGGATTTAGGGGAGGTCTGGGGGGGATATCAAATATTCATCAGCTTTTCAGGTGTGTCTTTTAAGGATCATGGTCTCTACTGATTGGTCAGTGACATTGCTTTATCTGGTTTTACTGCTTTTCTGGTGTTGGAGCTAACACATAACTGAGGCCTAGATGTTATTTTTAGTTTGACCAAAGTTCTGTCTCTGCGGTCAACAGACCCAAGGCTCTGTTCCTAAGATTATTTGATGCTGGCTCAGAGTTCATTGTCATGAGGGGTTAATGTTTAAGGGAGTGGTTGTGCAAGGGCTTGTATGGGAGTCATATGAGAACTCTTTTCTGGCCCCACTGTTCCTCCTCTAGGAGGTTCTAAACAGCATGACTAATGACATGCTAATGGAGGAAAGGTCACCCTGGGGGTGAGGTCCTATCCTATAATAGTTGTTTTCTCTAGTTTTTACCATTGCTAAGCACTGGGATTTCCCACCCTGGTGACATTTTGCATCTGGCCTTTCGTTCCTGCTCTCTTCATGCCTAACTGCATACTCTTTCATTACTGGAACAGGATCAAGCGTGAATAAGAAAAAGAGGAACTCTGGAACCTCTTCTGCCTTTTGCTATGTTCTTGTCATTTGAAGATGACACAGAAAGTAGTAGAGAAATAGTTACAAATCCAAGATCTGCCACAGACAGCCTGGGTTTGAAGCCTAGCAGGCACCCATAACACCTGGCACATAGCAAACAATCAGTCAATGTTATTAGATGAACTACGGTTCAGAGGTTCCATGAATTAACTAGTATTGTTTATGATATGCTCTCCCCAGGCAGAAAACTGGTCACCCAGAGAGAATGCTGGTCAGTTCTGAATCCAAGCAGAAGAGATTCTTCCCTCCAGAGCTGTCTGTCTATCTATAAACTGTGTCCCAGTCCAGGAAGATGAAGAACCTGCTCTTTGCAGAGAGAATCTGAAGACCCTCTTTCTTCTTTGGGTTGTTAGAATGGGAATTAAGTCATTGCCCAAAAATCTTTTGATATATTCAGCAAGTCTTGTTACTGTTAGATGTAGACACTATAGCTGTCTTCCTTTCCCCAGAAGCTGACCCAGAAATGAGACATCAGCAGAAGGGGTTTATCTTAAGTAGTACAGAGTACTTCAGTGGGAAGCAGGGATGTGAGGCAGGGAAGGGAAGGAAAGAGAAGGCAGCAGTCAAGGGGGCATGATTGGGCCAGCAGCATTAAAGGCCATTGGGGCTCCACCCCACCAAGAAACAGTGGAACCCACACCTGAGAGTTATGCTGGAGGGAATAGGGAGCTGGGTCTTTATACACCAACCTTCCCGTCAGTCACGTGGTGGAAGCACAGCCAGGCCTGTTCATTCCACAGCACTCAGGAAGAAGATTCTGGAACCCACCACGGATAGATCTAGGTAAAGACTATTCTTTCACAAAGACACCCTGGATACACTAACCTCACCAGGCTTGCTGGTGCTGACACTGAGGGAAGGAAGTATAGGGAAGAAAGACAAAGGCTCTGCAGGCACACTGGGACCGAATTCCTGCTCTGCCACCTACTAGCTCTGTGATCTTGTGCAGTCGGGTTGGCGCCCCTGTGCTTCACCTTTCCCCCTTGTAAAATGCAGATGACAATAACAGCTCCCTAGTAAGGTTCTGGTGAGGTTTGAACATGTTCATATAAATAAGGCACTTAAAAAGGACCAGCCATAACACGGCCAAAATGTTTTTTATTCCGAATCTTTCATCAAGTGCTTTTGTCCATAAATGCTCTCATATAGTGAGCGCTCAAAGATTTCAACAATAGCTCATTCACTATAATGAGCCAAGAATTGACAGAGGCATTGTTGTGAAAATGAGCTGGTCTCCAGAGAACTAGAGGAAGGCGTGTGGCCAGTGAGCTGGTGGTAGAGGTTGCTTGCAGGGTAGCTTTGTCACACAAACAGCCACTTCAAGTTTACTGTGATAATCTGGCATTCATTTCTAAATCTTAGTAGATATAAAAGAAAATAATCTAGGAAAAAAGTATAAGGTCTTAAAAGCAAGTGTGACATACACAACTTCTTGAAATTGACAATTTTCAAGGCATTTGATCATAGCCAATGCTTGGTAACAGGGCTCCCCTGTGCTCCTTTAGCCTCACCATCAATCACAGTCAAGGTGAAATGGCTTTTGTTATAGGCCTGCTAATAACTCCTATAAATAGAGGTGAGAGAAAGCACAAAATCTTCATCATGTTTTATGCATAAAATAAGAACTCTAATAGAAAAATGTCTTTCTGACAACTTCTAAGGAAAAATATTCAAATTATGCTTTTAAATGAGATAGTATCTCATAGGAACCTATTGCTATATACTCTTCAGTGTCCTCTCCAGGTAGATTTAACCCTTTCAAGCTAAGACTGATTTTTGCTAAAAGCTGATTGCCAGTTCCCCACCCAGGGGATGGAAGGACACTGGCCTGAGATTACACTGCCCTCTGCTGGGAATCAGAAGCCAGTAAGGTAGGAAAATTCTCAGGGAAGTTTCCCCTCATGTTTAATAAATTTTACAAAATGTATAGAGAGGTTTTGCATGGAAAGTGAAGTTGGACTGTAACAGTTGCAAAGTCTCTCACTCTACACAAGCAAAATTAGGATGTCAATGCCACATTTGAGGCTGGAAAATGGTAGAATTTGCACGGACAGCTGGGGTTTGCAGTCCTAGAGCTGTCTGTCACAGTGATATCATCTTTGGCAAGTTGGTCAACACTTCTCGGCCTCAGTTTCTCATCTGTGAAATGGGATAATCAAAAGGATGCCCAAAGATTAAAGAAGAAAATGTATGCAAAATCACCAGCAGAGTGTGTAACACTTAGCATTTCAGTAAACATTAGTTATGATTATTACTTCAATCTTTCTGCAGAAACAAAGATGACTTGGTCAAGAACCCCAAAGTTGTGTGTTTGTACAGGGACAAAGGAGGGGTAATCCCAGGTCAGAATGTTCCATCCTCCTGCAACTGTTCTGGGCTCCAATGAGCTTTATTCACTCCTTAGCTGCTGCCTCAGCAGACACTTGGCCTTGGCCCTTTGCCTAAGCAACCCCACCGCTCCACACACAAAAAAATGTTGCCTTCTCCTCCAGCAGAGCACTTCCCTAGAGGTACTATAGGTGCTATTGTACAGAGGGCAATGTGAAATTCTCAAAGTAGGAGAAAAATTCCCTGCGCCATGAACAATTGGGATGGGGCAGTGAAGTCTGAGGGGAAGGGGTGTCAACTGACTAAATTTACTTTTATATTCATTCACTCACAAGTATTTTCTTAATACCACCACTTGCCAAGCAAGTCTTCTTAGCACTCATGTTGAAGGACTGTGCTGGCGGGGCTGCAGATGGGCTGTCCCACTCCCTTGGGCACCTGCTGGGTGGATTGGTTCCCCTTTCGTGTGGTTTGTTACACCCCAGTGAGACCAAAACCCATACTAGGGCATCCCGTAAGATCTTGTGGAGTGAGCAGTTTCTCCTGTAAACAAGTCTAAGCAGGCGAGAGTTCATATTGATGTAAAACCTTATGCCACAAAAATGACATAGGTGCTAGCAGGGGCTGTCCATGCAATGTCTCAGTACCCACGGTAGTCCTTTTGGGCTCCGTCCAGTAGATTCCATAGTCACAGCCACTGCTGAGCATCAGGCCCTCACAGCACTCCAGAGTCATCACATGAGGACGGATCTAAATCACCACCTCTAATGAGTTTGGGTTGGAGTTACAGAAACAATCCCAGTGTAGCCATTCACAGCCCATGTTCCTTCAGCAGTGTTTAATCTCTCCTGTCTCCAACTTCTCATCAGACCATGGGAATTATATTTATCTTGCACAATTGTTGTGAGAATTAGACAGTAAATGTCAAGCCCCCAACTATCTACAGAGTGTGTGCAGTAAGTCAATGGTAGCCATTGTTATTACTTTACATCTATAGAAAATGCATACACATATGTGTTGTGTACATGGAACTTTACACACACACACTGATGAATGTGAAAACATGCATACCAGCTTCTATTTCTGTGGATAAAATATTTAGTCTAATACTTAAGAAGAAGGAAAATGAATACTCTTGAGATTACAAAGGATAAATATATCTACTTGGCAAAGTTCAAAAACAGGGAAAACTAATCTAAGGTGATAGAAATCAGAATTATAGTCGACCCTGGGATGGTGGAATCTCGTTCTAAAGGGGCAATTTCTTGGTGATGGAAATCCTATCTACGTTCGCTGTGGTGGTGGTTACCTAAGTGTGTACATTTATACACATTTGTCAAAGCTAATCAAACCATGAAGCTTTTGTACCTATTGTATGCAAATGAGGCCTTAATTTTTTAAATAGATCAAGGTCAACCTAATGAAATTAAAATTTTACACTGCCATAGTTTCCTATGTTTAATAATTAAAAAAAAAGATGAAATCCCTACCCTTATTAAAATCTTCCTATGGCTTCTCCTTGGCTTACTACAAAATCAAAGCATTTACTGTAACTTATGAAGCTGCCTTGATCTAGCCTCTCTCCTTCTCTACACATTCACCTCCCATCACTCACCCAAACACCCTGGCTTGAACACACCAGGTCCTTTGCAGTTCTGACCCCCTCTCTTTAGATTACTCTTGCCCACATCTTTATTAATGCATGAATCACCTCATTCACTCACACCCCAGATGTCTACTTCAGAGACACCACCCTGATACACTATCTCTTCTTTCCCATTGCCTGTACTTCCTCATAGTACTAATTCTACCTGAAATTAAACTGCATATTTATAAGTTTATTTGTTGATTGTCTACCTGCCCACTATTTTGTCAGCTTCTGAAGAAAGAGATCTTGCTAGTCCTGTATTCCCAGGGCTCAGAACTGCCAGATGAACAGTAGACATGGCCCACATATGTACCCACACACCCAGACTCATGTGAGCACATACACACATGCATATGCACACACATGGTCACATGCACACATGCATGCACACACAAACATATATACACGTATACAGACATACATGCTGAACAAGGAGAGTGGGCAGAGAGTTGTAATGATGACTTTTCATTGTTTTGATTACATACAGTATTTAAGTTTTCTACTAAAAAATTGAGATCTTTTAAAGCTGTTTGTTTAAATCTCTGCAGGAGCGCTGTTTCTCCACATGAGATTGAGATTCCCACTTCTTGTGTCCACAAAATGTGCTATAGAGCAGATTACAGAGTGTTTTGAAGATAAAGAAGTGTGCCAACTTCATATTCAAGTTCAGCTGCTCTTGACCTCAACTGGGAATAAAAATATTGGCTAAGAAGTATCTGACTTGGGTCATTTTCCTTTAAAAATAAAAGGATTATTTCAATTATACCTCAATTATAAATAAATAGAAAAATCACTTATCCCCCAGTTAAGAAAGACAGAAATACATACATACATACATATGTACATACAGATGGGAGACAGGGAGACAGAGAAAGGGAGAGAGGGAGGGAGGGAGGGAGGGAGGGAAGGAGGGAGGGAAGAAGAAAAGGAAAAAAAGAGAAGTTGTTGAATTTACCAAAACCAACCTAGGAAAGTTTGATGCTAAGTTGTGTAGATGCCAGATGTCATATTAATTAGCCTTGCTGGCTAGATTACAATAGTTTAACCAGTGATAGGCTTATCAGCTATCCACTAATAATGGATAGTTGCTCATCCCTTGTGAGCAACACCTAGAACCTTTTCCAAGGCTGAAGTTACTACATTTCACAAAGAAATAACATGCTTTCATGTAACGCTCCCAAACTTGACAAATATAGAAGAAAATCTAGTTCCTAGGCACATTTTTTAATAGCTAAGTCAAAAGAGCTGTGGAATGTGAAATATAAATGTGAGCATCATTCTCACTTCACTGTTTCTTCTTTGATCCCATAAGAAAAATGATAATAACCTCTCCTACACCGGTCTCTTCTGATACCATCCCAACATGCACCCTGGACTTCAAGGACCATTTCTGGTTACTTTGTGCAGATGAAGGAAGTCACAAGCCCTGGTGCCTGTGTGCTCTGGACCCTGTGTCTTTCCCAAGATGAGAGTGGCAGCCTGTGTGAATGCTGAGCTCACAGAGAACTCAAGATGTCACTACTGGTGACACCTCCCTATTCTCATTTTGCCTATAGTACAATAACATTGCTATTTGTTGAACTAATACAAAGTGGTTAGTTTGTGTTTTAAACTTTGAAAAGACATTATTGATGTTCTGAAGTAACTGAACACATAATCCCCAAAACTGTTCACTGGTTGTTATGGACACATGCTCACGTGTCATGAACATTAATGAACAAAACTGGGAGGGATTTAAGAGCAGAGATCTGGGTTCAAATCCTGATTCTACAACTTCCTGCCAATGTTACTTCACCTCCTCTTCTTCAGGGTCTTCATCTGTAAAATGGAGATAATAATAGGTCCCACTTCACAGGCTATCTTGATGAAAAAAATTAGATACTGTGTGTAAAAGATATATCAAAGTGCCTTCATATATATATTTACTATCTTTATAAACAAAGGGCTATGGTAGTAGATGGTCTAAATGAAAAGAGGGAAGTTCTCTGTCTTGAGTAAAACAAAATGTAGAAGTTGTTATGTATGCTTGAAAAAAAGGAACTAGAATATAGAGAAGTATAAATAAACATGTTCATTGATCTCAGGAATCTTACACAAGTTATCTCTTTTAGTTTTCACAATAACAAAAAACCATTGCACATTATTCAGTATACTTTTAATTACTAGAGATCTAAGCCTAACTCAAAATGGCTAAAGACAAAAAGAAGTGAGGGAGGAAGGGACAGAAGGATGAAGAGAGAGAGAGACAGAGAAAGAGAGAGAGAGAGAAGATCCCGAGGTTAAATGATGTATGAATGGTTTTCTCTTTCTTGCTCCATTCTCCCAGCTACAGGTACATGCTTCTCTCTTCTTGTTGGCCTCATTCCCTCCTACTTCAGACAGGCTTTCTTGTGAGCCAAGAAACATGGCTCTGGAAGCCCTAAGGCTATATTATTAGAGAACATAATCCAACCAGAAGAGAGGCCTTCCCTTTTTCACAATTCCTATGTCAGATCTCAAGGAAGCATCTATTTGGGCCTTGAGCTACATGCCCGCCATTTGTCCAGTCACCAGGCTTAAGCACATGGGGTGTTCTGATTGGCACTAAAAAAAGAACAAACTAAGCCCAAAGTTGAATAAGAAAGGAAATAATAAGAGCAGAAACAAATGAAATAGAATAAATAAACAACTCAACAAAACTAAGTCTGTTTTTATTGGGAAAAAATCGACAAAATTGACAAACCTTTAGCCAGACTAAGAAAAAAGAGATGAGACTCAAATAAATAAAATGAGAAATAAAAGAGGATACATTACAACTGATATCACAGAAATGAAAGGAATTATAAGAAACTACTCTAGACAATTATAGGCCAACACATTGGATAATCTAGAAGAAATGAATAAATTCCTAGAACCATATATATGATTCTATAAAGATTAAATCATGAAGAAACAGAAAATGTGAAGAGACCAATAATGAGTGAAGGCACTGAACAAGTAATCAAAAACCTCCCCAAAAAGAAGTCCAGGACCAGATGGCTTCACTGGTGAATTCTGCCAGGTATTTAAAGAACAATTAATACCTATTCTTCTCAAATTTTTCCAAAAAATTGAAGAGAAGGGAATACTTTCTAACTTATTTTATAAGACCAGCACTACCTTTAAACTAAAACCAGGAAATAACACGATAAGAAAAGAAAACTACAGACCAATATACCTAATGATTATTGATGCGAAAATTCCCAACAAAATACTAGAAAACTGAATTCAAGAGTACATTGAAAGAATCAGACACCACGATCATGTGGGATTTATCCATAAATGCAAGGATGGTTTAATATATGCAAATCAATAAAAGTGATATACCATATTAATAAAATGAAGAAAAAAATCAAAACATCTTTTAAAAGTGCAGAAAAAGAATTTGACAAAATTTAAGATCCTTTCATGATAAACACACACATACACACAACATAGAAATAAATAGAAGGAAGTGACCTCAACTTAACATAGGCCATATATGGAAAGCCTACAGCTTCACCCTGGCTGGTGTAGCTCAGTGAATTGAGTGTGGGCCTGAGAACCAACCAGTCACTGGTTTAATTCCTAATTAAGGCACATGCCTGGGTTGTGGGCCAGGTCCCCAGTAGGGTATGTGCAAGAGGCAACCACACATTGATGTTTATCTCCCTCTCTTTATCCTTCCCTAAAAATAAATAAAATCTTTTTAAAAAATGAAAAGCCCATAGCTAACATCATAATCAACAGTGAAAAACTAAAAGCGTCTTTCTAACATCAGGAACAAGACAAGGATGCCCACCCTATTCAATATAGTGCTGGAAGTCTAGCCAGAGCAATTCAGAGCCTATGCTCTTGACTTAGCTCTACGCTGGTGACTGTGGTCACCAAACTAGACTGCTGTGACAAAAGAGGGTTAAATCCTACCTCCAGAAGGCAGCCTTCACACCAAAGGAGAGAAGTCTTAGGAAGTGCAAGTGTTGATTAACATAGGAAAGAACTCTGTAAAAACTGGAGTTTTCCAAAAAAAGGAACAGAAATTCAAGGACTGCTCTGATCCCAGATGGCGCTCCCTAGGAAAACAATGGCTAGGTGCCCCTCTGGCTTTGTGGATGAAGCAAACGTGTCCCCCCACCCCAGCAGAGCTGTTTTCCCTGTTTCCCATGGGGCCCCATATGCTCCCTGTGGACACAGGCACACACACCAGGACGTAGAGTGCCCGACACTGTATCGATCTCAGAGGTGCTCCTGCCCTACTCTCATAAGTGCAAGCACAAGTCCCCCAACACAAGCCAGTTCATGGTGGGCTGTCCCCATCCCCACAGGAAAGGGGTGTCTACTAAGCCAGGCTGGCCCCCTGAGAGCAAGAGTGGCTGGAAGCAGAGACAGGCTGTGTATCTGGAAGCAGCATTGATTTCCTGTTGGAGGGTGAGTGAATTCAACTCTCTCCCAAAGGTCATCAACAGGAGGATGTTGTCTGGAAACATTAGAACACACAGTTTCTTCAAATCCAGTTTTCCCCACTGTTTTAAAAAGGGAAATGGAGACTTCTGGCCAAGATGGAGGCATAGGTGGACACACTGTGCCTCCTCTCACAACCAAGATTAAGGGCAACAAAAATATAGAACAAAAAACCCCCAACCAGAACAGATAGAAATTGAATTGTACGGAAGTCTGACAATGATTCACCCAGACCGGTAAGAGGGGCAGAGTCAGTGGCCCGCAGACAGGGGTCACGGCAGGAAAAATCGGTGGCTACTGGTCCCAGGCACGCAGGCAGCGGTTGGCACACCTCAGGCACACAGGCAGTGGCTACCCAACAAGCAGACCAAGCGAGGCGCACAAGGTGGCTGACCACGGTCACACATTCGCACGCAGATAAACCCAGGCGAAAACGGGCAGCAAGACAGACTGTGCAACCCAGGGCCCCAGTGCTGGGAAATAAAGCCTAAAAACACCAATTGAAAACACTTGTCGGGGTTGAGGTGCTGGGAGAGAATCTCAGCCTCACAGGAGAGTTCATTAGAGAGACCCACAGGGTCCTAGAATGTACACAAGCCCACCCACACAGAAATCAGCATCAGAAGGGCCCAATTTGCTTGGGGAAAGCGGCGGAAAGGACTGGAATCCAAGAGAGAGCGGAGTAAGTGCCATTGTTCCCTCTCGGATCCTGTCCCCACATACAGCATCACAACCCAGCAACTGGATTGCCCTACCCTGGTGAACACCTAAGGCTCCACCCCTCACTAGGTAACCATGACCAGACCCCCCCCCCAAAAAAAAATGGCTCAAATGGGAGAACAGATCAAAGCCCCAGAGCTAATTCATCTAAGCGACCAAGAGATAGCCAACCTATCAGATGCACAGTTCAAAGCACTGGTGATTAGGAAGCTCACAAAATTGGTTGATTTTGGTCGCAAATTAGATGAATAAATGAAGGCTACAATAAGTGAAATGAAGAAAAACACATAGGGAACCAATAGAGATGGGAGGAAAACTGGGACTCAAATCAATGGAGTGGACCAGAAGGAAGAAAGAAACAACCAAACAGAAAAGGAAGAAACAAGAATTCAAAAAATTGAGGAGAGGCTTAAGAACTTCCAGGACATCTTTAAACATCCCCAAATCCAAATTATAGGGGTACCAGAAGGGGAAGAAGAAGAGCAACCAGTGGAAAACTTATTTGAACAAATAATAAAGGAGAACTTCCCCAATCTGGCAAAGGAAATAGACTTCCAGGAAGTCCAGGAAGCTCAGAGTCCCAAAGAAGGTGGACCCGAGGAGGAACACACCCAGGCACATCAAAATTACATTACCCAAGATTAAAATGAAGGAGAGAATTCTAGAAGCAGCAAGGGATAAGAGGACAGTCACCTACAAAGGAGTTCCCATCAGACTGTCAGCTGATTTCCCAAAAGAGACCTTGCAGGCAAGAAGGGGCTGGAAAGAAGTATTCCAAGTCATGAAAGTCAAGGACCTACATCCAAGATTGCTCTATCCAGCAAAGCTGTCATTTAGAATGGAAGGGAAGATAAAGTGCTTTTCAGATAAGGTCAAGTTAAAGGAGTTCATCATCA